>OZ022588.1:10074066-10101566 GCA_963669155.1 Arbacia lixula
GGGGAGAAAGAAAATGACAGAGAAATAGCGACAGCAAGAGAGGAGAGAGAAAGGGAAGAAGGGAGAGAGGGAGAAAAAGAGAGGGAGGGAGAGAGAGAGAGAGAGAGAGATGGAGAGAGAATTGCAAAAAAAAAAATCCAATGCAAACAAGGAACCGAAGATGTGGGAAAGTTTGCTAACGTATCATTTTGACTCACCTTTATTGACTGTGGGCACAGAATTGAAAATCTATTACATCGCACAGGAAATTAAGAGTGTAATAAACTCGAAAAAGACCGCGACGGATCACGCAAACAGCGCGAACTCCCCAGAGGAGCGCAATTAACTTTCCAAACCCGCCCAAACAAGATTATTAATGCTGTTTGAGCAAATAAAGGAGGTGTCACAAAGTACCTAGTCGGTATCATCTTGTTTTTTGCTGTAGAGTGTGTCTCTTTTTGTTCGTGGTCGGTTGTTGCAGTGTGTACGCCTGCCAAGTTTCAATACAGGAATTGATCAGTCGGCAATTATTGAAAATCCCCGCGAACAAAGAGAAGCAACTTATTCTGATATTGTAATCGTTGCGCAGTGTCCATAAATTGTGTTACAATGTGAAAATAGGGGGGGGGGGAGGGGATGCTGCCCCCACATTAAATGAATGTGAGTGATGAACGGGCGTGAGTGGGTGTCTATGTTGTGTTCATTTTCCAGCTCGTGTTACATCTCAGCCACCATTACGCCAGTAGTGGCGACATTGACGCCTACTGCGAACACACCCGCCATGTTTGCAGACATTTAATTGTGAAAACTGTTAAGGGGGGGGGGGGGCGAAAGTCATTATTCTCATTTAATTTACTCGCCTTTTGTGCCCACAAGAGGTCAATATTTGTCTGCAGGGGGCGGACAATTTGCCGGCTGCTGTCGATAATGTAGAAAATGTGCTTTTTGCATAATTGAACATGATCGAGCGTGTTGGTGAATGTTACGTGTGTTGACAACAAGGCAAGTCTTTTAATGTCGTGACAGTTCTCCCTCTCTTTATCCAAACAACATTGTTCAGGGAATTGTTATCGTTATGTAAGCACATGAACCCTGTTTTATAGTTTCTTTTCCAAATAATCCAATTCTTAACGAGGGTATATAGTAAACTAGGGATTTGCTTTTATTGAATCTCCTCCAGTCAAATGGAGGCTGTTCAGGATTTTGCGAGCCATCATGAGAAACCATACAAAAACAATTTCCTTTATTCCATCTGTCGTTTGAAAGTGTTTGTTTAATCAGGGGGGTGTTTCACCAAACTGTTCGTAAGTTACGAACGACTTTATGATTGACTGGTGATCCCTTCTTGTGCTAAATCAGATTTTCAATGAACAAAGTGTGCATTCAGCACAAGAAGGGATCACCAGTCGTTCGTAACTTACGAACAGCTTGGTGAAACACCCCCTGGACCTATAAATATCATACACGTGTGCCAGTTTTTGTTTTTTTTTGTTCTTCACTTTTTTGTCTTGATCTATCACGTGGAAAAAACGTGGATAATTTAAAGGAGAGAAAAGAAGAGTTATACATAACTCCATTATTATGATGTGTTAAGGTGTACCCTGTTATAGCTGCCTGTATGCATCGATGATTTATATCATATTTTGTTACTGGAAACAGCATTCTTTAATTTTGATGGACGTATCATGCATTTTATTTTATTGTACACCGATGAAATTTTGTCATTCCAAAGAATGTTTTTTTTTTGCCAAGAGTCTTTGTGATAACAATGCATAGCGTTTGCATCACTGTAATTCAATAATGATTAAACACAAACATGTATGTATGAATTTTATTGAGCATAATTTTGTATAGAAGGGACCTAAATTGACAGAAGGCCTTGTTAGAATAGAATGTAAGTTTCTAAGTTAGATAACATTAGTAATGAAATAGGAAAAAACAGAACAAGGGGATAGAACTGGGCCAATAGGAAAAGTTTGATTTTATGTTAGAGTCGTTGTCAAACAAAATTGTACGTCTAGATTTTAGTGAAAGGACTTTCTAGGGTAATTTCAATTTACAAAGAAATTTTAGGCATAAACCCAGTAGTAAGGATAGCGTGCTCCATCCTGTAAATGAACGGGAAAGAAAATTCAGACAAAAAATCTTGGAACCAGACGGGATTTGAACCTGCAATCTACTGCTTACCGGGCAGCGACTTAACCACGCAAGCTATTTCTAGTTCACGGGTCAAGACACGACAACATGGAAAAAATACCGAAAGAGTCTCATTCCATCTGACTCATTAATATTCATGAGTAGTCCGACGTAGGGACAGAGTAGTCCGACGTAGGGGAAAAAAAACCTGTTCGTACAAAATGTAAATTATGTTATTTACCTCATCTTGATGATCCTGTGACCTGGATTGTGACATTCATGACATAGGTGTAACCATCCTGCTTTTGAACAGGCAACAGTACTTCATTTAGATAAAAAGACTGTAAAAGTACTTTTATTTACATAAATAACAGCTATACTGTACTGTTTATTAAATGGATGTCATAATGAGTGGTGACAATTTTGTGCGACGAGTCCCTACACATGTGCGTTTGAGTGTTAAATCAAGTACGTACGCGACATTGATAATGCACCGCTTCGCAGAAATTAGAAGCGAATAGTGTACGGCGAGATGTCTAACATGACGTAATAATACTTCTTGCGAGCCAATGACAAACGTGCTCTCAGTTAAAATATGTGCAATCCAAAGATTTCATATGTAATGGTTGTGGCCTAGAAATGATTTAGTTATCCATCATTACTTTTTTTTAATATAATACACATTTAAACTACTACATATGGTATTCGGTAAGATGGTATAATTATAGGCCAACGCTGCTCTCAAAACGATGCTTTGATCACTCGACTAGCCTCGATTGTGCTGATTTGATTCTCCCTATCGCATATAGCCGATATCAAGCGATATCACATCGTGATATCGATATCTGATCGATTGTTCTTGGGATGTATACTTCCGGTAAGAGTTTGTCGTCGGCAGAAAGTGACCTAGAAATCACTTATTTTTTTTTTTATAAATTAAGCAGTGAACATTTTGTGTAGGGTTTTGGTTAGGGTCAGGGTTAGGTTTGGAATTAGGTTTAGGGTTAGTGTTAAGGTTCATATCCCAAGAATCTAAGGTAAAATAATTAGAGCGCCACACACATTCAGATTCGGAGAGCTATATGCGATAGGGAGAATTGCTTTTGAGATCACCTTGTGCCTTCAGTTTTAAGCCACGTCCCTCGAAGAAGTTTTGTATTTTCGTATATTATATTTTGTATATTATGAAATGGCTTAACATTATTAGTTACCACATTTTAACTATCAATTTCATTAACTTGTGTCTGGGCAGGTACATCATCATCATGCACCCATTGAAGCCAAGAATGACCACGTACACGGCCTGCATCGTGCTGTGCTTCATCTGGGTCTTCTCTCTCGCCCTCGGCATCCCCACCGCCCTCTTCTCCCGCACCCACAACTACTACTTCCGTGACGGCCACGGCAACTTCGTGGTGACCCAATGCAGCGAGATTAGCTGGCCCGATAGCCGGGCGATGAAGGCCTACACCCTGGTGCTCGTCACGGGCGAGTTCCTGCTCCCACTTACCATCATGTCTATCACCTACTTCCTCATCGCACGGAAGTTGTGGTTCCGCAGGGTGCCGGGTGGGCACGCGACCGAGCAACAAGAGCTTGCGGCGGAGTCGTCCAAGCGTCGCACGATCCGTCTTCTCATCATTGTCGTGGCGCTCTTTGCGTCGTGCTGGGCGCCCTACCACATGTTCGCCATTCTCCGCGACATCATATTCCCCAGCTACCAGGAGTCGCACCTCACCCTCTTCCTCACCGTCTTCTACCTCGTAGAAGCACTGGCCATGAGTAACAGTATGTTCAACACGCTTATCTACGTCGTCTTCAACGCGAACGTTCGGAAATACGTGCTGCAGATCCCCGACTCCTGCCGGCGGCTCAAACCCAGCAACAAGGCCACGGTCCGCTATTGGCACCCGCTTACTACGCGCTCTAGCTCACACGGCATGCGCAGCTCGGTAAGGTCGAGTCAACTGCGCACCAACACCACAAGTGTTTCTACGCGCGTCGCCGTCAGCGTTCATCGCAAGATCTCGTGCCAATCAAGTTCGCAGTCAGGGCCCGTGCAGGACCCCAGAAATTGATCAATTAGAACACCGGATACTTTAATGACATCATGAGTGGCACACTTAAGTCCTACTCGGAGAAAGAGAGAGAGACGTACAACTGCTTTATACTTCGATTATTGTCTGCTCATAATAGAAAATGGCATTTCCAAATCGTACTGTAAATACTTTATGCCTGAAGTGTTTACCCTCTCCGCACCAAGCCAAGAGAAGCCCACTGACTTTATTATACCTTCCATGCACATATGGTACTCCCAGGATTAACTATCAGATTTCGAGTCTGGGCGGTATCGCGAGTCATTCAAACTTGTGAATCTACCCCCAAACCGTGGTTTGAATCCAGTTTACATCTGGAAGCCATTGCCGAAATGGGTCATATTGTAACTATGAATCAGATGCCGATTCTGGGCACAGTCCGCCTGAGCAAGCAAGCCGAACCGAGAACCCGTCAATGAGAACGTGGTCGAAACGATACTATCACGACCACGAGCGTAATTGAATGTTATATTTTGTATCTTCACAATGAGCTAATGTAATATTGTACAAAATGAATATCGTTGCTCGACTATTGTACCCTTTTACATTGATTTTAATTTCATTTCATTTCATTTCATTTCATTTACTTATATTTACACTTGTAAAAAAAACGTACAAAATATAAACAAGTAGACAAACATTACATGGTGGCGGAGTCATTAAGGGAGTTACAAAAACTTGTGTGAAAATGACACCGTTTACAAAAAACAAAGAACAGTACATTACAAATACAGCAACAGATAAACGAGAAACAGCACAACCGACATTAAAAATTTATTAAGGTAAAATTTAAATGGAGATTAAGGTATTGCACATATGTTACTTAACAAAGTAGACGTCTGAATTGGGACAACGTAATACTTTCTTTGATCGGTGTAGGAAGGCTATTTCAGAGTTTGGGTCCATGATAAAAAAAAAATTGAAGACTGTGTTATTGCAGTGCGGTGCAAAGGTATACGAATATTTTCCAAAATTCTAGTTTTCATCATTGTGTATTGCACGATACTTGGTAAAATAGTCATAGAATGAATCTGGTAAATATTCATTGCGCAATTTGAACATAAAACACCAGTCTCTAAAGATATACTGTTTTGAATAGGCAAAAACGGTGTTTTGAAAATTATACAAAAGTAAACAATAGGCCAAATATGGCGAAGAGGTAATCACATGGATTGCACGTTTTTGGAGTTCCATAAGAAGATCAAGATTTGTCTTGAAACCCTAAACTGTATTGCAATGATTTAGGTGTGGTAATACTAGTGAATGATACAATATTTTTAAAACATTTTGCGGCAAGAACTGCAAGTTACAAAGGATTCTATGTTTTTTGATAATGTATTACATAAATAGTTCACAGGATTTTTCCACGATAACTTTTCATCGAAGAAAACACCTAAAAATTTGGTATTTGAAACTCTGGTTATTTTTTAATTCCTATAATATACATGCAAATCCACATTACAAGTATGTGATTTGGATGGACCGAATATCATATAATTTGTTTTTTTCTACATTCAAAATCAATTTATTTGCAGCCATCCAGCCGCTCATACTCTGTACCTGTGTGTTCACAAAATTAAAAACTGACTGGAGATCCCTACCTTTATAAAAAAAAAATTATGCTTCTGTCGTCTGCAAATAATATGTAATGTAAAGATTAGGATTAACAAGGTAGGTCGTTAATATAAATGAGAAATAAAAGAGGCACGAGTAGCGATCCTTGGGGCACTCCGCATCTGACATTTCTAGTTTAGGATTTTTTTCCATTGATATAAGTTACCTGTTTACGATCAGTAAGGTATTTGGATAAAAGTAACAATGGGATGCCTCGTACTCCATAGAAGTAAAGTTTTTTTTAACCAAAGTGAATGATCGACAACATCGAATGCTTTAGTTAAATCAATAAAATGGCTAATGCGAATTGATTATTATCTATTGTATGATTGATATTATTGATTAATTCTAGTAATGCAGTGGATGTGGAGTGCCTTTTCTAAAACCAATTTAAGTTTTTACAAGGATTTTGTATTCATAAAAGATAAAAGTCTCTTTTGAATACATTTCTCTATTTTTTTTATAGAAAATATAGTTAAAACCGATATTGGCCTATAATTATTTACATTCTTGGGATTACCTTTCTTAAATATTGGAGTTATACAACCAACCTTCATGTTTGATGGGAAAATTCCACAAGATATACTTTGATTAAAAATAATACACAGTGGCTTTGAAATAGTAATCATCACAAATTTCACAATTCGAATATCAATATCATCGATTCCTGAGCTGTGTTATTTTTCATGTTTTTAACAATATCGATTATTTAATCCGCTGTTATTGGTTTAAAAAATATTGACGGTCAAAAGGTTGTGCAAGTAAGAATTAAAAGAAGTATTAAAATGGCTCGTTTAGAGGTTTTGTAAATCAGGCCCGACATCAGAAAAAGAAATATCAAATGCGTTTGCAATATCTTCTTTATCAGTAAAGATCTTGTTATCAACTTCAACGGAATCGATCTCTTTATTACTAGTATTACATTTTATCATTTTCACAATTGATTTGATGTTATTTTGCACCTGTTTGAATTTTTTATTGTAGTAATATATTTTGCTTGTCTTATCTTGTTAGTTACAAGGCTACGACATCTTTTATATGATTCATTTCGATATATAGCTTGATTCTTTAAGTATTTCTTATTTAAGTATTTCTAAGTACATGTAATGCCTTCTTACGACATAATTTACGTAGATCCTTTATCATCCATTAATTTATACTTCCTTTTCATACTGCCGAAGTTCACTTTGACCTGATAGCCTCTACAAATTATTATCAGTGTGGGGATAATGATTATGATTCACAAGGGGACAATTCGCTAATTTCTTAATCAGTTTTTCTAAAAGATCGCATAAAGAATATTTTCATTTTGTTATGTTTCATATTGCAGATATTAATCGTGTTTTTTTTCCTCGCAATGATCACGTGGCTTTATACGCATGGCACATTAATCCGTCTAGATCATCATACGCGTGTGGCACTTACCTTTAATTCTTGGGATATGGACTTCCGGTCCACGAACATTCTAGCCATCGTCTTGCTTGTGTTTTTTCATTCTTTCATTAGTCCATCCACAATCAATGTTGAGGTAGGCAAAAACATCGCCGTGAGTGATTGGTGGTATTTTCTTTTTCAAGTCCTTCGTCCATGTAACAACCCTTCCATTAATATTACGAGGTTTACTAGGGTCAAAAATATAGATTCTATGCGTTATTGCGTGAATTGCATACCTACCAAACTCTTACCGAAAGTATACGTCCCAAGAGCAATCGTTCAGATATCGGTATCGCGGGGTGATATCGCTTGATATCGGCTATATGCGATAGAGGGAATTGACAAACCGTGCATCGCGTCTTTTGATCCACAGTGACGGAATGTACGGATTTTTTTATTTTTCTTGTCTAATCGGCTTTAAGAAAGCAATCAAAATATCGATGGTATCCCCACTTGTCTACCTGAACACTCAGAGAGAAAGATTGCACGGCTATTGATTTACGATGTGTTTATATACACAAATAACTTCAATATACATGTATTTGTATTTTTGAATTTTTGTAAAACTTTGCGCAATATGTTTCTATGATTTTCTACTTGTATTCAATTCAACTTATTATTACGGTATCATTGACCTTTAACCCTCTTGGTTTCAAGTTATTTATAGCCCATTGAGCAGTTTATCTCATTACATAACGAGAGTGGTTACAGTATATCTATTTCACGTATACATGCATTAAGATCCCGAATTGCTGGATAGGTAGAAGAAGGGTCGTTTGTTTGTCATAATGTGTTTTTCTTTATTCAAGTAGATGTTTCTCTATTACAAAATTTACACTGGCTGACATTTTCTACTGTAGCTACAACCCCTTCACCATTCACACACACACACGCACACACACACACACACGCACACACACACACACACACACACACACACACGCACACACACACACAAACGACCACATAAATATACACACATATTATATATGGATATTTATACACACATAAATAAACAAACCCAAGCATGGACAATTGTATACATTATATGTACATCCACATAACAAGCAACATAATCACACATATGCACACACAAACGTAACTACGCATAGACACATGAAGGCATGCATATTCACACATGCACAAAAACATACACACAACCAACATATACATATACACACAAACACACACACACACACACACACACACACACACACACACACACGCACTCCCCAATGACTTGGCTTCCTCCTCAGATTCCCAAATGGAATACACGCTTATGAAAGAGAAAATCGTCTGACATCGCACACTGATCGAAAGCAGAAAGTTGAAGGGGAAAGCCTTATCTGATTCTGAGAATAAGTGAAGAAAAACACGACAAACACGTACGTAGTTTCATGTTTTTTGAGCGTATTCTGATACCCCCTTGGCAAGACATTATCAAATTATGTGAAATATTGCATCAATCACAAGAAATTAACGAAGGTTCTGTTTGTGACATGCATGACATGTGAAACTTATCGGTGACGAAAGATTCAAGTGATGCTTGTATTGTGTGCCTCTCAGACTCACCACTGGTTTTTAAAAAATAGTTGCACTTTCCCCTTTCCGATGAATTGTTTTTTAGTTATTATAATCATGCTTTGATCACGAAGCTGACAAGTGTTTCTGTGTGCAATATACTCTGATGGAGGTCACGTAGGTTGTTTTGTTCAAATTTAAGTTGACAGTACAATGCTATCCGAGAACTACAATATATTTAGAGGCGACATTTTCAAACTCAGTTTAAAGTTCATATCTTGTTCTGAGGGAAAGTTTTCAAACTTCATAGTCTAGACCTGCAAAAGGAACATGCCGTCTTCAAACACCGAGGTCATGCTAATTGTCTTAGGCTTCCTCTTGGAGTGAAAGAACTTTCTTAATTGCTTGAAGGTTTTCTTTCAATCGTGATTCTGTGACAAACAACTTCACGAAAACCGGACGAAGTCATACAATATAAGTTCGAAAACCTCAAATTTCCATTTGTACGTAGTTGGTATTTACCTTTTTGGGCATCTCATATGCCTCCTATACCCGCCACGATATCCATTGCTTGTTCAAGACCAATGCATTTGGCGGATCCTCTCATGATGTGATTACGCTAATCATTGCTGTACGCATTATAGGAGGCGATTTTATTTGTTTACCACCCTCATTCAAAATGGCAGAATTCACGAAACCCGGACGAAGTCATACAATATAAGGTCGAAAACCTCAAATTTCCATTTGTACGTAGTTGGTAATTACCATTTTTAGGCATCTCATATGCCTCCTATACCCGCCACGATATGCGAATCCATTGCTTGTTAAAGACCAATGTTAATCATTGCTGTACGCATTATAGGAGGCGATTTTATTTGTTTACCACCCTCATTCAAAATGGCAGAATTCACGAAACCCGGACGAAGTCATACAATATAAGGTCGAAAACCTCAAATTTCCATTTGTACGTAGTTGGTAATTACCATTTTTAGGCATCTCATATGCCTCCTATACCCGCCACGATATGCGAATCCATTGCTTGTTAAAGACCAATGTTAATCATTGCTGTACGCATTATAGGAGGCGATTTTATTTGTTTAAAACCTTCATTCAAAATGACAGAATTTTTAGTTAAAATATCATGCTCCTAAAGCCCAGATAAACTTAGAGGTGACGTTAGTGTGATCTTCAATCATTTGACGATGGAAATTCTTCGAGAAGATGATAAAATTAAGAGGGTTAGGGGTCGTATATATATAAACCCCTCTCTCACGATTTCTCAGTTTGTAATGGCAAGCACGCCCTGATGGCAAGCTTCCGTATCAACCTTGCAAGATACATTTATATAACAAATAAGCTATTGTGATTTCACCCTTACAGCACGTTGCCAATTTGAAGATTTAGTGATCAAATGATCTTCGGGAAACGCATCCCAAAAGTATTGGTTATTAGTTATTGGTGTCACCTGCTCGCTGAATGTTCATCTTTTAAATGCCATACAACATTACTGGTGAAGAAAGATTTCAGGTTAATTCCTTGTGTGCAATGTGATTATTTTGACAACATTATGCACACAATTTCCTTAGAGTGGTAGTTTATCTGATAATCATAGGGTTAATGGAGTTAATCAAAAGAGTACGGCACCCGTTTAATGATTATATCATTTAGAGACGATTTTTCTTTTTTGCACGTGATGCTGAAATGATACGAGAAGCAGATCTGTTGTCACGGCCGAAAGCATCTGTCATAATTCCGGGTCCCGTAAGCTTTTCTCCTACCTGGCTACTATCATTTACCTTAAACACACTCGGGACCAACTACCACAAATATGTGACTTGGGGCTAAATCTTTTGATATCAAGTATTACAAATAATAAAAAATGCATCACAACTACAAAGATGATACATTTCTGCACAACATAAATCCATTCTTAGCATTTAGTGATGTGTATTCACTTCCTAATGATTTTCCAACGCAAGCATAAGGATCATTTGATCACTCAATCTTCAAATTGGCAACGTGCTGTAAGGGTGAAATCACAATAGCTTCTTTGCTATGTAAATGTATCTTGCTAGGTTGATACGGAAGCTTGCCATCAGGGCTTGCTTGCCATTACAAACTGAGAAATCATGAGAGAGGGATTTATACATACGACCCCTAACCCTCTTAATTTTATCATCTTCTCAAAGAATTTCCATCGTCAAATGATTGAAAGAGCCACCCTTTGTCGCACCAAATAAAAACCCTCTCTTTCATCAGCAATATCTAAAAGCCAATTGATTGTTATTAGATTTTATCGTTACAGTTTTTCAATATTCTGCCATAAACACTGGACCTTCCTTTCTAATTGCACAGATCGCCTTACCTCCACAATTGAAATCCTACCGCTCTCCGTTTCGTTCTTTTTTGTCCAACCAAAACAGCTTTGCTATGATCGTAATTAGGAGGGTATTTGGGCATCCAAACAGATAAGGGGCAGCCAGGGGGGTCAGCGACAAGTAAGAAGCACTGGGGTTTTATTTGACTAATAAACGCCTCGAGGGTGTGAACTTGTTGTTGTTGTTGTTCATCTTTTCTCTCTTCGGCGGCTCGGCGTTGACTGGACGAGCGAGCGGGAGAGTAACTCGACCCGATAGCTCCGGGCAGCCAACCCCACTCCACGAACGCAGTGGCAACTTTTCTCCTCGGCCGGCCTGGCTGGCTGTTATTTCATGATTAATTCATAATTCACAGCGGACGAGAAGCTAACATTTATTTAGCGAAGTACCGCGGCTGAAGAAAATGTCTCCAGGAAGCGAGCAAAAATGGTGCGGTGTTCTTCCACCTTCCCACACACCAGAAAAATGTGTTTGGATAGGTTATTGACGATAAGTTAAGGGACCACGTGATCTTTGGCATGCCTTGATGCTGAAGGCGCGAGAGCCAGAACCGACCACTATTTCCCTAAATAATTTGTATCTATCACGAGTTGTCTCCCCTAAGAGAGCGTCAATGTACTCGACGCGGTAAGAACGTTAACGAGAAGATTCCATATCGCTTTGTGTGCATTGAAGTTGTAACAATTGCCCAAGGTTCTTTTTAATATCATACTGACGTTTCGCCTTGTACAATGCCATTAGATCTTCGTAACGCTACATGTAATTAACATGAGATGATCTCTCCGCAAATTGAGACGCACGCATCATTTTCAGAACACGCACGTTCATTACTTGACGTGCTCAATCACAGCTTCGTCTTCGTATAGGAGATGTGGTTATGATTATATGAGACATATCTCTACGATTTCTGACATCAGATTCTACATTTTCTCGAATTTAAGATGTTAAGACAGGGATGATAGAAAGATAAAGAAAGTGAGTATTGTAAATAACATTTCATGGAGTGATTGATGAAATTAGTTACAGTCGATATTGCATTTTGTATGCATATAATTTTCTAACGTCATTCAATTGTAGTTATTGTACTTACACTAAATTTAACGTCTTTAACTTGTCATGATTTTCGTTATCATTTATTTTTTTCTGTTGAAATGCAAAATTATATGCATTATAATCTGTCTGGATATGGAAATTATTTTTATTTTGTGTGTGATAGCTCTATGTAGACATTTATATTTGTATACCTATATTTGCTTTATATTTTGTACAAATGTCAGCATGTAATTGAAGAGAAATTATAACTTTTTTCAAATATAACTTGATTGTTTCAATGTCATAACAATGTTAAATGCGTACTTTTGCTACTGAAAGAATATTGATTACAGTACATGTAAAAACAAGCTTTTTAAACTGTTAGTCATTGATCAAGGTTATATCTCAAACAATGCTGCGAATAAATGTAAATTTCCAAAGCTCAGTCCTACAATATTTATCAGAACTAAGAAAAAGCATGAATCCGGTAATACTGATCCCTCACATAATCATTATGAATATGATTAATACCCCTACCAACTTTCCCTACTGAGAAAGACACACCTGACCGTTAGTGTCTTCTAATATTACTTATAGCACGACTGTTATTCATACTACTACTACTACTACTACTACTACTACTACTACTACTACTACTACTACATGTACCACTTTTACTATTGCTGCTGCAACTACTACTACTACTACAACTACTACCTTACTACTACAAATACTACGACTGCTACTACTACAAATGTTACTGAAGTTCTATTACTACTACTACTCCTCCTCCTCCTACTACTACTACTACTACTACTACTACCACCACCTCTACTACTACTACCAATACTGTCACTATTTATACTACTACTACGACTATTACTACTACTACTACTTCTGCTACTACTTCTTCTTCTACTACTACTACTACTACTACTACTACTACTTCTACTACTATTTCTACTACTGATGCTACTACTACTACGATTACTACCACTACTACTATTACTACTACTACTACTGCTACTACTACTGCTACTACTTCTACTACTACTATTACTACTACTGATGCTACTACTACTACTACTACGACTACTACTGCTACTACTACTGCTACTACTACTACTACTACTACTCTACTACTACTACTACTACTACTACTACGACTACGACTACCACTACTACTACTACTACTACTACTACTACCACTACTACTAATACTACTACTATTACTAATACTGGTAGGAGTAGTAATAATAGTGGTAGTAGTAGTAGTAGTAGTAGTAGTAATAGTATCACTTAAGCTACTTCTGCGACTATTTCTACTAGTACTGTTTCTACTTCCACTACTTCTTGTTATTCTTATGGTACTATTTCCTCTACAGCAAACACTGCTACTACTTATGATGATACTCTTACCACTTATATTATAACTGATACTACTGCCGCCACTACTAATTTCTTACTACTTCTACTACTACCACAGCTACTTCTACTATCTCTTATGTTATTATCACTACTACTATTGTTACTGCGGCAACTACTTCTACCATCACCGCCAAAGCTACTGCAACCACTACTTCTACTGTTACAAATACTACTACTACTTTTACATCACCATTACTTTCACTTTTAAACTACTACTACTACTACTACTACTACTACTACTTATACTACTATTAATAGTTCTGTTACTATCATTACTATTCATCTAATTAAAATTACTTCTACTTACACTACCACCGTCATTCTGCTACTACTTCTAATATTAATACATCTTCTTCTTTAAAAATGAAATTTTCATCAAAAATTTAGTGTATACAAAGTAAAGTGACAATATCTGTATTATCTAGCTTTATATTCCACATACTAAGAATGTTGCTATATGATTGGTCAAGAGTTGATCACGTGATGAGGCGTAGTTTTTCCTATCAGATCACCTGAGAATAAAAGTTCGTTACACTCTAGGTGATAGTACTTTTTGGTTTCGCTGATCTCTTCACTCCTCACAGTCCTAATGCGTGATTAATATTTTGAGTACGCGTGAAATAAAAGTGCGTTACACTCGGACTATCACTTGACATCTACCGCGTCCCAACGCGCGTCCTAATGCGCGTCCTAATACGCGTCCTAATACGCGTCCTAATGCGCGTCCTAATGCGCGTCCTAACGCGTGTTCCCTATGGCAGCGGCTCGGGGTTATGGAGATAAGTAAACATAACCTTTTTACGTCAAATTGTCATTTTTGGTATAGATAGTTGGTTTCAGATGTGGAATATAAAGCAAATAATCAACTTTTGGTTTCAAGCAATGAGACGAGCTATCACTTCCTCGGCGATCTGAATGTATACGCTATCTTTCCTCAGCTGCGCTTCGGAAAGATAGCTACATCCAGATCGCCTCGGAAGTGATAGTTCGTCCCATCACCCTCACCAACACTGATTATTTGCTTACTATGTGACCACTGGTTTGTGTGAGGATCCCGTTTAAAGTAGTTTATTTGAAGTTTGGGTGTATATAATATATTTTTGAAATGTTTTAATTGGGTTTGGGAGTTACAACACCATTATGCTTAGTTGAATCAAATGGTGAAACAAAGTAAATGTTTATATCGTTTCAACTTGATTAACAACTTTATGACGGAGTAAACGCAATTGATATGTCAAGAAATAAATACAGATTTTATGACAACAATATTTTCCACTGTGTTTTGCTTTTATGTTGGTTTTCTTCTTAAATATGGTAGCAGTGAATGCCAAATTCCAATGAAATTGTGTTTTTCAAATTGTGTTTATTGAGATACTGATGTATGAGTTCTTCATAAACTCCCAAAACATAAACATCAATCAGACTGAAACTCTCTTCCTTTCTTCCGTTCATTTCAATTGTAACACACGATGTTAATTGTTCTATTCATACCAGCCCTTATGAATGCATTGCAGTAGGCGACCCTTTATCCTCCCCTCACCATATCATCATCTAGACCGAATTACACATTCACGTCAAAGTCAACCATCTCCTTTAAGTCAGCTCGCCCGGTAAATTTGAAATTGATGGCCGGTCTTCGGGGGGATGCACTGCGTAAACCGTTTTCACACACTTGACTGACAGGCGACGAGCGACGGGGATATTACACTGACAGGACTGGAGTTACGTGAGGCGTGAAGCGCACTGTTTCATTGGATAACCACTCGTGCTGCGCGTTGTTTCATTGGCTCACCACATATGATGTGCGCTGTCTCATTGGATAACTACATGTGAAGCGTGTTGTTTGATTGATGAACCACGGACATGTGTCATGCCAGTTGCGCGGAACGTGAGGTTGAGTAATCAAGGAGCTTCAATTTAGCTCTTTGAGTAAATACAACATTTCAATTCCACGAGATACGCGTGCAAATATATTTGTTTTATCGGGAAATAGGGCATCACCTTGTTCCGATTCTGAGATGTGTTTGTCTCTTATACTTCAACTGGAGGACATTATCATGTCATATAACATTGATTTCTTTGAATAAAATTCATCTCATGTATAAATCATTGAACAAAAATGACATTGCAGCAAATTGCTTACAATGGACATGATAGACACGACAAATGAACGTGGAAATGGACTTAATAGGAGCCCTTTAAAGCCATGTGTTGAGTTGATGGTGGCTTATACCAGAATATTATGGACAACCGTCACGTTCTCTTTTCCAATATTAATAATGAGCAGCAATAAAAATGTTCATGTTTATTTATTGGATGCTTATCAGACTAGAGAACCCTCACAAACCTCGGAGGGAGATTAACAATTTTGTATTAGTCTCTCTATTATCGTTACATTGATGTAGGTAATCCTATGAACTTTTAAATGCTTTGCGTCATACAAATACAAAACAGCACACTGAATCATTTCACTCATGACAACTCTTTTTTTAATCAGTAAGCATGGTTAACTCTGTATGCACCATTGAGGCTTTTTGCACTGGTAATTCGCACCATTTCCATAGGGCAGTGTGGAGTCTGGAAGAGAAGGAGTTAACTCTTTATGCACCATTGAGGCATGTTTGCACTGGTAATACACACTATACCCATAGGGCAGTACGGAGTCCGGCAGAGAAGGAGTTAACTCTTTATGCGCCATTGACATGATTGAAGCATTTTTGCACTGGCAATACACACCATTCCCACAGGGCAGTATAGAGTCTGGCAGAGAAGGAGTTAATGGCTTCACCTCCCTTCCCCACCCCGTTCTTTGTCTTATAGGACGCCACATTCCTTGATCATGATGATGTCGTACAAGACAAAGGAAGGGGTGGGGGTGGGGTGGATGCATGGATGGATGGGGTGGAGAGGAGCTACCTGGAAAGATGTTGAGAGGGGACCCAAAGGAGATTAATGGATGGATGGATGGACTGACGGACGGATGGAAGGATGGGGTGGAGAGAAGGTATCTAGAAAGAGGATGAATGGTGGAATAAAAGCAGATTAAAAAGCAGAAAAGGGGATCAGAAGGAATACAAGTCGTTCGTAGTCTTGCCTTACGTTGATGGAGTGTCCCCACAACTCAGGCGCCGCCTGGAAAGCCATGGCATCCGTACGGTTTTCCGATCTGATACCACCCTCCGACAACAACTAACACACCCCAAAGATCCTATCCCTCAATCGTGTACAACATCCCTTGCAAACGGTGTGACCATTCGTACATCGGTGAAACTGCCCGACCGATATTTGAAAGAATCTCTGAGCATAAGAGGGATGCCAGGCTCCGCCGGACTGACAGCTCAGCAGTAGCCGAACATGCATGGGATAACCACCACCAACCGGACTGGGATGGGGTTCAGTGCATCTCCCAAGAACGGCACTGGTACACACGTAGGATTAAGGAAGCCATTAATATCCGTCTCAATCCCAAAAAATTCCAATAGAGACAACGGGATCGATATCCCCGATTTTTGGATTCGTACGATACGCCGCCATGACACTCGACCGCCTTTCGATATCCCTTAGTAGCCCGTTAGTCTGAAGCCGGCCTTTGTTACAGCCCAACAATGTGAACCTATTAGCGACCCTTGGATCAGTAGATAGAAACGGTTTTGACGAGGGAGTCATTAGTATCTACCCTCGAGTTATCACTCTTTCTTTCTCTCTCCCTTTCCTTATTTCTCTCTCTCTCTCTTTGTCTTCATCTCTCTGTTACATATACTCACACACACACACACACACACACACACACACACACACACACACACACACACGCACACGCATACATACAAACGTAATGACCGGCCAGTGGCTCTGTCATTTTTGTCCTTTGTCGGTAACTTGTTCACGTTGTTACCGCCGGTCAATGCGAGGCGCATCAACGGTCTATTGTTGGTCAAGTACCCGGATACGCCGGCCATTAGTATTGTACCATTTATGAGCACATTTCAGTTAGTGCGCTGCACTGGCCATAGGGTATTGAAACCCCTACTTACTACAATTTTCTATCACACCTGACGAAGTGTTGCAACGGCGCACGCAACCTCGTGATCTTTTCGATTCCGTTTACCTTACATTGCGAGACAAACGATTATCAGTAGCCATTTTATCCGCAATGAGTAACATATATAGCAAAAGCAGATAAGTGGATGGTTCGATGGGGTGGAGAAAAAGTATCTGGAGATAGGAGAAGAGGTGCCAACATGATGTTAGTGGGTGGATGTGTGTATGGATGGATATACTACCTGGAAAGAGGAGGAGATAGAGAGAGACAAAGAGAGAGAGAAAGAGAGAGAGAGAGAGAGAGAGAGAGAGAGAGAGAGAGAGATCAAAAGGGGATTAATGGATGCATGAATGTATGGATTGGCTAGAGAGGTGCTACCTGGAAAGAGAAGGGGAGAGAGACATCAAAAGGAGATTAGTGGATGTGTGAATGTATATACTGTATTGTGTGGAGAGAGGGCAAACGTACCTGGAAAGAGAAAAGTCAGGGGAACCAACAAGAGATTAATGGCTTGATAGATGGATAGGCTGAATAGAGGCTACAAGAAAAGAGAAAGAAATGTGGACCATAAGAGGAGTAGAGGATGGATGGATGGATGGATGGATGGAGTGACTACCTGGAAAGAAGGAGAATGCAGACCAAAACGAGATAAGTGGGTGAATGGATGGATGGGGGGAAGAAATGCACACGGAAGTAATTGACGCTAGTGTAGAGAACCCGCATAACATGGAGGAAGGGGTGCAGGAGAAAATGTACACATCCAAACAATCAAATCCAATCTGAAAACACTAGTAATTAACAACATTACCACATTCCTTCCAAAAGAACCGATAGGGGACAGGCTGCAATATCTTTTCCCTAAAATGTTGAATGATTTGCAGTCAACACACTTCTCTGGGTGTGTAAAACGTTGCAAAAATCTACCAACATTTGTTCAATTCGTTATTATCAGCTTCTTTGTAATTCAACAACAAAAATCTCAACATTTTTGGAATTAATATCTTCTTTTCTTTTATATGTTTGTTGTCTCATTAGTTTTTTGTGTTGTGAATATTCGAATTTCATGCCAAATTTGTTATATTGAAAGTCAAGGGATTCACCTCCGTGAAGTATCAATAATGATTTTCTCCACACCGGTACTCAAGCTGAATATGTAAGGAAATAATTCGTCTTGTATAATCTGTGGAAATCACCTGAATTTTATCGAATTCAAAAATGGAATCGAACTGAATTAAGTAGCATATTTTCCAGGGGAGGAGTGTAGTTAAGATGATGAATATGGACACATGAGGAAAACACATTACACTCCATGCAAAACACTCGTAATGCACATAATTATATCTCCGATATATCTATTTACTGCAAGCGAATTGATTGAAACACTGTAAGAGCTGGGTCCCGTAAAATAAAGGTTTGCGATCAATCGCAAAATGGCAATGGCCAATCGACATCATTGTTGCATGCGCTTTTTGTTGAAAAGACTGACCAGTAACCAATAAGACTTCGTGTTTCAAATTTGCGATTGATCGCAAACCTTTATATTACGGGGCCCTGGTATGTGATTACATTGCGTGGTCGTGCCAGAAAGATATCCTTTATGGTGTGAGCTCGAGATTAAGTTTGTCAAACAGAACAAGTTTGTTTAAGTGCGACCTCAAGAGACTTTTCCCCAAGTTGTTTACATTGATTACAACCGTTTTCCTATTTATAGGGAAAACACTATTGAGAATAATGTATTGATGTAATTAGTTGTGCGAGAATGATTGCAGTTTTCCAAGCTTTGATTTCGTCATGTGGGCTCTCAAACAGATAATTTTACCAGTACTTATTGATCGTCAAGTTTCCAACGAATTCCTACGAGAACTCCCGAAGATAAAGTGATGCATCTAACACTGTGTAAAGGTTTCTGAACCAAACATTTTTCGTTTTTATTAAGGAATTCCATTGATGTGTTGCTGTTGTATTAATAACGTGTTTGAAAGGTATAATCAAACACGTTTTCGTTCAAGGCAGAAGGCAGAATAGAAGCGATTTGAAAACACATTGTACGAGAAAGAGAGAAGATGTGGGGACGGGGGGGGGGGGGTTGAGGAGGGTGGATACACATGTAGACATGTACACATACTTATACATATATATATATATATATATATATATATATATATATATATATATACATATCAATGCGTGTATTCATATATCTATACTTACACATATATTCACATATACTTACACACATGTATTGATATTTAAATAGAGTAACAGAGAAATAAGGAGGGAGAGGGAGAGAGAGGGGGATATCATTTAAAGTAAAAGTGCAAGAGAGATAACGCGGAATAGAAAAGAAAGAGAGAGAAAGAGAGAAAATTATTAAGAGGGAGAGTGTATGTATGTATGTGTGTGTATGTATGTATATATGTATGTGTGTGTGTGTGAGTGTATGTGGCAGAGAGATAAAAACAAAGAGAGAGAGAGAGAGAAAAGGGGAAGGGAGAGAGAAAGAGAGAGTGATAACTCGAGGGGAGATACTAATGACTCCCTCGTCAAAACCGTTTCTATCTACTGATCGATAACGGCAAAAATTGTGCGTGGGATTTTTTTTTTCTTCTTCCCCTCTACTCGCACTCATACTCGAACATGATTTGATGAGATCGGGGCCGAAGTACATCAACTCAACTCTTTTATTGATTGTTAGAAAGAAAATGGCAAGACTTGATGGGTCTTTCCTGTCAGGGCTGTCATTACTGGAGTAGGGAACCTCCATAAACTCCCTGCTAATATCGTGTTCGTGTCAATCTTAGGCGCCCTTTTCCCCCTTGCACTCTCTAGATCTGTGGCAAAATGGGGCCGAGATGTGTGTCAAATACATAGGACAGAGAGACTAAAATACAGGACAATCAATCTATAACATAGTATACGTACACGTACGCTCAAACTTAACCTATGTTCCAGTGTGGCTTTTTCCTTACTGTGAACTTTTTACTTTGCAACAATAATCTCCTTCCTTCGTAATCATAGTTTCCATACAAACAAAACAGACTTTTATTTATATGAAGAAGTATTGAAACACTTCAATGAGATTTACAATAATGATAATTCAAGTATAATGATATGAAAGTATTTCTGTTGAAAGTACAATGTACACGTATATAGAAAAAAAAATTATAAAGGCGGCAAGTGTCCTTAAAGCAAAAGCTTGTCGCGAATGCGCAAGGAAAACAGAAAGTAAAATACACACAAAAAAACGTAAATGCAGAAAATTATCACTGAAAAAAAGAGGGGGAACATCAAGCAGATGGTCGCGTGTGTTCTATGTTGCTTTTGAAAAGGATGATGATCAAAACGCGACAGTATATTAAGTGAATTAGGTTATGGACTTTACTCGCATAACCTCGCTTTTTACTGGCTCAACGTTGACGAGGTAAAGGGGAGTATTGTGTCGTCTTGTTTAAGAATCTGTGTGTGTGCAGATTATTGCCAGACACACGCAGACATACACATATGCACCCACACACTTATGTTCATGTATACATAGATAGAGAAACGAATACATAGACACATAAAAAATACATAGACACACACACACACATCCCATATATATACATACATTGATAGATACGTAGGTATATATTATAGATATGTAAATATATGAAAGATAGATATATACTATTTACATATGAAATTAAAGATAAATAAGTAAAGATATGATATATAGAAAGATACATATACCATGTATACAGATAGGTAGATCAAAATATGTATGGATAGAAAGATATATAATGGTTATATTTATACAAACCTACGACTTTATGTAGCAATGGAACTGCATTATTAAAACAAAAGGGTGTAGCTTAATTACGTCCCATAAGGCATGTTAACTTTATTCATAGCCTCTTTATTGTCTGTACAGCAGATTAGCATCTAAGTGGAGAAAATCCAGCACGCATAATATGCGGGATCTGTAAATAACGCCAACCGACATACAAAGACACTGTTGTTCAGGCCTGGTTAATTATGAAGAATCTCTCAAACTGTAAAAAAAAAAAAAAAAAATCTTTACAGATTGTATGCCATCATTTTATCCGAAACAAATATATATGTATAACCGGTGTAAAAGTGCCTCAATGTTGCATAAAGAGTTAAAGATGGCCCGTCCCTTTTACAAACATCTGCAAACTTCATGAAAGTTTGCACATATTTAGCACGTATCGTTGGAATACCAACTGTGAAATGTTAAGGTCAGAGGTACTATAACTTCCGCAGAATAAATGAAAATCTAACTAGTTTTCACTAAGATTTGAGTCCAATTATTGCCGACCGCGGACCCAAATTGAAATTACGATTATTTCCGTGGTACGAAAGAAGAAAGCTCGATCAATTATCGAAGATTATTTCCTCCAAAAACGAATACACTGTAGTACGCTTTGTCGATTCCAGGGAAAGTTTATATAGCCACTCTCTCTCAAATAATGACTAAGTCAGGGAACCTTCAGAATAAGGTCTGCAAAAGGGACGGGCTACCTTTAAGTCTTGAAAATCAGCATGTTATGTTTGCTTTAAAATCTACCTTTTTTTTAAAAAAAAATGTAAAAATAAAAACACTTTCGCAATTCGAATTCGTACATTGTATCACCACTTACGCCCTACGGTGTGACTCGTTAGCTTAATAACGAACGATTTGCGGACACGTATCCTGCGAGGCATCCTCCGAGAACAAATGCCAATTTTAGTTCCTCCCTCATCGTGCCCGCTGGTTTCCCCTTGACCATCGCATTTCAATAAAAGCGGGAATGTTTGAGGGGATTCCATTCAAAAACATTAGATTAGGGTCAATCCCTTGGCAGCTTCATGACGTCATTGAACTGGTTCTTTTTCTCGGATTGGCACGCGGCATCGTGCGATTGTGAAGCCGGCAGTTCTGGTGAAATCGGGGTGATAAAAGAAATGCATATAACTGATATTTCAGGTCAATCGGATGTTTGAAATGAGCAATATATGTATTTACAAATATGCATTGTTTATATGTGTTGTTGTAACAAAAATTGGTTATGTAGGGCGGTACAAGTAGATGATCAATGTGTTAGGAAGTAAGAGTGTGGTCACACTCTTCGCCAGCAACCAGGGTGTGGCAAAAGTATGTAAAAAAAACGTTGTCATATATTTTTGAAAGATGGAGGTAATTAGGCGTAGGTAGATTTGTTGAGCCATTTTCTTACTTTCTTTCTAATTTTCGGCACATCAGAGGGTGGAAGATGGGCTGTTGATGGCTTTAGGTTGTTGATGGTGCCAGGGAAGTGAATGAAGACTATACATATTCATTACATATATATTCATTTCGCCGCCCAATCACCTAGCGTCAATCTCCTAGCGAAGATTGATGTGTTAGGAAGTTTAATGAATAAGGCATACAGTTTCACCCGGCAACAGTTATATTCATTCAGAAGCAATTCGCGGAATTCGAGGAATACGGTTCGTGGAATCTTATATCACACATTTGAAGAACTATGATGTACCACGTACGGACATATAATACGCACGTATTTAATTGCGTATGTGAAGGTGCGTGTCTGTGTACGCATCAAATTACTTAACATGTATTTCATGTATTCCCTCCAACAAACAAAATAAAATGAAGATGAAAGAAAAGTAGAAAAAGAAAGTGGGAAGGCTCTTTGAATAAAACATCCAGTTCATTAAGGTGCTCATTGCTAATTCTGACCGACGCACACAGGGGAATTAAGTACAGTTTTACTATACTGTTATGTTCTGCATTTATATACATATTTTAAGTCTTCTTAGAGGTACACATCCAAACTTTTTTTTTATCTGTTAACATTTAAAGAAAATGCAATTGTGTAACCTGTATGTTTCACATAACATACAGATACATGTGAACATGATTTTTTTTTTTTGAGCTTCGTAGATGTACGCATCCAAAAATAAAATTTATTTGTTAACGTTTAAACGCATTTAGATTTCAATTTGAGGAAATAAAAAAAACATTTGCGCAAAGTAAAGTCGTAAATATAATGATGATAAGCAAAACCTTGCGATGCAAGAGAAGACTGACGTATCTGATGATTAACTCTTAGTGCATTCTACTTTGGGCTGATTAGAGTGAATGTAGACATTTCTCCCCAATCACATTTGTGGTTGATAAATCTCACGTGCCTCTCTCTCCTTCTGACCTTGAGCAGCGTTCCCTTCTTTACCTCTAATCATGTTTAACCTTTTGTGACCCACACGTGACTTGTTTTTAACAAGTAATTCGTACAAATCTCATGGAGATGCGGTTACCCTGGCGCTCATACGGTTAATCCGAGGTCATCGTGTACCCAGTACTCACTTCTGATCGTCGACTGCGTTACGTTCCGACCACAGATAGATAACAAATTGATCATGACAGATAAGAGCATTGGTCAACGGGCTTTCAATTTAGGGGCTGAAACCTGTGATTGACTCAAGGGGAATACACAGTGACATGGGTAACGAAAAGGGGTCGAATGTTGGACGCGTCTTGTGCAGTGTCAGTAGGAATAACAAATAATTATGCACCATGTTGTCACCAACGCATCCACTGATGATGGTGGAGGTGTGAGAGGGTTGGGGATGGGGGATGCGCTTCACATGATGGTAATAAGGGGAGTCTGCAAATTTGCCCAAAATGTTTAACCTTTTAAGGTAAAGGAAGTCATTAACAACGGCGGATTTAACGCTTCGTTTACAGCGAAATAAACGAGAATTGAATTCCTTTCCAACATGTTTCTTTTTAATTTCTTTTTGAAGACAACATAAAACCATGAACAATGCATCTATATCATAATTTGTGTGTAAGACCGGAATTTACATGATATGGTCAAAACAGCCATTACAAATGCCCATGGTGAAGGTTTGTTGTTTTCGTACCTGGCGTTATTCGCTCCATACATCTTGGGTAATATCAGTCACCTGCTTTTCATATCCGTATATAGCATTCATCCATTTTTCTCCCGACGTTTGTGAGAATAAGCAATTTGAAAAAAGAAGAAAAGAATCAAGACATAAAATGCCAGAAGCGGGGTGTTTCAATATGTATTTGCTCCTCGCCGAGTCTTGTCGGATCCTTCACCGAAGACCCGGTTCAATGCGGACTGCCATGACCGCTGGCTAAGGAGCGTGTATGGCGCCACATTGATGCTTTAAACGTTTCCGCCGTTTGTGGCATGGTCATGCGCCTTTCACTCAGCCCCGCACATGATGTATTTGATTCTTATTTTGTCGAGGGGATCGCGAGAGGTGGCGAGCAAATCAATCAGGTCTTTAGTCCTGATCTCGAAAGCAGCATCTGTGAAGTTCAACAACCTTGTCGGTGGTATTTTCGAGTGCTTCCCCTACGAGCTGTGTTGAATTTCTTTATTTATTCGTTTAAACTCGTTATGCAGTGTGTTAAGAAGAATGCCAATCTGAGAACGCGTCATGCCTGCATCATTCCAGTGGCAACGTATGGTTCAGAATCGTAGACAATTAAAGAGTGTGATGCAAAATACATAACTGCCTTCAAGTACAAGCGTTACGCGAACATCCCAAGGGTGCCTTGGGTAGTAAGAGGAACACATTCATGTGACATCAATCGACAGAACATAAGCTGAATGTGACAGATGGATATCCTCTCAAATTACAGTACTTAGGTCACTTGGCGCGACATCTTACACTGGAGAGGAAATCTATGGATGGGGTAGTAACTGGTAATCATTCAAGAGGAAAGCGGAGAATGCGTTGGGAGCAGGCTGTGAGAGACTAGCCCAGGGATGCCCCTTGTTTCAGCGGGAAGATTAACACAGGATGGGTATCTAGAAAGGCAGACAGTAACTGCAGCAACGTCCTGATATGGATATGTCATCATTACAACTCGTTATGCCCCATCGATGCATTCTTGCACAAATTATACACATAAACCCGAGAAACTCGACATTTCTCCGGCACAGATTGGGTTCACGAATGAAGGAAGGAACAATTCTATATATCATAATAATAACAAAAAAAAGAGATAGGAAATGATGGAGGAAAAAATATCATGCTCTCTCACTGTCAACTATATTGGCCATCTTCTAAAACATATTTTCGATGTCATATGTTAGTATTCTCACTGAGGTTTGTCGAATGTTCCTGGTTCCTGTTTTTATTTGTTCTGTATTGGAATTAAAAGTGAGTCGCAAAGTAAGCAGTATAATATTCGACTTGTCTAAAATGTATCTAGTAGTGTCCCCAAAAGCTTTCAGAGGGAGGCCGCTCCTTTCGATTGCATCGTCATGTAGTAACCATGGGCAGGTATGAGACACTCTTACACATCCACCCACGTCCTTTCCTGGAATATTACAACCGGCGGGTTATAATATCAGCAACAATGAACAGTTAAGATAAAGATACATGCAATAGAAAAACTTATATATGTAGCACTAACTAGCATAACATTATATGAATGTGTGTGTATTTGTGTGTGTGAGTTTTGTGTGGGTGCAGTTTTTGACGTTACTATTGACGTTATTATTTTGTTACTTTTGTTACTCATACATTGCATTATGATGTAACATTTTACCTTTGTATTAATCATCTTCGTCATGTTTTTCAAAGGTACCTTCTGATCACTCAAGCCTTGTGCTTTTTTGGAGGTCTCCGTCATCTGTGATATTCCTCAAGTGTATCATTTTGTCATTTTTATTTTGATGAAAAATAAAATTGAATTGAATTGAATAACACTAAATGGTCACTTTGCGCGTTTTTTTGGTAAACAGAAATATGACGGATGACTGAATTGTATTCAAACACGCACAGAACCAATATAAATATGTATTCATGGCAACATAATGAGATTACTATACTGGCTCATTTCTAAAAAAAAAAAAAACAAGAATATGCTTTAGAGGAAACCTTAAAATGTTCAAGAGTACTTGAATTGTTTAGACGTAGGGAGAATCCATTCTTCAAAAAAAAAAAATTCTTCTACGTCATCAATTAATGTATCTACGGATATCTACATTGTACAGGATAGTATTCACAATTTGGCAAGTACATTTCAGACATTGCAGGGAACCCCCCTTTATCATGTGAACATGAAAACAGTGACATAACACATAAAACTCGCTTCAATTAAAAACAAAAAGAAAAGAAAATACATTCGCAATGCAATATTTTCATAGTAGTACAGTGAACCATGCCATAGGGACGAACGATCTGTCTAGAAATACGATGTATCCATGAAGATGACCTATCATTAGCTTTCATTTAAAAACGTTTCACGTCAGATAAACTGATTTTCTATGGGAATTGTGTGAATTACATGCCCCATATGGCACATAAAGAGTTGGAAGCCTATAGAATACCGAAGCGTGACGTCATAAGCACGTTGTCGAGACAACTGGTTCTAAACTATGTGAGTAGAGCGAACATTGGTGATCATAGCAGCACTCTCTTTGGGAGTAGCCGATACTGGCCCGCTAGACAATGTCGGTCAAGTGAAACTCTCATTTGAGCGATGTTGTTCAGAACCAGCAAGCTGCATAACAATGGCTTTGACGATATTACTTCGGTACTCTATATCAAAGCAACCTCTGTACAATGACCACCTGCTTATTAAAACCGTATTTCTTGTCTCCTTTGAGCGGTCGTTATACACAGGTTTCACTGTCCAACCAAAGAAGTACATTATCCATCCCTTTGAACAAGATTTGATTTTACCACTTAATATCCATGACTAGCAGCTGCTCTCAATAATATGATGCACACGCAATTACGTCACATTCACCTGGATCTTATAATAGTTCATAAATATTCCTATACATGCATACATGCAGCTTTCGCTGC
>OZ022588.1:10106566-10146566 GCA_963669155.1 Arbacia lixula
GCAAGAGAGATGCGAGAGATTGAAAGATGGAGAGAAGGAGGGAGAGAGAGAGAGAGAGAGAGAGAGAGAGAGAGAGAGGAGAGAGAATGAGGGATAGAAAGGATAAAGGGGTACTATATAAAGTGAAGGGGGAAGATAGATAATGCGATATAGAAAAGAGAGCAAGAGAGAGAAAATAAGGAGCAGAGATTGGGAGAATGAGGTAGATAGATAGATAGAAAGAGATGGAAGGAGAGAGAGAAAAAATATAAAGAGAGAGAGAGAAAGAGAGAGGTTCGTTTGTTCATGGACCTATCATGGATGGACTGCGCTCGGATAGACTTCCTTTGATCTATGATGACCACCGCCTCATAAAAATTCAAGACATTCAGGTGTTTTAAACAATACGCTGTATTTCTAATGAGGCAGTGCCTTCCTCTGAATAACAAAAGAAAATCTGTTTTGAGAAATATGTCAACCGTTCAGCCTTCGCTGGGAGTTCATAGCTGATCTTATTACACACACTGGGAATTAGTTTGGAGGTGAGCGAAGGGAAATTTTGATAAAATTGTAGAAAGAATTTGGTCCGTAACGTTTTCGGACATCTCCGGACACGAAATCGACGTTGTTTCCATGGAAGGTGAAACACTCAATAAACGATTTACAAGATATTTGTAAGAAAATATGATTGCCCAATGTGCGATATTGAGGCATTTTTCTGACATGTTTTCTACCGTATTCTTGATTTATCACAAAAACGACGCAACAATATAATCTGAAATTCACAGATTCGTATCATTATAAGATGTACTACTACTGCACATGTACTTCAGTACATGAAGTGGTTCTGAAATCTTCTGCGCATGCAGATTGTATATTCCTCTAAATGCATCCAAAATTTGTCTTGCATATTTGGCGGCGGTCATCACTGGATCAAAGAACCAAACGCGTAAAATATTCTATTGTGGTATCAATGATCGCGACTGGTGTATGAATAAATTACTCTTCGTTCCGACTCCAGTTCTAACACCTTCCTGGTTTGTTTAACTTGTACAGTCATTATATTTATGTATATGTCTACAATTCCAATGCTTTTTAAATTGTAAATTTATTTCAGCTATATGGATGCAAACAAGTCATGAATAAACTCTTATTGAGTAGACCGGTTTACTAATGTAGTAAAATTTATGGATGTTTCTTCCCTCGGGGCCTAATAACGAGTTATTCCATTAACCTGTACCTAACAATGGTATTTCAGTACTTGGAATGCACTTTGCATACATTAGTTGTTGCAATGTCGGGCAAACCATGGGCAAGCTTTACGGTTGTCAGGGGCAACCTTTGTTAAATAGATATGCATAAAATTCGAATATGTTAGTAAACCGGTCGATTGAACTAAAATTACAATTATTTCTTCGTTCACAACTCTAAGAAAGAACATAAGTATGTTTTTCCAGTATTCAACTCCGTCTTGAATCAACTTATAAATTATAAATTGAGCAGGCTTATACAAATACATCCGAGGATGGAAATGCTGTCATTAAATTTGTCCAATAACTTAAACATTATCTATCTTTTCTGAGAGAAATTTTGTTTACTTCTTTTAATCACGTGCAATTATCATGACAAGACTGGTTCACTCAATGTCGCTCTTCCCATTTCTATCTTATCTTGAATGAGGACACCCTAATGACAAGTTCGTGAATCTTTATTCGTCTCTCTCGCTCTCTATCTGTATTTTTTCTCACACCCCGCTCGATCTCGTTGTTTTTATCCCTCCTCTCCCCCTCTCTCTTCCTCCCTCCCTCCCACCCCCCCCCTCCCTCTCTCTCTCTTTCTTTCTCTCTCTCTGTCAAATGCTAGTACCATCTCCACTTCCACTCCTCTTTTTCTCATAAAACAAACACACACACACACACACACATATACACACACACACATACCCACACGCAAACTGCGTAGCGTAACATATACATTCTGACCATTCCATTTAAAACGCACATATGTCAACTTATATTTACATTGAGATATTTTATTAACAAAAGGTACACTTTTATACAACATCCGTCTTTCAAGAGAATATTCATACGAAACAAACTTTTTAGGTTTATGGAACCCTGAAAAGTCAAGTTAATATTCCTGACAAAAAATATTTCGAAATGGTGTCGGACTTTCAGACCACCAGTACATGTATGTGCTGATTTCACAATAAGTTTGCCATCACTGTTCAGGCGGGTGACAGTGCCAGAACGTCGGCTGGACTATTTGAAAACAGGTTTATTGGTTGTCATGTGTTCACCCCGTCACACTCTACCAATCTATATCTTACACAAGTCCACTACTTTCATAATGCTACACAAGTTCAGTATTTTCAAAATAAATAAAAACCTGTCTGTGAAAACGACTCCAAGGAAATCAAAATAGGTAAGCGTTTTGGACAGGTGAAATTACATGCCAGGTGCTTGGGAGTGGTTCATATTCAATGGTCTTTATATATAGACAGGTGACCTTTATAGAGAGTAGTCTTCATACACACATTTGCCTACACAATATATCTGCTGCCAATGTCCTTGATGTTTTTCTCCTTTTGTTTAAATAAATATCACAAAGAATGGCCCACGTATAAAGTGGAAAAAAGGAAATGAAACCTTAAAAAAAAATTCAGTGTTTTTCTTCATAACCCTACTCACGTAAAACTATTTTTAGCTTATGCTTCCTGTTATCCAACAAAAAAAAAACCTTCTGTGAAATGGATATAGGAGAAAAGGGTGATGATGGATGAGTTAAGAGCTACACACTAAGTGCTTACTGTTAAACGAAAAAGGAAAAGAGAGAGAAAAGTGTGCTGAAAAATATCAAGTTTATTCTTGATTTTTCACCTCTGTTCACCTCACTATAATTTCTTACTTTAATTTGGCTGAAGTTGTGTGTGTGTCCGTTTTTTTTATTTTTATTTGCAATCGTTTTTCTCTGTGATTTTCCACGCAAGTTTGTTCAAGCATGGGGCAAAGGATTATATTTTATTGTTGTATTTATACTCACATTATTGAAACTGTTTTCGTCTGCGATTCGTAACCTCTCGTTTTTGACGGCTGATTAATTCAGAACACAACAACGCTCAATAATGCACCACACCTGTGACTCCACTAGCAACTTCCATTACAGTGTTATTAAATCCTTATGTGCCATTGATACATTTTCGCACAGGAAATACATACAAAAGGCATAGAGCAGCATTTCGTCTGGCATACAAAGGGTTAATAATGCATGAAGCTTCTGGCAGAACAGATCTTGTGGGTTGACATGTGTGGTGCACAATGGGTATTGTTGTGTTCTGAATCAATAATCTGATACATACACACAAGTCTAAATTTATCCAAAAGTGAAAATCTCATTAAATATTGCAAGCATTATCACAAGAATAATAATGTCGCGAAACCTGCTTCTAAAGATATTCACATCTGTTGACTTCATGTAGTAGAAACTTCAGCGTCAATCTAGCTAAACTTATTTTTTAATATTTTTTTAAAGTGTCAATTTCTTTTGTCAATACCTAGTACATTTCCAGCTCATCGATAAGAACAGCTGCATATACACGTACTTTAAGTATAAAGTGCAATACACAATCAATTGTAATGATCGACAATAAAGTGATTACTTGGAAGTGTTATCTCCACGGCCTTGTTGTCTGTCTGGGCATCCCAATGTGTCATCCCTGTCACTGCTCCAAGCAAATTCTGACAATGTAGGATCTTGAGAGAGCAGATAAGTGGAGTGACCTGATTACTGGGTCCTTGACAAGCCTGTTGTTGTATAGACCGACCTCTGGATACGAGTGGCTGAACAGTTCTCCGCCATCATTGAAAAAGGCCTTTCTTCATTTGACTGTCCATGTTCTCAAGCTGTACAAATGGCCATTGTCTCAACATGTTTGTGAAGCCTCCTCCAGGATCCCTCAAGGATTTTTATCAATAAGAGTACCTTTGTTTCTTGCTTTCTTGGCCATTTCTTCCTGTAGAATCTGCAGGAACAAAATATAGAGATACAGAAACGTGGGTTGAAAGAGGCAAACAGGAAACCGAAGAGGCGGCAAGTAAGAGAGATATGAAAATACGGCAGTTTAACCACATGATGAAAAATTTTTGAAGTGCTTTAGCACTGTAATCACTACCGGAAGTATTCATATCCTGTCGATCTTGACAAATCATACAATGTACCTACGTTGTTTACCTCCAAGCTTTCATCGAGCAGGCATTTTCAAACTTTAGAATGATTACAGATTTCAAAGGTGTTCTCATTATTGGCCTACAACACTTATAGGGAGCAATAAAAGATGAGGTTCAATTATAGAATATAGATATACCGGTAGGTACATCTCTCTGTTCTTTCTCAGGACAGACGAATGAGGGACAAATGGACAGACATTCTGAATACACAATGCCTCTTGCCACATTCTGAAGGCGGTAGAAATATATTTATTTTACAGAGGCAACTTTGATTGAACCGTTATTATGCGTTAATGGACTTGGGGGAAATTATCTTCCTAAAGAGGCAACAACTTGTTGATTCAGTTGTTACACAGTAATAACTCTATAAAAGTATAATGTTTTGGATATTAGATATAAGATGTTTATGAGCCCATTCAAACCAATTTCATGAAACATTTTCATTAGATCATATCAATATTCACAAATTTGTATGATGACTGAAACTAACTCCTCAGATGCCCGTTTTATTCCAGACTCGTCCTCAAATTTGGTAAATCCTGGAAAACCTCACAATACGATATCGCATCCTCTGAGGCAATCTTCAGGTTTCGTCGGTTGTCCTTTTGTTGCATTGTACTTTGTCTATTAACTACCATGCCTGTATAGAATACCCAAGTGATGTTGTTATGTCAATTGTTGTGCTGGTGTCTGGTTCAAAACAACATCACAGAGGTGAGAGTTTCACTTGTCCAATGTGCTCGTTTTGGGCGCTCCCAATGAAAGACCCAGTTGTGATCACCGCTGTTTTTGCTCTTCCCACATAGTTAAGGACCAGACATCTTAACAACATGCTTAAATGACATCACACTTTGTTACTGTATATGAAATGGATAAAACAAATTAATAAAAGGCCTGATCATACCTCTTCGGGTTTCCGCTTGGCCATGCCCTTCTTCATAAACTCCTTCTCAATGACTCGCGCGTTGCTGGCATAGGAATCAGCGATTTCTCTCTGAGGGAGGGTGGATATAAACACAAATAAAGGATTAAAGGTATATGTCACTCCAATACATGTTCTAGTTTATACAAGCAGAAAAATAAGAGAAACAATTAGGCACAATGTGAGTGATATTGGGCAAGAAATTCATGTTTTATGATTTGTTTCAATTGAGGGAGAACAGCAAAAATAGAAGGGTCCTCTTACAAGTTATATTCTATCATAGGAAGAGTTAAAGATAAGGGATAGTAGGGATAAAGATTACAAGACCCAAAATAATGGAAGAATCATTCTGCAATCCCAGTGGGTCTCCGCCTCTTGTTGATTCCCGCAACTATATCATTGTTTAGATCATGTGTGATTCTGAAGTCAATACAAAATTGGCCTCGAGGTCAATGTAGAATAGTTACATAACCTCCATCACTACCAGAACCAGCTATTACCTTCGAGTGAAATTAGAGCATGAAAGGGTTATGTACTCATCACACAGACATTCAGGTTGACTAATTCAAAACTATATTTACAAATGTGTAAAAGCACATAAAGTAATAATGACCTGGGGTGGCATTTTGAAAACAAACTTAACTTTTGACTTACAATCTATAAGTTCCTTAAGATCCATAATTGTGATCAGCCTATTGGAAACCATCTGATTTAGCTCAGATACTTTTGGGATTCTTTGTTTTTTTCAGAATGCCAACCCTTTTTCATTCACATCATGCCACTATATATTCAGTTGCCCATCACAAACAGTGATGAGCTTTTAGAGCATCCTCCACTCAGGTTTCGCAATCAGGAGCATGAAGGTTTGCTTGAGGAGAACTTCCTGTCTGGAACTCAATTACTACCACCGTGAGGGTCACAACATCCTGTTTTTTTGGATGCGCGACTTCTCATTTGAGAGGCAAGACACCATACGAGGGCACGATATCCTGTTTATGGAGGCCACAGTGTTCAGGTGGGTGGACGCAAAGTGCACATAGCGTGACCAGAATTCACCTACATCAACATCACTAAAGAGTATTTCCTGAAATTTTGAATGCTACATGCTCATGGAATCAGGTTTCTGTGGCTGATCGCCATCTATTCTTTGTTGCTAGTGCTGTCCCAAAGTGATAAAGCACAGCAATAGATCATTTTGGTTATGTATGCATATTTTATTTATATTTTTCTAACAATAAGTTACTGAAGGTAACCCCAAAGGTTGTCTGAGTTTTGTCCGAGCAGCAACAACTAATGTATTCAAGGTGTGTTCCACCCATTGAAACTGAATTACTATGCAGTTGGGGGAAAAGTTGTGAATTTAGTGAATGTACTTAGCTGCGTCGCCAGAGTGAAAGAAACTCTGAAAGGCTAAATACGATACCACTTTCACAAGTGGTAGCAGCACTGTCTCCATGTAAATTTACAATAACATTCATCGCTTGATTAAATCATCACTTTTCCCACAAACATCCATTGATGACATGGTGATAATACAACATCTAGGTACAAACTGAGGATGAACTTACTGCTTCTATCTCATCCTCCTCTTCATCCATGGTTGACACGGTGACGGTGGAGTACTTCCCCATCGATTTGGTCTTCTTACTCAGCATTACCTGAAGAGTGAAATGTGCAAACATTCAAAGTTTAAAAGTTCCTTTTTTATGCATGAGTGTGTGCAAACATTGTGGATGTGAAAAGCCCCTAACAATCAGTTCTTGCAGTACATTTGTCCGAGATTGCAGGCAAATTCTTCTTAAAATTACAAATTTTCAAACAGATGAATAAATTTGTGAGACAAAATATACGTCTGAAAATGCATACTTCTACATTTAGTGCACAAAATACAGTTAAGAATTCACAGAACATGTATATCAAAAGAACTACAAACTACATGTAAATCTGTCTCCAGAGGGCACTTGTTTAAATAATGTGTGATGTAAGAAATCCTTTTTACACTGCATAAAGTGACTACAAAAAGTTCTTTTCACAAGATGGTGCTAGTATATTTCCTGCAGCATGGGATCCCCAGTAGCAGATAGCATAGGGATGAATTAAAAGGATAACTTTACCTTTTTACTGCTGGGGATATTCTCCAGTGCTAAGGGCTCCTTTAGAGGGCCTTTCTCAGGCTCAAACACGGCATCCTCCACAATGAATGTGACGTTAGTGTCCTTGTCTTTGTGACGATAGAACAACAATAGGCCACACCTACGAAGGTTTCCAATCAGGTACATGGAATGAATTAGTTCAACATATGAATTAAAAATGTTATCACAAACAATGAATTCAAGGTAGCAATAGAAAACGGATGGCTTACAATGTGCGATGACCTTCCACAAGTGTTAACTCTAAATGTGGCAATTCTCTAAATGCATAAACAAGTATATGTACAATCAAGGTCCACTGAAGAAAAACTAATCCAAACAAAGTATCTAAGTAAATGTGAATAATAAGTGCAAGTGGTTTATCTTCACACAATAGCTTTTCCATCACTCCATGGATTGGTCACCAGATTAGAATGAACATAATTAAAAGCTTCTTAATTCCTCATATTCACTGTGTACTCTTTGTGACAAATTCTACATAAAGCATACATTAACTCATAGCCTGCCCCAATGAATAGAGCCCGGTGCCACGCCGCTAATCCCCATTGTGCCCACCCCAAATCTGCCCTGTGACAAGTTTATTTTGAGGCCTATTCAGCTGCGCTTTATTTTCTGTGTTGGCATTTTCGAACCACTACATTTTATGCAACAAGCATAAATAATGACTGCTATTACGAATGTGTGCAAGCACACTCCTGGAACTCTAGCAGTGGCTCGCTCGCGTGTACAAAGCAGCCGATCGATAACGCGCTAGCGTGAATAAAGCACCATAACAATAGCGCGCTTGCAGCTCTATGGCACTGTGAATGTTAACCCTAACCAGACCGGGCTTTTTTAAATGATCTCCGCCATCAACAAAATGTGGCACGCACAACATCTGTGTCATAATCTACAAGATCAAATTTTTCAAAATTGTAAGTTTCCAATATTTATTAATCAATTATGCAAATTTAGCCCACAACTATACAAAACACTAACTAAACACATTTAGAGTCTAATATTTGGTTTGTATATCTGTTATAATACAGTATGTTTAACAGGTGGTCATCAAAAAAACTTTGAAACTTCATTTTAATTCAAATGTATTTTATTGTTTTGGGAATTTCTTATGTATTTCTTTGTTTTGTTTTTCTTTTGTTTTTCTTTGGTTTTTTTATTGAAAATTGTCACTGACCACTTTTCAACCATGATTGGCATAAAATTAATCAATCAAAATGATTAAATGGAAAAATAATTAGGCTTTTATGAGTTTTATGAAAGAACACAGTTTTCCATAGGAAATGCACACAAAATTGTGCACGTTTTAGTATGACATGCATTTACAAAAATGGGCGTGGCTCCGTAATGCGTGGATGTCACGAATTTGATCTCAGAAGATGCGCAAGACTTGAAAGAAAAAAGTCAAGAACTGTCGTAACAAGGTGTTCTCGCGTTGCGACATTATTGCGTGAAACGTCTAGGCAGGGGGTTGATTCAACCCCCCCCCCCCCCACCCCCCCCCCCCCCCCCCGGCGGTTTTAGGGTTAAGGTACTCTTTATAACAGAAGAACTTGGAATTGTGGTACTTACATCCATTTCCCTTAATTCATCTATAAATCTCCAAAATTGAGATACCTGTATCAGTATAAATTTCCCTCCCTTATTCTGACTCTCACCCAGCCTCTTTTAGGGTTAAAACATTTTGCATGAATATTTAATCATCAATTTATTAGCATATTGCTGCAATAAACACATATATGTATATGTACTTACTTTTTACATTTGTGCCTGTACTGCTTTTCTATTCCTTCTGGCCTGTGAGGGTAAAAAGACGAAGTGAAAACATAATTGGTCAGGAAAAAGTAAACAATATACAGGAACAAAATTCAATTAGAGTGTTGAAGAGGAGTGTAAAACTATCCATTATAGGGGTAAATACTGTTTGTACATTATATTCCATAGAAGACGGTGATATTTGAAGAATCTAAATATTCATTTTTTAGTGAAAATATGTGCAATGTACAATACGAAGCATAATGTTTACAAGTTAAAATGCAAGCATGCCATTGTCAGCATTCCACACTCTTGACTCTTGATATAATGAGCTGACAAACGCCAAACCAGTCAGTTGCCAGGACGGATCTCACTTCATGATCATATCTCTGGCCAGCTCCTTCAACTCTGCATGCTCTACATGTGCCTTCTACCCATTAGCTCAATGGGCAAGTGACAGTGCTACCTCCCTGCTTGCCAGTTGCTGTACACCTACCCGTGTGCTACCTATTACCTTCTACTTTAAGCGGGGACTCAACGGGCATACACCAATGCCCTTTACTAATCATTTTCTCCATTCAACCCACGTTGCTTCACTGTCAATGGCGGCTAGCAATGCGGGAAGTGAGAGAGGTAATACATTCTTAGAAAAGAGGGGACATTGTTTGAAGAACTTGCTCAGAAGTTTCCTACAGCAAGCTACTCCAGGATTTGTAATCAACTTGGAGTGGGCTTCGATGAAAGTCAAGCCATTATAAAGAGACACAAGCAAAACTACAGAGAAGCTGTAAAAGAAGTGCTCTGGTTGTGGTCATCGCAGGAAGGAGCTACCAGAGAAGGGTTGGAGAAAGCCCTGAAGGGAGCTGATTTTTGCGACTTTGGTTAGCAGATTGTCACCAAGCACTGGGATAAAGATATTTCTGGGCCCGATGCAGTCACCATAGCAACCCACGGAGCTTCACTGTCAATGGCAGCTAGCAATGCGGGAAGTGAGAGAGGTTATACATTTTTAGAAATGAGGAAACCATTGTTTAAGGAACTCACTCAGAAAATTCTGACAGCAAACTATTCCAAGTTTGGTAATCAGCTTGGAGTGGGCTCTGAAAAGAGTCAAGCAATTTTACAAAGACACAAGCAAGACTACAGAGAAGCTGTTAAAGAAGTGCTCTGGGTGTGGTCATCGCAGTAAAGGAGCTTCCAGAGAAGGGCTGGAGAAAGGAGATGATATTGGTGGCTTCGGTTAGCAGATTGTCACCAAGCACTGCAATAGAGGAGCTGAGAGAAACAATGTGGCCGGACCAGAATCCACCAACTCATGTCCAGGTGTCGGGTCAACCATCACCAGACAGACAGCTAGCTTGTGGCAGATGGACACATGGGGTTCGAGAACCTGTCAGAGATGCAGAAGAAAAAGATGAGCTGATTGAACCCACAGACAACGAACAGAGGTCCTCCGATACCGTCAATGGTGTCTCCAACACCAATGTAACAGTTGGCATACCATTGACTCAAGGGGGCGCTAATACAGCTGTGTGCAGCGTAGGGGAGGGGGAAGTGACCCGAGGACACTACAGGTGTGCCTCAGCCTACAAGGGGAGCAAAGTTCTTTCATGAGAAGACCAAAGTCAAGAAGGAGGGCGATATAGTGGAAGAAGACAAATGGAAGGTGACAAGCCACAACAATGACAATACCGTCCTTGCCATCATTCGAACAGCAGCAAAAGCAGCAGGAGTTGGTTTCCTAGTGTGCAAACACAAACAAAACTAATGAGTGTACACACGTGACATACGGTCATGTACCTGGTATACATGACCTACGGGCGAGAGTGACCACCATCGGGTCACTCACGAGTTCGACGGCCACATCAAGGTCCTTCTGAATTCTGCTGATGCGTCTGTGGAGCCATCTGCCATGTGCACACTTCCAAGTTCACCGTTCAGCCCAAGAGCCTACTTTCGAGAGTCTAAAGGTGGGTTGACTTTATCTATTTCACTATATGCTGACGACACTTAAACTGTAAACTGACTGTTACTTTGGTGAGAGGTCCTTTTCATGCTCCGCCCCACAATTGTGGAATTCTCTCCCAGCCTCAATTCGTTGCATCACTAGTACATTGTTTTTCTTTGTTCAGGTCAAAATTAAAAACACATCTCATGGATCAGGCATATTCAACATACATGTAGTTCTACTTAATGTAATGTTTATAATTAATTTTCTTTATACATATAATTGTAAAGCGCTTTGATATATATCCATTATGAAAAGCACTATATAGATAAAAGTTATTATTATCATTATTATTATTATCATTATTATTATTATCATTATTATTATTATCATTATTATTACCCCTATTGAAGGGGCAAGCCCTAAAGTATTTCCCTGCCTGTCTCAGGTGGTGCCATCGCAGCTACCTAGGTGATAACTTTATTGCCTCAAACAAATCCTACTTAGACAGGCAGAATGTACTTTAATGTTTACATGTGAAACTGTTTGGCCATAATCTACTTTCACAATCTTATTGCCCCTGTCGCCACCCACCCAGGCATGCTCCGATTGAACATCTGCTCAGTAGTGCGGACCAACGCGCACAATGGTCTCAGGTCTCTATACACTATAGGTTTTGGACGAACCAGCCCAAAACCTCAAATTTCAAAATCTAGCGATCGCTATAGTTTCGTTTTAGTCAGTTTCCAGTTCTTTGGGAGGGACCTTCAGATATTGAATTTCCTTCCATTTTCTGTACCTTTTACAATTTTATTATTTTTTTGACCTGCAAAAAGAACACCCTGTCTGCAAGTCCGTTTTCAGAATACCAAATGACATAAGTACACTGTAACACAGTTCTGTTTTTAAGTTTCTTGCAGAGTACCACTGCTTTCCATACCTCTTCAGGTAGACTGTATCCCCCTGCTGACAGGTCAGCTTGTGGACATGCTTGTTGGAATCGATTACTCTGGCGTTGTCTCTCTTCCTCAGCGGCAGCTTCTCAATGGGGCAGTCTGAGGGAAAAAAAAGACATCGCTGATGAAGGAGGGATTCCACAGCTTGCTGTTAACATCTTTGTGTGCCACATGTGACTTTTTTCATGAGGACTTCTTCTTCTTTTCTTCTTCTTTGGAATACTCTTCAACATTCAATTTGGAACCAAATGAGGATGGGGGAGTGTGCAATGTAGTGCGCTATGTAGTACATTGCACAATGTGCGCAATGTAGGACCATGCATCAAGCAGCAGTTTATCTGGCAGAGTAGTAGTACACAAAGGCCTGAGTTCCCAATGGAGTTTTAGATTTACATATAGACCACATTTTATGCAATTTCCATGGCGTACATGTACATATATAATCAGATATGTGCGCTTGATTTAGCATAAGATCCAATGATGATCACGCATGTTTTTGTATGGGGGTGCTAAATTTATGTTATTAGTTTCTATGATTTACTCCATGGCTTAGACTACAGTAGTTCAATTAAATTGATTTAACCTTGCACTAATCCACAGTAACTAGCATGGATTTAAAAATATTGAAACCAAACTCTGTGTACAGATAGCTCTGCCTCTGGCTGGATGTTCACGATGATTGATGATGATGTCGTGACCACACGCCACAGGCCTCGGCCGCGGCCTGACTGGGATTTCATACACTTTAAAAGTTTTTATTGTTACTAGGGTTAACTGCTGATTCCTGTAGAATTTCATGACTTTTTCAAATGAGATTCATTGCGTCTAAATATCCAGTAATCGGTACAATGAAATCCCTAACAGGCATTACACATTCACATCACATTATCAACGACATTATCAACAATAGTAGAGTAGACCTCTACTTTATTTTCAACATATGGGACTACGTAATACACAATGCTTTTTAGAATCTTACCAATGATCAACACCATTTGGCCACATAGACAAAAATAAGTCTGCAGTGGTTTATCTCGATCATATTCCTCCTTCTCTCGGTTGTCAGAGACAACAATACTTCTTGAAACAACTTTGGGCATGATTTGTCTATCTCCTGACTGTCTTCCGACGGCACATCTAACAAACTTGCACTACCACGCGAACGTACGTACGCGTAAAGCAAATTCCGAGCGGACGCTCGCGTACGTACATGTATTTCACATTATCCTAGTAGTCTACATATCAGACACAATTTGTGTACACAGCTAGTCTAGGTTCTAGCTGCATTTTATCAGCCTAAATTCGTGTACAATTTATTGCGAATGTTGCGTGATTCAATCCAATCCAATATTGCCAATGCGAAGAAAATAAGGCACTTAGCAACAAAATCCCATTGGGATGCTAGCTGTTCCGTCATAACTTGTTGTATTCGTTTAATCTTATTCATAATAAAAGCGTGGGACAGTAGGGCATTCATCATTGGCTCTGATTGGCTGAGAGGCACTAGCTTCTGACTGTTACTATGGTAAACAAAAATGTTGATGAAATGCCCGCCAGGTTTCGGCTTTTCAAAATAGTCAAAATTTCCTTTCTAAAAACTCAATATTCCCGATAATCCATTCACTGGACTGGACCAAACCGCGAACAAAGTGAGTGCAAAGATTTAATGAAGACAACTTTGCATGTTGGTTCATTTCTCGGCCATACCAGGTCTATTATTAACTAAAATATTTTCACATCCAGCGGTCATATAGGATAACAGCAATGTTTATTGTATATTGTATCAACCACTCACCACATTTTGCATAACAACATAGATAACATCGCTTGCCTATAATCATAGCCTATAATGTCGTTATTCTGCACATGCAAACAAAATACGAACCGCGTGATGCATGTGAATGACTACACAACTTACTTATTTATTTATTTATTCATTCATTCATGAACTTTTTTTTATCAATGACAACAAATCCGAACGATTTCCGGTGGAAAAATCGAGAGCGACAATTTAATTCAAAATAGATGGTCCACTTTTCGTTTATCCACTATATTTTGACTTTATTGTAGGACTCTTTTGTAGCCTACTTTGTTGAATATTGTGTTGCTGCATAGATTAATGTTTGGTAGGCCTATGTCATTTTCGACGTGTTCTCTGATTTGTCATCCAGCATGACCATGCAGTGTACAGTAAAACAAAAATTATGTCTCAATAAGCCTATCTGCTCTTAAAGTACGCTGTTCTGTCCGGGACATTGCTATAGATCCAATGTGAAAGTCATACCACTGATAATTCACTTGTTATTACTGAATTACAGCTAGTATCTTATATTATAACGATTTTCACCTTGATTTATATTGCAGCCCTAATTCTAACGAACGACTCTTCATTTCGCAAACAAATAGTGTAGGCCTATTAAGGAAAAGCAAAGTAAATTTTCTGATTTCTGAGATCTCAACATTAATTGAATGAACGGTTAAAAACTTCTTTATTGAATTCACAAAAATAATGGTGAGAAAAGGAGCCATTCGGGGCCGTTTAACTTGGAATAGTTCACCCTGAAATTATTCTGGTTTCAACAAAAGGAGACAGGCATTAATGAAAAGTGAAGGTTTGACGAAAATCGGTCCAAGGAAAAGAAAGTTATATATTTTTGTGACGTCACGTTGCGAGCTGCTTTTCTATATGTTGTGTACAACCTTTTCCACAAATTGCCCTTTTTCATGTTTTATGATGAAGGATACATTCTCTTTATAGCGGTATGTGTGAAAAAACATGTGCCTAATGATATATAACATCACAGGTGAAATGGCCGGGAATATCCTTTTGAGAAAATGGACATTTTCCAAAAGATTGTACACAACATGGAAGAGCACCTCGCACGTGACGTCATCAAACAACTTTCTTTTCTTTTGACTGATCATTTCGTCAAACCTCCACTAAGTTGTTTCTTTCATGTGTCTTCTTTTATTGAAACCAACCTAATTTCAGGGTGAACTATAAACGGGATCCCTCTTACCCAATGCAGGCCGATGTGAGGAACCACGCATGGTGTGAAAAATCGTTGATTGCCTTTTGCATATACTGAAGTTAAAGACATGTTGAGAAATGGGGTGGTAGGCCTATATAGTTATAGTATGTCATTCCCTAATAGAGTTCATCGTTAACCCCCTATATAGTTATAGTATGTCATTCCCTAATAGAGTTCATCGTTAACCCCCTATATAGTTATAGTATGTCATTCCCTAATAGAGTTCATCGTTAACCCCCCCTCCCCCCCCCCCCAACCACCCAAAAAAATAATAATAATAATAAAATGGTCTCTATAAAAAAAAATGTAGAGAGAGAGAGAGAGAAAGAGAGTTGCGATCAGTCAAAGTTAGTTGTCCGCTTTAGTTGAAAATTATTCAACCACCCCGGATTGGATTAAAAAAAAGAATGAAAACATGTGCGTTTTTGTGTTTATAATAGTAGATCATAGATTGAGTAGCATGCAGCCCCCACTGCCCTTCCATGCACCACCCCACCCCGTTGTCACTATATAGTAGATCCTGGATCCTGGATAGGTGACAATAAAGCTGTCGCTAACAAGCTATACTTAATTAATAAAATATAGGTATTTAAACAGTTCCGTTCAGTCCACTTCATCCATTAACAAGAATAACAAAAAGACAAATCTACATTTGTCCCCGTATCAAATCAGTGCCTATGATTTGTGAAGTCAACCAAACCAAAACACCTGCCATGTTTATTTTGATCGTAAATCTTGGGTTTAAACGTACGCTATTTACCTGACGTCATCTCTTGATTGTCCAATGAGGATGCGCGTTGGAGCGTCGCAAAGCGAAATCCGCTTCCGGATATGCAGAATATTCATGAATGAAGTTGCTGTGAGTGCCCTGACAGAGCCACTGTCATCCCGTGTTTTCTGCCTTGATCGGTAATTAGTTTGATTTACTTTTCATTAACTTCGTAGATTATTTTTTTCAGGGTGTAGTCATTATTGATGCATACTTATGGTGTCTGAGATACGGTCAAGTTATTTCAATCCAACTTTGTTGACGAGCTAATGCACCAGCCACGAGCAACGGTGTATGATCATGAAGTGTAGCCGGAGCTTCGGCGGAGTTTTGCCGGGCCACAGTCATGACAGTACCTCGCTTTTAACTGCACAGCTGCAGAATGTACTACTAGACGATTCTCTTCTCTAGCTAATGTCATGCAGCTCGGAATGGATCAGCAGTTTACCCTAACGATAACGTGTATGAATTATTGTAGTCATAAGATAAGATAAGATAAGATAAGATTTTATTAACTCTATCTAGTCATAGCTCTGCATGAATCTGGCCTGTCATGCGCCTGTGGAAGGCGTAGCTGTTGACTCTGCATTCATATCACTCCGGCAAGAGCAGTGCATCATTCCTGACTTTAAAAATGACTCCCTTAAAATAGATAGGAGTTTCTTCAAACTAATTATTCTATGCTTTTGTTCAATTCATCAGGTTTTCATAAAGACAATTTTGCCAAAAATGGGTCTGTAGTTAAGAATATTATATGACCTTCTTTGTGTCCTGTCATTTGTCAGTCCATGCTTGCCTGCCTGGCAGGTGCAAATGCATCCAATCCCATTCTGATTTGCCTGGTAACCATGACAACCTGGATATCAAGAGACTTGTTGAATTATTGATCCCATGGCTATGCAATATGAATAGGCCATTTTCGTAATGTATTCACAACTTTCCTCTTAACTTTACCTAGAGCATATAAAACAGATTGCATTCGCCATATATTTTGTGATTCTGTTTTGATCAGTGGGTGCACTAGGCCTAATAGTAAATGGTACTTTGACATACATCAGTTAATTGGGGTTACCATCAGTACCATAGTTTACCATGAATAGACATGTGAAGCTTTTGTATTGAACATTGGTGCACAGGTAAATATGAATGCAAAGGTTTGCAAATGATGAAAATGGTCTAAGACAAAGGTTCATGTAACAAATGGGTCTGGGTGCCTCAATCTCTGCATGGCACACCACTACATAATCTAAATCTCATATGTGGCTTGAGAGATGAGGAGCACTAGCCTTACATGTAGTATGGTAACACCTGCTATAATGTATAAAGGCCACATTTTTCATTCTGTTAAAAAAGGTATCTCATTGAAACCTGTATTAAAGTGACCTGTCCATAAAAAACAGACATCTGCTCATAGAGACCACATTTCTTGCCTCTCATGAGTGGTCTTCATACATGTACAAGTTTCACTGTAGAGTGTACTGATCCTACTTTACTGATCTGAATATAAATAACCAAATACTTGAGGTTTGGATGATAAATATCCTGCAGTCGTGAAGCCAGGCTGTTGAAGTCTATACATGTAATATGGTCTGTTTGAGATCTGCTTTTTCGGAGAGCCTGCCATTTCGTTTGTGACGTGCTGTGTTGACCCTGTAAAACGACTCACACAACATTGTGTTTGACCCACAACTTATACGTGTACATAGTCGAGTGTGATTTTAACACACGCCTTAAATCACCAACCAACAACAACTACTTATAATGCATGTATGTGTGGTAATTGGGCAGTGAATCATTTCCTCCTCATTCCAGCATGAAGAGTGTGTAACCATGACGATCGACAAGGTGGGCTCATCCCTTAGTGCCACCTCTCCCCCGATCCACGTCCACGTAGACAAGGAGAAACCTGTTCATGTTCATGTCAAGAAAGGTGGCAAGAAGTCGGCATCAGCGATGGCTGTAGAGGTAAAATCTGATCTAACCTGAAAAATGAAAATTGTCTTTCATCTTACGTACAATAAAACTCTACTACGCTGGGTTCCAGGCTTTTTTCACTATGTGTTTTTTTTTCTCTGACTTATGGATTATTCTGTTTTTTCGTGAAAGCAACTTATTTTTGGACCAGGATGCCCTTTTAAGATCCACCAGCTATTGAGATAAATTAGTTTTATTATGTGTTTTTCTGAGGTATTTCACTGTCATTTGTCACTTCAATATCAAAACACAATTTGGCAAGATTCTATTACGTGAAAATGTAAAACACCAAAAGCCCAATCCAAAACTGTTATTTTAAGTATTTTATGGCTCATTTTTCTTGTAAATACAGCATAGACTGCAAGGGAAATCTAATCAGTGTATTGTTGGCAGAATTATGCTAAATGATGTAATCTCTGAGGGAATGACACCTCTCTCATGACTTTTATCTTATCGTGATATGCCATGCAGTAAAGGCCTTAGATTATCTAGAAGGCTAAAACAATTTGTCTACCGGGGTAATGATAAATTGAACATTGTTTTAATATTATTTGCCTTAATCTCAAATGTGTACTCCTAGTAGTCTGTCTCTTTGATTTTGTGTATTCAATGCCTTTCAATCAAACAACTTTAAGATCTGCTTATTATGTGAACTTAATTTTTTAACAAGAAATTGTGTGTGATCGCACAGACAGCTGTCTTTAGAAAATCTTTTCCGCACAGCTCGAAAGGGCAGAGTGTCATTCTATATCTCTACTGGACGTAGGGTGCTTAACTATGGAACGTGTGTCTTAGAGAAAGGGTTAGGGTTAGATAAAGACAAGAATAATACCAGCTTAAAGGGATAGTTCACCTGAAGATAAGGTGGTTTCAATAAAAGCAGAAACATGTAAGATACTTAAGTGAATGTTTGACGAAAATCCGCCAATGGATAAGAAAGTTATGATCTCTTACAATATCAATTTTGTGACATCATGTGTGAGGTGCTCTCCCATACATGTATGTTGTGTACAAAATAATTCCATAAATTGCTTTTTTTTCTGTTTTTTACAACTTAATTATTTTTATTCGTGCAGGTATGTGTGTAAAATCGTATTTCTAACGATGTATCAAATGCACAGGTAAAAGGATGCATCTCTTTTTGAGAAAATGCACAATCTGGAAAAAAATTGTACACAACATATGGGAGAGCTCCTAGAAAGTGATTTCACAAATAAAAACTTTAAACTCAAATAACTTTCTTTTCCCTTGGCCGATATTTGTCAAACCTTCACTGTTTCTTTCACATGTCTCCTTTTACGGAAACCAAAATAATTCAGGGTGAACTATCCTTTTAACGGGAAGTGCATTTAATTAATGAGTGGGGATTAACCAATTTGTACAATGCTTTTCTACACTGGGAACCACCCTGTCTGAATGAGTATATCAATTCTTGTCTTGTGGCTTTTGCTTGCAGGAGAAGCTGAAAGCCAGCAAGAACCGCTTCAATCTGACGGTGGGGTCGGCAGGGAACCTGCGCCCCTCTGCCAGCGCCAAGGGACCATGGGTGCCCGCCCCGGGCAAGTCTACGCGGGGCCAGAAATTCAACTGGAATGTAAGAGATTCATGAGTATAATTGAAGTATCTTTTCAAATGTATTTCATGTATGATTTTAGATTTGCTTTTTACTAGAATGCAAGAGTCTTCATATGTTCGAGAAAGAATTTATTTTTGTTTCATGTGTAGGATGTGCTTTAAATAATAAAGATAAGCACATTGTATGGCAGAGACTTCAGCTGACTGCAGGTTGCGATTGCAATCAACACTTGGGGTTAAGGCATGTACAGTGTGAAATGTGATAAAACTTCTTAACCCGGCTAAGCAAATATTAGGGGGTTAAGAAAGACAGTGGGAAACCAAAAAAAAAGATAGTATGAGGTTAAGGATAGTCCGGATGATATGGGGTTAAGAAAATGTAGTGTGAAAAGCATAAAAGAGATTCATTCCTGACACAACACCTCATGTTTGTGCAGGGTTCTGGTGCCCGTCTAGACATCCAACCACCCGCTAGGGAGGGGGTGCGATCTACTCTCAGGATGGAGGACCTAGGGGACGGGGATGGGGACAATGCTTCCGAGGGGCGGTTCCTGCAGTACGAGGACAAGATCGACAGCCTCATGACGGAGGTGGATTCCCTCAAGACACAGGTGAGATCATCGTTTCAGTCTTAAAGAAAGTTTTCATGAATATGTTATCAATTAAGTAGGAGAAGAGAAATGTTGTTCTTGGACGAATTTATCCAATTTGTCACACTTTGTGTGTTTTTCTGGGCTATTGAGACATTTTTGCATATAAAATATGCAATACACATACAACCCAGAAAGCAGCCATTTGTCTGGCATGTAATTGGTGAAAAATTATTTTTTTTTAGTAATTGAGTATTTACTAAGCATAAGAACCATGGTAACAAAAACAACCAAGAAAAATTACTAGTACATTTCAGTAAATAAAGGGCAACAACAGCAAACAAAAGAAATTACATAAATACATAGTATTAATGTGCAGTATAAGAAAATCCTGAATGCAGAAATATTGTTTATAACAAGCACTGTGATGCCCTTGTTGTGGACAGAGGGAGCGAGCGAGGAGACAGAGGGAGGCGGAGCGAGCCCAGGAGCAGCTGGAGCTGTCCAGGAGGGTCCTGGAGGAGCAGGAAGACGAGCTGAGAGATTTCAAGGAGGAGCTGCAGATCACGGAGAAGGAGAACAGGCTGCTCCGGAAATCCATGGACCAGCTCAGGGACGATGTAGATTACACCAAGTACGTTTGTGTTTGTCAAGGCATTTCATACAGTAGGAGTATCACACACCCTCAATACTATTGAAAACCAGGAGAGTACCGCTGCGGTTCTTCTACGCCAACACTTCATTCCACGACAAACATTCAAAATAATGCTTGTGAGGGCAGGTAGGGAAAGAACTAAAGAAAAGGAGTTGGAGAGAAGAAAAGATATTTTTTGAAGGGAGAGACAGACAGAGGCATGGGAAGAGCAGTATATATTCACAGTACCGCTAGTACCCTTTTATTTGATGTAACACCTCCCTCTCTCATAGCTCATCCCCATGTGTCATGCTCTTTGTTTTACCATGCAGAATATTTTGGGGAGATGGGATGGAACTATCGAGAGAGAAAGAGAGATATCAATTTTATTTGTATTTATTAGTATACAAATATTTCATGACCAATGAGGGATCTTGTGGAATCGATTTGCACCAAGGTTAAGTGGAGGGCCCGTGAGGTACTATTTACCCCAAGACCGCAGGTCGAAGGAAAATGGTACCACACGCCCTCCACTTCACCATGGGGACCAATAGATTCCACAAAGTTCCCGAATAAAGATCATGAAATATTTGTATTATATCCTTCATTGATATATTCTTTGTTCAGCAATTTAATCCTTACCATGGACCTTGGAATATAGTGCCCATGCTCTAAGCTCCGAATGCAGGAGCCCTATTCAGATGTTTTGTTATTTCCTACGGCTTGAGCAAACCAATGGAAATTCAAGTTGCACCTCGGCAGCAACACCGCTGGAGTTCCGGCAGCGCAGCCAATGATTTTCTGCTAAAACGTCAAAAAGCAGCTGGAAAGAAATGTATCGCGTAGATTTTGCGTGTCGCGCATTTACCTGGGATGAATCGATGAAAATTGTATCTATCACCGATAGCCAGGATATCGATAATCCAGAGGGGAAAAAGCTATTTTTGACATGATGTCACGAAATAGTACTTTTATTCCCTCTGACGTCACGAAATGTACTTTTCTTCCCTCTGAGCTCTCTTCCTTCAAATAGTTCATCTATTTGTGGTCATGTGACACCCTTTCAACCAATTAAACTGGCTTTATTGCATTATGTGTGTCTAGACTCAGCAAGGATCTTGCTAGCTCTGAGAGGGACCAGCTCCTTAAGAAGCTGGTGGAGACAGAGATGGATGCCAAGTCGGCCGCTGAACAGGTGGATGAGCTCAGGGATGTGGTCCATCGCCTCAGAGAGGTGAGTGATAGACCCAGTGCAGCTTGGACCTGGGCCATGTTGCATTTATGCTTTAAATTATTGTAACTTTCATTGGTAACTTTCAATGGCTACAGCCGATGAGCTCTCATTTTCATACCTGGGGGGTGTCGACTTTACGAACGACTGGTGATCCCTTCTTGTGCTAAATGCAATACCACACTCTGTTCACTGAGAATCTGACTTAGCACAAGAGGGGATCACCAGTCGTTCGTAAAGTCTTTTGTAACTTACGAACAGCTTTGTGAAACACCACCCTGTTGCCATAGAAGTTATCATTGATGGTACGTTACAATAATTTAAAACCTAAATGCAGCATGGCTCAGGGATGGTAACTCCTGCAGACCCAGTGGAAAACATTAAGCATACTCCAAAGATACTCATTGACCACTAATAGCATCTATGAATGGTTGGAAAAATCAAATATTGACTGCTAAGAATTTAAAGTCAAAGCTTTAAAGTTAGAACGTGAATCAAGCTGAAGTTCACATGCAGTATAAAATTGAAGTATGTCATAGTTTTGGAGCAGGAATTGTGGAATTGATTTTCTTGTATCTCATGCTTCTGGTTCTGCCTCCAGGAGAAGCGGATGAGTTCCCGTGACAGCAAGGTCCTGGCCAAGCAGAGGCAGCTCCTGCTGGAGAAGCTACAGGATTTTGAGACGACAAACTCTGCTCTGCGCCGCATGCTCCGTGACGAGCACCACAGACAGGTGAGCAGTCTCTCATATGAGGTTCACCCGAAGCTCGTGGAGAGAATTTTGGACCCTGGCCCAGTTAGAATGTCAAAACGTGCCATAGAAGTGCAGTAATGAAATGGGTCTAGCTACAGTTGAGGCCAAAAGTTTACATACACCCATGGAATTCAGTGAAATTTGTGCGTGTGCCAAACATGGTAAAATGTGCTATATCTTCAAAAATATAAATACTTCCATGACGAATTTGGTATCAAATGAGAGAGCGTATCAAGCTCTTTCACGTGATTGGAATGCTGTTGGGATTAAATTATATTTCAGTTGGAATTTTCTTGCCAAATGTATTCTATTGTTTGTGATTGTATTTTCAAACATCGTTTTATAGAAATATATCAATGTCAAATCTATAATATATATAACATTTTCTTTCATGCTCTGTCACCACTGAACAAAAAATTGTAATCTGAAATATTTGTGTTGAGAAGTAACTAGCACAAATATGAAATATTTTTGTCAAGTTTTAATTTTTAATTTGTCTAAAATATGAAGATTTTCTGGGGAAAATTACAACTAAATATTTTTCAGCTCCTGATAACAAATCAATGTGATGAAGGGGTATGACATACTCATTTGTTTGATATCAATTTCGTCATGATACCACAAATATTTTATAAGATACAGTAAATTTTATGACGTTTGGCAAGTGTCAACTTTTCCTTGAATTTCCTGGGTGTATGTAAACTTCTGGCCTCAACTGTAATTATGCCCTGTAAGGAATATGCCTGCTCAATGAAGAATGGATTAAAAATTTCTTGAATTTGATTAGCTGGGAGTTGGACATCTTTTACTGGACAGATGAACATTAACAAACAATAGAAAGTGATAGCAAGCTTAAAATGTTTCACTAGATTCTGCAGTTACCATGAATAAATAACATTTATTCTAGCGTAGTTAAGAAAATGACTCTTTTGAAAACAGCATTTTTCTGGTCTGGTTTGATGCACGAGAGAATGGTTCAATGTGTTTGTTTCATAATGTCAGGTTTGAAGAGTATGGTCTGTAAATGATAGATATTTTGATTTGTCTGCCATGTCGACGCAGACCAGCCGTAGCCAGGCGGCAGAGCAGCGCGACGTGCTCCTCCGCAAGCTGACGGAGGCAGAGGGCGTCAGCCAGACCCTACGACTGGAGGCGCTAGAGCGGGCCCGGGGGCTTGAGGAGTGCAGGGCCCAGCTGGAGGCAGAGCGGGCACATGCGGGCACCCTAACCGACCTGCAGGCGGCTGTGGAGCAGACCAGGGCACACCTACAGAACCAGCTGAGGAAGAGGGAGGCAGACTGTAACCGCATGGCTGTCCAGATCAGGGTAAGAGTAATCAACAATCCTAATAAGAAAAGAAAAAAGTCAAATCAGGGGCCCATTCTGTAAAGAGTTGTGGATCTGGAGGGTGTTTCACCAAGCAGTTCGTAAGTTACGAACAACTTTACGAACGACTGGTGATCCCTTCTTGTGCTAAATCAGATTATCAATAAACAAAGTGTGGTTTCGCATTTAGCACAAGAAGAGATCACCAGTCGTTCGTAAAGTCGTTCGTAACTTACGAACAGCTTGGTGAAACACCCCACTGAAGTTATTGCAAATCCGATCCCATTTTCCTAATGTACAGAGTTACAATTGATATTAATGGCAAGACAAGTTGCAATCAATGGCATCTCTTTATACAACAGGGCCTAATCATAGTTTGTCGTCCCTTCCAGCCTGCGTTATCTTGCCTACCTCATACTTGAAATTTCAAAATGATACATGAGTAATAGATGAGTTAAAAACATAAAATATAAAAAAATGTCCACACTTGAGATATGCCAATTGTGCCCATTTTGAAAGAAAAAAAGGAAGAAGCTCTCTAAGCTAATGTGTTTCGAATTTGCTTGATACCTCAACAGAACTTGGAGAATCAGGTAGAGCAGGAGAAGCTGGAGGCAGACCAGCTCCGGACTCACCTCCACACAGCGCGGGAGAAGGCCGGCGCTGAGAAAGACGCACTCAAGCGCGCTACCCGGGTGCAAAAGGACCGCGCGTCACGGAGCGAGGATGCGGTAGAGAAACTCCAGGCCCAGATCCTAGAGGCGGAGACTCGGCTGGCCGAGAGCCAATCACAGCTGGAGGAGTGGAAGGGGCGGAGCAACCAGGTTGCTAGGGAACGCACGCAGCTGGAAGGGGATAATGGGATACTGAAGAGGTGAGATCGGTCCCAGTCGACCCATGACATATTGTTTGTCATTTTGTATGTGAAGGAATGCATTTACTGCCCTAGCTTTCCATTGTTGGTAGACAATGCCAACTCTTCCTTTGCATAGGTTGGTCATTTCTGGCATAGCAATGATTATTTGCAAGGTTTGATTCAGGCTTGATAAGATTCGTTTCCTATATTCCTAAGTGGTGTCCTAGCTTTAGGGAAGGCTTCTGTGACACACCTGTCAGATATGATATTTATTCACTTTAGTCAAACATTACCTTGAGTATATATTTTTTTAGTTAGGCGTGTGTTTACTTGTTAAATTCAACCATCGTTTGCAACATATTCATAACTTAAGAGAAAGGGCTTTCAGAGGTAATTTCAGTGTCGAAAAAGAAATTTTAGGCAAACACCCAGTAATGGTAAGGATAGCGTACTCCATCCTGTAAATGAATGATAAAAAAGTCAGCCAGAAATCTTGGAACCAGAAGGAATTGAACCTGCAATTGGGCAGAGAGTCTTAGTATTGGTTTCCATGTTATCATGTCTTAATCCGTAAACTAGAAAAAGCTTGCATGGTAAGTCGGTACCCTTTATTTTTCATGCTGGGTGCACGTTCCTAGTGAAAATTCAACCAGCATGCAACATACAGGATGTTATAACTTTCTCTCATGTTTGGGGTTCGCAGGAGAGTGGAAGAGCTGGAGGAGCGCATCCGAGAGATTGACCTGACCTCTCGCGCAACCCTTGACCGGGTCAATGCTGACCTCCACCTCAAGACGACGGAGGCGGGTAACCTGCGGCTGGAGAATGACCGGCTGAAGGTGAGTCTGCTGCCCTCAGAGTTCCACATGGAAAATGCAAACAAAAAATTGCCCTGTTTCTTATCTTAAAGGGAAGGTTCATCCTGAAGTTTACTTGCTTTTAATAAAAGCAGAAACATGAACCAAACACATTAGTGAATGTTTGACCAAAATCTGTCAATTCCGAGTGGGAACATTGCGGATTTCCCTTGTTGGATAGTACGGGGCTAAGGATAGTACGAGGCTTAGAAAACCGAATGTAAAAAGGGATGATGAAAATAAGAAAGTTATGATCTTTTGAAGTTGACATTTTATGACATCACATGCTAGATACTCTCCCATATGTTGTGTACTAATTTGGGGGGGAAAATGTAAATTTTCTTAAAAGAATATATACCATTTTAAGTGTGCATTTGACACATCATTAGACATGTTTTCTCCCCTTGGTCTCTACCAATACCCAGATTTCTACTACAGATTTACAAGACAAACTCGGCCACACCCAGTCACAGATAGACCAACTCAAAGCCAGCATACAGCAGTATGAGTCTCTTGTCGCTGACTACAAAGCACAGGTGAGTGTACATGATTCTGCAATATAAACTTCGGCTGCCGGTCACATGAAAGAATCACTTCAAAATCAGAGGAGCACCTTCATGAAATTCAGACGAGGGAGAAGAAAGTTTTTAAAAAGTTGCAGTTTGCTTTTTTTACTAAATGTGTGATGCCTAGATATAGCACTTCCAGCAGTGGTGAACGGTTGTGAAACGTACGAGTTTCTTGGTAATGTTAATATACTAAGACACATGAGAACAGGATTTGTGTATACAGTATTTATTAACAGAAACTGTGTATCACCACATGCATCCATGGCATTTTAGTCACACACATAACATGATCAGTAAGATGATTTTGATCTACAAAATTTTACTATGTTTGATTTCTGTTGAGTAGAAAATGTTGCTAGAAAAGGACATTATTATGAGAACACGTCTCGGTCATGATAACTTTTATAATCTTATTCATGAAAGGTCAAGTTGACCCTCTTCCCTGTTCAAATATTTGACTCACTATCTATTAGGCAATAACCACAAAAAATATTCATGGACTTTCTGTTTTTCACATTTTTATGTTTTTATGGTCATTCAACACATTTGTGTATGCTCAATCATTTTACAGTGTATTCATACCATTTTGATTTATGAACTAAATTGATATTCACATACACTGCTACACCTTGAATCATCAACCAGTTCATAGATTGTACGCTAAAGACTGCTCAACTGGCGTATTCCACCAGAAAGTTTGCCTATCATGCCACTAACATTACACCACTAACACAGGTGGGTCTGGTGTTTAACACAAAAGAAGCACTTTGGTGTTGAAATGTGGCACTATAGTGGAAAGTATTTGCACTTTTTGCATGCAAACCACTTGAATGAAATGTGATTGTGCATGCATTGTGGCGATCCCAACACTACACTGCTATTAATGCACCATGTTTTAGTATTCATATTCCCAGTACCAGTACGACTGATTATGAATAAGTTTAGATGAGCAAAATTGCATTTTAGCACATCAGACTGGGTCAGACTATTGCCATATGTGGGTAACGCAATCATTGTTGGTATTTTCAATCCGGAAGTTGTCTTGTCCGGGCTTGACCGCATAATTCCAGGATTCAAAATATTAGAAGCAAATATTTTGCCTATAGCCTGAGTGCACCTTTGGTACAAGATATACCTATGTATTAGCTTGAAATGATCAATTCTTTATTATATTCATGTTACTTCATGGTATTGTGTGACCTTATATTTAGATTAAATTGCATAAAAGAAGGAAAATCAGAAACACAGATTGGTGAAAATTTTGAGAAAATTTTGAGAAAAAAAACAGACATCTGACGTAAGCAGAATTGTGAATTTGTTAAAATTATGATGAGTAGCGCAAATTCCTGATCACTAACCTTCACAGGCGATTCCATTGGTCCAAAATAACGCACTGGATGGAATTGTCATGGTTCTTGTGTACCATGCGTAAACAAGACAATGCACAGAGCATCACTTACCTGCCTTTGATTTATAGAGCAAACTTACAGGCCTAGTGAATAAGAATTTGATAATAGTTTCCTTGTCTGTTTTTTTTTCTCATCAAACTTTTGCTGATCTGTTTCGCTAATGTTTCAGCTTTTATTTAAGGAAAATTATTGTTGTTCCTCTTAATTCCCCTTTAAGACATGTGTGACAGATTCAACCCAACTACATTGTGACAACCACTACCCCCCCCCCCACCCCGCCTCTCTCCTCCCTCTCCCCCCCCCCCCCTCATCATTCCTCGTCAAACTCAACATGTGTGTCCCAGCAATTGCACAAAGTTTAAATCATGCATTAGTGAATGTAATATCACTTGTTACTCCCTCGAACCCTGGTATCTTGTGTTTTTGTTTGTAAATACTCATTGTGTTTAAAAGGCTTATTTTTGGTCATTCTAATATGTCATGTTTGTTGAATGCCATGCCCGAGGCCTGGATAGCATGTACCCTCTTTACCTCTATATTTTGTTCCCACCCGTAGCTTTCCCACACAGAACAGCATGTCATCCACACTGTAAGTTTCATGTACTCCAAAACTTACAAGGTCTATAGATATGAGTGATTCTACAATTGTCTTTGAGACAACGCCTTTGAGCTTGAATATGAAGAATGTATTGTTACAGAACCGAGAAACTGGCATGAGAATTCTTTCCATGCTGTGTTATTTATTTCTTTGTTAACTTGTCAGAGCATAAATATATAGTACTGCAATTATGATAGCAGCTCCATTCCGTACAGAAAAACACACACCATAGGGTAGTATGGGTATTGCATATATAGTTTGTGTATAAACTTCATTGTCGTTTGTTTTTGCTGCCGAGCATATGTTAATCCAGCCCATATTATTTCTTAAGAATTGAATTCTCATCAAAATTAAATTGCATTTATTCTTTTCTTGCGAGACATACCTATAGTACTGAACTGATACTAATGAGATTTTGAAGCTGTGTCCTACAATAATGAAGAACATTCTCATAGAATTCTTTAAAAAAAAAATCAAACTTTTATTAAAAATTGATGAAGACATGTGGAGTCATTCCCTTGACCATTCACCAAAGTAAATAATCTAACATAGCATTTACTCCTTCATGCATTTCTCACTAGTACGTCTCAGACAAATGCCCTTTACTGATATTCACTTAACCACTAGATTAGTATTAACCTCTTCATCCGATTCATGAATGGCAAATTATTGCACCCACATTGCTTGCATTTTCTTTAAACCTGCAACATCAAACTTTTCAGCAATTTATTGTATGATGGCAAGCTGCATATCGTGACTAGCTGCAAATAACGGGTAAACTTTATACTTGTTGGAGAACTACAAATTATAAACATGTGCATGTAAATCAAAATTCATCAATGTATCAACAAATGCTTTGTAAATGTCGTCCTTCCTGTTTTACATGTATTAGTGATTCAGTCGATGTAAATGTGATTCAGAAACGTAATATTGCCTGAAGGGAAAGGAAATATTTGAATTACCATATGGCTGCATATTCATCAAGAGATAAAGCATGTGTCATGGTGTGCCACTTATAAAGTAATCAACAAAATTTTTATATGTCCCACATTCCTACGGCTTGGGTCAAAATCTAAGGAGCCATGCGTAACTGAAAATACTGATGAGGTTTGTTCCTTTTTATAAAATGTGTACTTCCTTAGTTTCATTTGATGTATTTGTGGCGCTGTTCCTGTAGTGCTTATCCACAGTTTGATCGTCTTTGTTCATCCCTTTTGCCGAGTTCTCTTGAGTGTCTTCTCACCTTTCAGTGTTCATGTGGCGAGTCATGTGATTGATAAAATGCCTATTGAAAGGTGCTCATCTGAGATTTTGTGCTATACTTTACTTTGATTTTAGACTATCACACTTAAAGTCAGCCAGTGATTATCTCCATCTGTATAAATACATGCGTGGTAGTGTGGGGGATTTCAAAGTGGTGCTAACTTGTTACATGCCAAATGAGTTCTTTCGCACAACTGATACACACAAGTTTAAAAAAAGAAATGTTTGTTTGGCTGATAAAGGGTTAACTTTTGAAAGGCACCCATGTACAAAATGCAGTAGCTATGGCAACCTAAAACATGCAGCAAAAGCACACCAGAAGAGATGGTGAATTTTTTTAAAATGCTGTAGAAACATGAAGTATACTGGTATCTGTGATGCACTAGTTGTTCTTTTGAAGAGATAAAACTGAATAAAACATTACGACCATTATTGCTGTATGGAGGGGTTGAGGAGGAAGACAGACTAAAATAATAGATCGCCATTGTATTTGACACTTAAATGTTTTCATTCTTCTTGTGAGTACAGTATTTCAGAATGAGATACCACCAATAATTTGTATTTAGCGGAATCCATCCACGTGACCTAGGTGATCATGGAGTGCCACAACTCTCTATCCTTAGATTGTTTAGTTTAGAATTGAAAATAGAAAAAGATTCTTACCTTTGTCCTTGAAAACAAATCCATAATTTTGTATTTAACTGGGTGGAATAACAACATTATGAATTGCCCATTTTAGGGTATAAGAACTAGTTATGCAGGCTATTCCAATACATCAAATGGATCAGAGCCAGTAGCCTATCTTTTTAAAGATATTTATGGTTTGCACTAAACTTCTTCTTGAATTTTATGTCCATCTTTGTAGATAACCCAGTTGATTTTATACTCTCAACCTCTTTCTATCCACTTAACAGACTTGCTGTATTTCATTCACTTCTGTGATTCAATTGAGCATCTTGTCCACATCTTGCACAGCACTTAATTCTTCTTGTGATGTGCTCAGACTCACATCCTTCTTTTGTGCATTAATCTCGCATTTATATGTAGGTTCATGCCTGTTTCTCTGACATTTCAGCTTGTCTAAAGTCAAAATACAAATCGTGTTTGTAATTGATATAACATTTGAAAGTGTATCAAAAGCTACTCTTTATAACAGAATGACTGTCCTGTTTGCAGATGGCATATGTATAATTTGATATGGGTTTTATGTCAAACAAAGTATGTATTGAATTGGATATATCTTGTTTGAGCTTCAAATAATTTTGAAGGTATGTATGTCATATCACATTGTGCAGACACGTTTATCAATCATTAATATTGGCTCATAAAGTGTAGCTAAAATCCATTAAAACTCACATCAACTCTCATTTGCTCATACACTCTCACCCACCTCATGGCTATTTTGTGGGCACACTCTAGCAATTTCAGTAAAAGTGACAATTCTTTCCCACTACCACCTCTTTCCTTTAAATTTTTATGTGCCAAAAATAAAACACACATCCCTCAGAACTACTAGGTGTCAAAACAACTTTTACCACTTTTGAAAAAAAATAAAGTTACAATTTGAATCAAGGTGAAAAGTGAAAGAATGTCAAATATTTCAGAAACAAGTTTTGTGTAATTTTATAGAATATTAGTCTTGTAATAGCCTTTGGAATATTTAGTGAGATTTACACTATTGAACAAATTTGGACACATGTCAACCCACAAGGTCTTACTTCCAGAAGCGTCATGCACTATCAATGACACTTTGACGGCAGTTGCTAGACAGATGTAATGCACAATTGGCCTTAGTAATTATCTCGTACACACAAATTACTTTGTCCAAATTTGTCCAGAAGGGAAAATATTCCTATGATTATTATATAAATGGTGATCGAAAAAAAATTACATGAAACCTGCTTCTGAAAAAATTGACATCCTTTGGCTTGATGATGTTTAAATTTCACCTTGATTTGAGTCGTAAATTTTTGGATATTATCTTTCAAAAGTGTCCAGTCTGTTTTAACAGAGTACATGTATTGGGCACTGACAAAATTAAAGCTATGTATAACAAGGAATATTGTGAAGGAAATGAATGGGACTGTTATCTCGTGCAATGGTCTTATATCCACGTCTCTGTTTGCTGTCCTCTATAGATGAACCGCTCTAGGCGAGAAGCCCTTGACGTCTCAGTCCAGCTAGAGCACAGCCAACAGGAGTCAGTCAGAGTCAAACAAGAAACCAACAAGGAGATAGATAAGGTAAGAAGAGGAAACTACGTCATGTGCAACACTCATCCAAAAAGAGTGATAATCGAGTCCCATTAGCTTTTTCCTCTTCCTTTTATAAAATGGCATTGTTCCCTACCTGTGTATCATTGTTTTGGGGTGTATTTTTCACAAAATATGACATATTTTACTCTTTTTATTATGATTATTATTCAGTTATTTTTAATTCGAATAATTCGTTTTTGCAATGGATTCACAACTCTCCCATACTAAAGGATTATGACGTTGGCCTGTATCTAGTGATTCAGTTTGAATGGATGGAATGCATTTTAAATCTATAAGTTGTTGCTAGTCAAACAAACCTTGGACAAGTTCTGGGGTTACTTGTAGTGATAAATTGTTTGTAAGGACTGCATAAAATATGGTATATTGAGTGAATAATTTTTTGGTAGACACCTATCAATAAATCATTGTCAAATTCTAAATGGAATTTCTTTCTTTTTTTCATATTATTCAGGTGAGGAACAGGCTTGAGCAGAGGCTACTAGAGCTTGAACCGCTGCCCGGAATGCTGCGAACCACTGAGCAGAAACTTCTGGAAGCAACCGAGAGACTCATCAGCCATGAGCAGAAGGCCCTAGACCAGACCAAAACCATCACAGAACTCTCCACAAAGGTGGGCTGGGTGTCAGAAAATCATGTCGAGGATCACCTCAGCCAGAAATGAAAAAAAAAAGATACTCATACATTTCACAGGGTTTTTATTTTCGCGAATGTTGCATATTTAACATCACGCAAAAACAGGAATACAATATGCACAAGCACATGTACTAATAGTACTAGTACTCCATGATCGCGAAAATTGTTGTGAAGTCCTGATTCGCGTAAAATTAAACTCTCAAGACATAAGGCCTATACAGTAGTTGAACCCTTTATTAGCCAAGCAAAATTTTTCCCAATGATATTTATGTGTATGATTCAAGCCAAAATGATCAACAGCGCATAAAGGATTGAATGTAAGTTAGTCTTAAATCATGAAGTCTTAATCAATTGTTTTGCTGGAGCACCATGTAGGGCCCTCTGCATTTCATAATCCATTTTATCTGGATTCTACGACAAAAAATAGTAGAAAAGTCTTTTCATAATGGTCAAATTTAATTTGTTTTTCATTTTCAGTTGAATTTTTTGTAATTTTAGTGATGATCTATGTGTCCTCTTGGATATCATTGTGTGTCAGAAGTATTTGAAAGGACAAATGTAGTTACAAACCATACATCAATACTAACATATTTGGTGTTGGTGTGAGTCAGACCCAGAGAGAGAGAGAGAGAGAGAGAGAGAGAGAGAGAGAGAGAGAGAGAGAGAGAGAGAGAGAGAAAGAGAGAGAGAGAGAGAGAAAGAGAAAAGAGAAGATATTTAGAAGAAGGAACAGGAGAAGAGTCAAGAAAAGCATGGAAGAGAGGAGAGTAGGAAGATGAATGAGGGGAAAAATATTGAAAACAAAATTGGATCAATTTGTTTACCAAAGTACACAAGTATTTTCTCTCTTCTGGTGTGGCACGCCAAGGGTTAACATATGTTTTATTTTCTTTGTACAGGTGGATCATCACACCACTCAGGGAGAAGCCTTCCGTCAGAAGTGGATGACGGCTGAAGACGAGGCCCGCACCACGCAGGCCAAGCTGGAAACAGTACAGAGGTTAGTAACACTACGCCCTCACTCTCTCACAAACTCTGGAGTAATTGGGGTAATCCTATCAGATTAGTTTCTCTTTGAATTACAGGGTATGCCTTCTGTAGGTCCAAGAAATAGAATGGAAATAAAACGGAAAATGGAAGTTGGATAAACTGCTGATTCCAGCCAAGTTTCATGATGCTTGCCAATGGGCTACCCTGTCTTTAAATCTGTTTTAAAGGGAATATACATGTACTGTACTGGGAAGACAAAAATGCCTTCAAAAAGGTAATCGTGAGCAATCTTCTTGCCTATGGTCTTAAATTCATGTATTGCCCATTTTAGAAACTTGCTGAAAGTTATTTGCCCTTAGATGATCCACATTTGGAATAGATCACTAATAACTACAAATGTGGATCCTTTGAGGGCAAATAACTTTCAGCAAGTTTCTAAAGTGGGCAATACATGAATTTAAGACCACTGGCAAGAAGATTGCTCAAGATCACCTTTTTGAAGGCTTTTTTGTCTTCCCAGTACAGTATATTCTGTATGTACTACATGTATGTAAAGACAGCATTTCTTTTCTCCCTTGAGAGCCCTGTTTGTATATCGGCTTCACTGTTTATTTGATTCATTTCCACCAACAACAAAATCTTAATATTTCAAATTAAGACTGTAAACATATTGAGCATATATGATGCAGATGCGCTCAGAATCATTGCATGAATTGCTTCATGGATGTTATGTAATTTACCATTGAGTTGTTTTTTCCCTGTTTGAAATGGCAGAAAACTGCAGGAATGCGAGGACCAGAACCATGAACTCCATTCTGCTTTGACAAAGAGAGAAGAGACAGCTCACCAAACGCAGGTATGCAATTATTAACTAGCCTTGCCTCTTTGTGAACCCATCCACTGTAAGAATATCATTTCTATAAATGAATTGTTTATTATTTTTTTGGTTCATTGTTTACATTTATTGAACCTGAATTGTATGCATTGGTGTTTTTGTTGCTTTTTGTGGTAAGATAAGATTGAACCTTGAACCTTAAATGCATGCATTTGCCTAGTCTATTACCCAACAAATTTGCCCAAAACAAGATATGATGTTTGACCATCTGTTTTTTGCATATTTTGCCTGTAACAATATCTAACTTAACAATATTTTTAAAAAAGTATGATCATTTGATTCTGAGAAGATGCCATGATTCCTGTTCTTTTGACGCTGCAGATGCGCCTTGAAGAGCAGACCCGGGAGTGCTCCGGTCTGACGCGCCAGCTGGAGCAGGCCGTGGCCGACCTTCGGCGCCAAGAGGACGAGGCGCGGGAGAAGGCGCTGGCCCGGGAACGGTCCTCCCAGGCTAGGACCCTAGACCTGGAGGCCCAGCTGAGCAGGGTCAAGAGTGAAGCGGTCCAGGCACGCAGGCAGAAGGAAGATGTGAGTTCTTGCAGGCTGTGGATTATGTTGTGGGTGTGAAGGGGGTGATGTGTGGAATTGGCAGGCAGAAGGAAGATGTGAATCACTGCTGACTGGGGATTATGTTGTGGGTGTGAAGTGGGTGATGTGGGAGTGAAGGGGATGATGTGTGGAATGGGCAGGCAGAAGGAAGATGTGAGTCACTGCAGACTGGGGATTATGTTGTTGGTGTGAAGGGGGTAATGTGGGTGTGAAGGGGATGATGTGTGGAATTGGCAGGCAGAAGGAAGATTTCAGTCACTGGTGACTGGGGATTATGTTGTGGGTGTGAAGGGGGTGATGTGGGTGTGAAGGGGATGATGTGCGGAATTGGCAGGCAGAAGGAAAATTTGAGTCACTGCTGACTAGGGATTATGTTGTGGGTGTAAATGGGGTGATGTGGGTGTGAAGGGGATGATGTGTGGAATTGGCAGACAGGAGGAAGGTGTGAGTCACTGCAGACTTGGGATTATGTTGTGGGTGTGAAGGGGATGATGTGGATGTGAAGGGGATGATGTATGAAACGGGCAGGCAGAAGGAAGATGCGAGTCACTGTAGACTGGGGATTATGTTGTGGGTGTGAAGGGGGTGATGTGTGAAGTATAGTGGTGTTTGAGTGAAGGGTCCAGGCACGCAGGCAGAAGGAAGATGTGAGTTACTGTAGACTTGGGATTGTGTTGTGGGTGTGAAGGAAATGATGTAGGTGTGAAGGGGGTGATGTGTGGAATGAGCTGGCAGGAGGATGTGGGTTGCAGACTTGGGATTATCTTGTGGGTGTGAAGAAATCCAGGCATGCAGGAAGAAGGAGGATGTGAGTTACTGTAGATTTTACATTAGCCTACCGGTCATAACAGCATTACACTTTTGTGTTGTCAGGACTTTGACATTTCTAACTGAACTTCTGATCCTGAATAAAGTTGTTGAATAGATAAAATAAATAAAACATCAACATCAACATCTGTATTTTCCAGCCTGACAGAATATAACGTTTGTGATTGTGATTTCTCTCTCCCAGATGGAGCGCAAGTTCAACTCTCAGGTGTACGACCTGAAGGACAGACTGGAGCAGTCTCACAGCACCAACCGCAGCATGCAGAACTACGTCTCCTTCCTCAAGAATTCCTACGCAAACGTCTTCGGCGAAAGCTCCACGGTAGGGTCTCCGTACCAGCCGCGGTCATCGCTCAACTCATGACCGGAATCAAGACGCCCGCCTCGCCATACACGCCTGCCCTTTTCATCGCAGATGTGAAGTAGATTGGGGCATCGTTTTATGTTGCAGTCAGGGACTGGATAAAAGTGTGTGAACACTGAAAAAGTTGCCACTCATGTTTGCAGTGACGGCATTCCTATTGGGCTGTTTGTAGGATTTCTCTTTTGAGCGAAACTGTTGAACGTTAATTTTTTAAATGTATTGACTTTCTTGGTTTGCCGCGGCAGGGATTCACTTGTGTCACTGCAAGGGGGGTTGGGGGTGGGGGGGGGGGGGGGGCGCAAGTTTCATAAATCAATTCTGTCCATGTGAACACACGCTGAGGAAGAAATTTATGTACCTAAGGTTTGCCTTACCAGCAACACTTGTCTTTCATGAAATGGTATCAGTGAAATAAAGTCACACCGACCAAGGACAGATTAGCCTTTAAAATATAAAAAAAATTGATGGATATTGATCGTCACTCTTTAGAAGATTGGGCCCAGGTTTCAAAAGTAGCCCACCATGAGTATTTTTCCCCCTGCATGGCGTTGAGGAAAGGGGCATTGAGGCCAAATAGGTCAGAAAGGAAATTTGTGGCTATCAGTACCTAGCAATGGTAGCTGCTAGTTTAGGCATCTGCTGACTGCATTGCAAAAAGATGTTAACCCTTTCAGTACCATAGGTGCATGAACATGTGTACCGTAACGATAGGATTTTCTTGACTTGACATTGGGAGAGTTAAATCTCAATCAGGTGAGATCATTTTGCCGACATATTACAATTCAATGCATGTTTTGTTCTGCAAACGGAACATACTTCTATGAGGGTTATAGAGTAAGAACTCTCACTTAAATTCAATGTGTAGAAGGTTGTTGCACGTTTACATTGCAACTAGCTGTTTTGCACAATATGTAATGCTCACTTTACATTCCTAGACTATGTATTCAAACATTGTGCCATCTCACTTGCTTCCACTACATTGTACTCGTTGATAAGTTAGCCACTTTTGTATTCATATTCCCTATTTAGAAGGAGTTATTTATCTATATTTTTATTGCACATGCTTGTTTCACACAGTACAAACATGGTATTCAGATTTTTAAATTGAATGATATGTAAATCACCTTTTACGATAGTACATAGTCCCAACTATTGATATTGGAAGTGGTGCACAATCTGTATTCTTGCCTTATGCAACTCAGGATTGAAAACTGCATTTTGTACTTGGTTGAATGTTTCGGTCTTGTGTTCCAGAATTTATATACCCAGCCTGAATTTTAGTAGTGCAGTCCATCTTTGTGACTGCACTTACTGTGTGAAGGCAGTTTGCAGTGCACATTGTCTGGTGTGGAGCAAAATTGAATTATATCTCAAGTTTGAATCCATATCCTTGTCAATTGTAAATTTGATACAATATACTTCAGAAAAAGAGGTAGTTTTGTCCTGTCCTGGCTTGTATTAAAATGTTGCCTCCAATAGTGCTCATAAACTTTAGACAGATTCATAATACTGGTATTTATAATATCTATATATATATATATATGTGCAAATTGGTCAATGAATTCAATATTAAATCAGTAACAAATTTCTAAGAATGGAATCATTTAACATAGGAATGCTGCATGTATTACTTCTTGAAATACAATCTTAAGTTTGATTTCATTTTTAGATGCTTTGGGTTGGAGGTCTTGCAATGGAAGAGCATTTTAAGTAGAGTAGCATTAATGTGAATGTGAATTTGTTCTTTTGCCCGGGATTAAAGCTTTATTTGTCTTTCCAACCTTCAAACCTAACTTATGTAGATAATATTCTCCCACTAAAGGAAATATCATTATGTAGGACAAAGAGTCACCAGGCTTCTTCTATAGGAACTGCTTTAGAAACATGACAGTCTGTATCAAAGGGTCACATATCAGTGAATGTTTCAATGCTTTATCAAGAAATACAAACATGCTCGTAATATCATATCTGCAATGAATGGAAATTCAATGATCTTCCAGTAAATGTTCAATACGTTTATTCTGATCTATTTTACAATTCAGCAAACATGTTATCTTGTACTGCAAACAGAAGTGAAATAACCACAATTTTTGACATATTGGACTTGTTGTTCTAAAGAGATGTTATTTTGAAATGTATGTTTTGAGCTGAAGCCAAATTAGTGAAGTACATTCCTCCATATGGACTGGAGATAAAACAGAACCTCACATCAGAAGACCAACACATTTTACAATTACCTCTCAGATGTGCTTAATACTCTTTGTATAGATAGTTTAGGGCTTACATAAATATGAGATGATTTAATAACTGGGATCAACTGAATGTCAGATGGAAAAAATTTGCACATTTCTGTAATAAAGTGAGTTTAAAATATTCATTTAATTTGAGTGGTTTGCTTGTGTCACTCTATGCTTAGTGTAGAGTGTTTATTTTGTGTTAGTGTAAAACTGGATGTAGAGCTTGTGTGATGCACTTTAAACTGATAACAAATTTTAGTACCTGTACAGACATGTTTGGTCATTGTGTAGATATTTCACAACACCATCGAAGTATGAAGTGAACAGCTCTAGAAGAACTATCGCACCATTGATAGTACAGTGACTAACGGTAGTTCAAAGACTATTTCCAGAGCTTTACATGCATAAAGTATTATGTACATGGTGGGGGGAAACTAAAATCATCAAACGCACTCTGATTTCCATTCACATATTTTATTCTGTACAAAAATAGTACTTCTTGAAACTGATTTTTTTTTTGTTTTCGGACTTGAAATTGGATACACATGTATCAGGCAACAAAACATGAATAGCAAGTACAGTTTGTATATGAAAATGAAGAAACAAAATTACATATTTGAATTGTAATTGCATTTGTTCTTGCAAACTGGCAGATCAGTTATACATCATATCAAGATTGAATCTTGGAAAAGGTTACGGTGAGACTGGGGTTTATACCTACTGGGTTTGAATTCAATCAGATCATAGACTTAGACTCATACTCATACACCCATATGTGTTAGTACTTTACTGGACTAATTGGGTTTGATGCCAACTGCAATGCTCACAACATGGGCTGTTGTAGGCTTTTGCCTAGTCTAAGCTTGGATATCGACACAGAGTTGTTGAAAGACCGTTACAACTGATATTGATACTTAAAGGTGATATTCATAGAAAATCCAAAAATATGAAGATATTCATCTACAGAAAGCTTATAAGCCATACAATGAGCTCGGATGACATTCAAACAATATATCACTTTCCAAAAAGCGAAATTAGGGGGAAAACAATCACCGTATTCTCGGGGACAAATTTGCCCTACTGTTATCCGAAACGGCCTTTAAATCTGAAGTAAGAAAAGGGAGGGTTATTGTGCATCAAACATGCCAATCCGCAGCTTCTTTTCCGCCAGAAGCACCATGCATTGTTAATGAAACTGTGATGGCAATTGCTAGTGGATTAACAGGTGTGATACACAATGGTCATTATGAAGCGTATCCCGGCTGTGACGTACGCACAACGCCACTTTCCCTGAGGCGATTTTGTAGGGCAGGAAGAGAGTCAATTTAGTAAAATTTTACCTTCATTAAACACAAAACTGAACACTTTCATGGCATGTTAGCTGCATAAATTGCTTTAATAACTCATTCAATTATAAAATAAACTATATTTATTTGATTTTATTTCCTATGGATATCACCTTTATGATAACATCAACCCCTTTTGGCAGCTGTCTTGTGTTTTCTTACGGCAAATTACACGAGCACTCACGAGGGTGCCCTTCGGTGTGATCATGTGATGAGCTAGATGCAGGTACATGTACTCTATGATGAGCTAGTGTCTACTCGATACTTAGGGTGGTAAGTCTTTAAACATACAGACCCAATGCACTTGCTATTAAGGAGCACACAATATATGTTTGCCCTTTTTGAGATTACTAGACATGCTTCTCATCAATCCCTCCATTTCCATCATGCCCTATTTTACAAGTACCCCGTATCTAAAATCAATTTAAAATCTCTCATAAATCAATGTTAATGACCGAGCGTTCATAACACAACATTTTGATACAGTACATATTTATGTCATTGACCTGTTA
>OZ022588.1:10151566-10419066 GCA_963669155.1 Arbacia lixula
AGCGCCGGGAAGGGGGTAACAATGTAAGAATGGGGGAGAGAGGGAGAGAAAAGAAGTAACAATAGAGAAAGAGAAAGGGAGAGATTTTCTACAATGATAAGTAAAATGTTGAGAACAGGCCTATGCAAGGTTAGATCAATAAGTACGTCTTCTTCCTGTGGTTGAATTTGCATGCCTGTTATGAGTTTACGGTGGCGGGTGGCCAGGTCAGGCTATAGTACTAACCACAACCAGCGGTAAAGGTGACGTCATCGACCACGATCTCGCCCTGGTACTCGTTGCCCACGATCGCCTCGAAGACCAGGCTGTACTCCTTCTGAGCCGAGGTCGTGACGGTGGCGAAGAACCACTCGCCGTTGGTGCTCCCGTAGCGCGACCACAACAGGAACATATGACCCCCTTCCCCGCTAGCCTTAGCATGAACCTTCATTGGTGGACAGAAAGCGAGATTCAAATCAATACTAATTTTCCTTACATTTTCAAAATGAAACACACAAACAAACGAAAAATAAAAAAAATATGTGACGAAGAAAAGGACGATAGAAATATATAGCTAAACATGATGATAGACTATTATCAATTAATATATTCCATTTATTTCAACTTATAATGTAAAGAGGAAGCCCATCTAAACCATATTGTTTGCAGGTTGATGCGTTCCCACGAAATGAGTGTGATAATGAAATTTAGTAAGGCGCGACATATTGTCACATGTAAAAAAGGAATATTGTTGACATATGTAAAATACAACAATATATAAAGTATAAGAAAAGAGAGAGAAATAGAAGAAATATGTGGTATTATTGATATTTCGCAATGCATCCCCCTTCCTCAAATCAAATAATTTCAGTGGATTTGGGGATGAAAAATCAAATTCGTTGAAAGCTCTTTCAATTCAAATGGAGTGTTCGTCACCACTGAACACGTAACCCTAGATAGAGACTTTGAAGCCTGAGCCTGCAGGCTAGCAGGGCACTCACCCTCAGAACCCCGTCGGCAGGATCCTTGAGGTAGTACCAGAACCTGACCTGACACTGACCACTGGTCGGAGGCAGGACGCCGGACGCCATGCGGGCAGAATAGCCGGCAGACTGACCCTTCGCAGTCACGAAGGCATACTGCTCTGCATTTGGAAAGATCATACAAGTCATACAAACCATATAAGCAGATGAAAGGAAGGTTGGGGCCCTGTTGCATGAAACGTATCACTGGTCGTAACTTTTGCTACCGATGGCAAAAGCCTTGGATATTGGTTCTTAATCATCGTTTGTGATGATTGACTTAATGTTTTCAGAAAGGCCTTGAAAGACACGTTTTTTTAGCATTTTCTTACATGTATTAATTATTATTTCAACATTTTGTAATTGTAATCATGATAATAAAGGTAGTAATATTGATAATAATTCCGATAATGATAATAATAGCAACAATCCCATTAATATTTATGATACTTGTGTTAACAATAATGATATCAATAACAATACATACGAACAATACAATGTATATCATGCCTCTTACTATCCTCAATCTCTCAATATCTGTATAATAAACATCCAGTGCGCGAAACCTTATGAATTTGGACAATGTGAGCATCCGCTGTGCCATACGTCGTCCACCCCCTTGGGGGGGGGGGGGGGGGGGGGGGGTATTCCGAAAACGAACTTAGGAAAAAATTTATTGAATCTTCCTAGTATAAAAGAAAGGCATATAACACGTTCGCTAGTCCACCCCCTGGACTGTATTTAGCAATCCGCCGACAACGAACGTTGGTGGCGCATCAACACACAAACATTTTCACCCTCGGGCGGACAGATTCGTGGAGTCGCGCAATCAGTGGTCTGGCGCGGTGTGCGTACTATGTGAATCAGTGGCGTAATGTGTGTGGGAGAAGATGCGGACGATAAAATACGGCCAGTATCTGGACTATGCCATACGTATAAATGGAATGCTTACTGTGTATATCGTCGTTTGGTAGTGGTGGTTCATTTTGTGAAGTGGCGGTCAAGCTCCAATCGGTGTCATCATCGGTCAGCTGTGTCCAGCCACAGGAGTCCAGCCCTCCGTCAAAGTAGCAATCGTAGGAGTGATAAACTAGGGTCAGAGCAAAGAACAGAGTGTTAACCATTATTATTATTATTATCATTATTATTATTATTATTATTATTATTATTATTATTATTATTATTATTATTATTATTATTATTATTATTATTATTATTATTATTATTATTATTATCATTATTATTATTATTATCATTATTATTATAAGTATTATTATTAGTATTATTATTATTATTATTATTATAATTATTATTATTATTATTATTATTATTATTATTATTACTTATTACTTATTACTTATATAGCGTTTTTCCCATAAGGCCCAAAGCGCTTACAATGAACTAAATAGAATTACATAATCTGAAACTACGTACTACAAAAGAGATGGGTTTTTAATGCCTTTCTGAAAATTGATAGTGATGGAGACTGTCTAATTGTAAGTGGCAAATCATTCCAGTGTTTTGAAGCTGACACAGTGAAAGTTCTATCGCCGGCTAATGTTTGAGTCTTTGGATATGTGAGACGAAGAGTGTCACTACCCGACGTAAGTGCCCTTGCTGGTGTATACAGAGTCAAGCAATTAGTTAAATACTCTGGCGCCTGTTCGTTCAGTATTTTGTAGACAAACAGCAGTAGTTTGTCTCGCTACCATGCTTTGATGATTTACATTAAGTTATTACACGTTCTATGCTTCTATGGTATCAAGATGATTAATTCATTGTTAACATCTTCGTCTTTATCATACTCTCATTAGTTGTTGCTACCATCCTCCTCCGCCTCCTACTCCTCCTAAACATCATCTCCATAAGATTTTGTCACATTTTGTGGGCATCTTTTTAATGACCATTCTCCGTATCAATTCATTCTTTACTTCATATTCTGGGGAAATAACACAAAATGTTGCCTTGTCAAAGCTTCATCCTATGTCTCAATGTATTTCTTCTTTGATATGCTAATATGCAGGTTTAAATTTAAGTAAAGATGCTGTTTATATTGTGTATTCAACACTCCACGCACAATAAGGGAAATCCAGGTATTTTTGTATCAAAACAATGACGAAAATATCATGTGAGCATACTATATGTTGTGTTTGAAGCATGTTTGTGAAATAAACAGTGAGCGGTATTCAACTACATTGCTATATTTAAGCGTCTTGGTACCATGGTTGATAAATTGCGTTACAATGGGCATGTGACTAGCATTGTTTCGTGGTGATAGGGTTTAACTTACTGCAGCCAGATTCATCCTCCCCCTCCGAGCAGTCCGGGTTGCCATTGCACACGTAGCCATAGTCCAGACACGAGTCGTCTCTACAACGGAACTCCGTAGACAAGCACTGCCGCGGAGTGCCGGCTGCGAAACGGAATAGATTTAATTTGATTTGATTTAGTTGTTTTCTGTTTGATTTCTTACACATTACAGGAGAAAATGACATCAAATGCATTTGTCAATTAGTATATAGTGCGGATATTCTTGAACATTTATTAAACATAAATGAATACAAATTAAGGGCTATTCATAGTAAGGTAAAGCTTGATGCGATTAAAGCCATTTATATGAAGTACGTTACATTATAGATCAAATGAATGAGATTCAAACAGAACGGTTTTCAGAAGAAGTCGATGTTTGGTGGCATATAAAATATTCATGTTAACTGCGTGATAAAGAGGATAGAGCAAGAGAGTGAACGAGAAGGAGAGCGTGAGAGAAAGACAGATGGGAATAAATAGAGGGAGAACGTGAGAAATAAGAAAGGAAAGAGAGAGAGAGTAGATGTATAAGCACATAATATTTGATTTTTACATTTACAGCGCCATCACAAACTCATTTATTATAATAAATGTATAATAACAGGGAAAGAGAACAAATATGATGCTGGAAAACATTTGTACCACTACAATTATCACCCTTTGTTATAACTATAATTATATACCATGTACCATAATTATACCATATACCATCTAGGCATAGTGGCCTTTATCTTTTATATGCCATTGATGTGTTTTTGCACAAATAGGCCTAATACACAATTTCTCACTCTCTTCACAGCCCGTGAGGGTGATGTCGTCGATGGCGATGTCGCCAGAGACCGTGAGCCCCCTGACAGCCTCGATGACGATGACGAAGCTGTCCTGGTGTCCGATCATGATATCGCCAGTGCTCTGCCATGAGTCACCTTGGTCACCGGTCAGGCTCCAGATGGACTCCGCCTGTAGGAACAAGAAACAGATGGACACCTTCTTTATCTTGTCTTAAGGTGGATTCACAACAGATAACAGATAACACATAACCTGACATTTGACTTCACTCTGACAATGATTTTTTTGTAGGTGACCTCATATTTGCAGTTGTGGGCACTAACGACTGCAGAATTGTGGTAAAATCGTGTTGTTTTCTGTGGCTTTTAGATTCATACCTAATTCTAGTACTTTTACATCTACCAAAGATAACCCATTGATATATCTATTCAGGATTTTCTTTTCAACAGGGTAGCCCCTTCAGTGGTTAAGAACATTGTTCTTCCAGGAGACTTTGTATAATGCGCTTACAAACATGAAATCTGCAAATCAATATATAATATACATATCATATGACTATATATGTATTTTTGATATATATCATGCTACATGGCTTAACCTTTTAAAAGGCCTATCGAGCCTAATACTTCTTCGATAGAAGACTGACCGGGCGAGCTCATAACATTGATAACAATTAAGCTAGTAGGATTCTTCCACAATGCTGTAGGTTTTAGAAGGAGAACTGCTCCGATCGGTCAGATCGTCTTGTTGGAAACAAAAATAATGCACGCGATGAACGTTACGTTTCTCCTAAATTAATAGTATTCAGTGAATTTGTAAATAAAATCTGAACATGACGTCGCAGTTGTCAGGCGGGTTGTGGAGTACTATTGACGCGATTGGCTTTGGTTGCCCTTTGTGTGCGAGATAGACTGCTGCTCTCGAGAAATTTTGTCCACCAGTAACACATACAAAGTCCATAGGGTAGCAGTTGGTCTGATACACAAATGGTTAACACTGCCATACTCTGACAAAAGGAAGCAAGTGACAAATCACTCAAATTTGGGTAATTGATACTCGTAGATTGTACGCAGCATTTCTTACATACAGAGAAAATCTGGAGAAGAAATATTCATCTTTGCTGTGAGGTATTCAGTCTAACATGGTGTGGTGTTGCACTGATCTCAATGCAAGTGACAGATACGTTTTACTCGTTTACAGTAAAAGTCCCTTTTGTTAGTTGCTTCCTTTTGTCAAAGCAGGGCAGAACAGGCTGGCTCATTATACCTGGCCATTCTCTCCCTTGAGGTAGACGCTGAGGGAGCCGATGCTATTGCCCTTCATGTGATACCAGAGGGAGATGGTGCACATAACGTCGGAGTGGTGGTAGACCAGGGTCTGCATGTGGGCCTTCTCCTTGTCGTCGGCCCCGATGGCGCTCGGGTCCAGGCTGCTGGTGTCGATGAACATATAGTAACCTGTGGAGTATGATGATGGTGGTGGTGGTGGGGGGGGGGGGGGGGTGGTGGTGGCGGTGGTGGTGGTGGTGGTGGTGGTGTGGTGGTGGTGGAACAGTCGTGACAATAACAACGATAATTCAATTCAATTCAATTCAATTCAGTTTTTTTTTAATATCATCATCTCACAGCCTCAGCTGAATTGCATGACAATTTAAAATATCTAAAAAAAAAAAAAACAATATGGTCTTATTTCACCAGGGTAGCCTCGTCAGTGAGAACACTTCTATTCTCAAGGGCCCTGCAAAATTATCCCAGTCACTAGATCAAAATGATCCTCTCAGGTTTCGATTTCTCTCCTAGGTCCGGAACAGCTATGTGGATTAACATAGTTTGCTGAAAAAACACCTGGGCAGCTTCTAGGTTCAAACCCATACCCTCTTGGGTCCCGTTGCATAAAACTTACCATCAATGGTAACTACCATGGTAACACTGCTGGACAGCCAATGAAATTCAAGGTTTCCATAGAATTTGCCATTGATAGGAAAGTTACCATCAATTGTAAGTTTTATGCAACAGGTCCCTGGTCGAGAGTCACAGGAAAGATCCACTACACCACCCCATTTCTTCTTTTAGTGAACTGGAACCTTCGTTAACCGGGAATAAGATACATGCTAAGAATGTTCAGAAATTCATGTAAATCTTGTGACATCGCGCTTATAACATCAGATTTCTTCATTAATGCCTTGGTCACAGCCGGTCGTGCACCTCTCTACGTCTGTGGTCTACGTCAGATTTCGCACAATATCGTTGCGTCACATGGAGGGAGGTGCACGCTTTTTCTGTCAAAGGGCACGCAGGAATTGGCCCGGCACCGGCTGCGGACAAGCACGTGCAAACGCACACATGGTCAGTTGTGACCAAGGCATAAAACACCTTCAGTTGTGATATAAGTTTGACTACAATCACTGAGTGCAATGGAATACAAACAACTGCAGACAGCTCCGTACATTTGTACAGATTTGATTGCAAAGACTAACCCTAACCCTAAACGTAAGGTGCAACCGATTGCTGATAGATCGATCTAATAATCCACTGTGGCAGTACCAGTCCTCTTCATACCTAGGCTTGTTCCGAGTGTATGGTCTATGACTGGCCCAGTGTTTGCGTGCCCGGTCTGGTCCCCTTGGGCTCTGGTCCAGTCCAGTGTATCCTTGTCCGAGTTGTGCCAGCCGCAGGTCCCTTCCTCAAAGGTACAGGACGTACCTGATAGGGATGAACACAATTGGTGAATTTATTAATTCATTCATCTATTAATTTATTCATTCATCTTGAAGTGGTCTTCCATACGTTCCTGGGCCCTACATCACAACACAATTACAATAAATTAAGCACTACATCGATTAATAAATCAGCAATGGCATATTCAATCTGTCATTCGTAAATACAATGTATTCTTGATAATGTTGATTAGTTTTGCCAAGTTTATCATTATTTTCTTCACATTGACCACTGAATGTGAGTGGAGAGTGATTATTAACACCACCCCTACATCAATCAAATTAGCTATTAATGTGCCCGATGTGCAGTTTTCACAAGTAATGTACAACAATCCCATAGAGTAGCAAAATTCATCTCGCACAGGAAAGGTGAATGAGGAAAATTCAATAGACCACGTAATTACACCATGGTCCACTGAATAAATACTACTAGACTGCTGAATGGGATTTTTTTCATGAAACAACAACAATAGAAACAGAAGCACATGGTGGAATGTTCTTCACTACCTTACCAGAACTGAATAGCTGTTGCAATATTTGCATGATAATAACTTGAAATGTGGCCAACTATCTAATGAACTCCCATTTTACTCTGTGAGTAGTCATTTTCTACAAGCAATAATCTGCTAATGCGCAAATTGCAATTACGAAGTGGCTTATTCAGACTCTGCAACATTCACATACCGCAGTTGCTCTCGTCGGAGCCGTCGCTGCAGTCCATGAAGAAGTCGCAGTGCCTGGTGGCCGGGTAGCACTCCGAGGTGGAGGAGCATTTCAGCTGAACTCCATCCGAGCACATTTCTTGGGTGTAGTTGGACCGGTTCGGTGATCCAGGGACCGCGCCCCCGGGGATGCAGGCGGTGGTGAAGGAGAGATCGTCCAGCGCGATCTCCGACTCGCGCCCGTCACCGTTGATAGATTCCAAGACGAGCTGTAATCAGGGTCAAGAACATTGTATTCTCATACTGCTTCTCATTTCTTGATATTGGTTGCTTTAAATGATGTATATGTTTGTTCTCTGGACCGACCAGAAGCACAGCTGAGTGGGGGCAATCTAGCCATATACTCACTCTCCATTTTGCTTTACATTTATGAATTGTTAATTTTTTTTATCGGAAATGAATTCATTCAATTCAATTGTACAAACTGTCTACAACGACCGCTTAATACAAGGTACTGAAAACAAACTGAAGTTGTTACTTTAGTTTTGACTGAAGTCCTCTCCTATCCATGGCTGTAATGGGGCAATTGGCGCATTTTTTGTTTTTACTTTACTTAGTTTTCAAAAATACCAACTGACTTGTGGCCAAGACATGTTGAGACTTAATTTTCTTTCAGAATACTACCCCAAGCTATATTGATGATGACACATAACAACTGTATATACCGGGGGTGTTTCACCAAGCTCTTCGTAAGTTACGAACGACTTTACGAACGACTGGTGGTCCCTTCTTGTGCTAAATCAGATACTCAATGAACAAAGCGTAGTATCACATTTAGCTCAAGAAGGGATCACCAGTCGTTCGTAAAGTCGTTCGTAACTTTTACGAACAGCTTGGTGAAACACCCCCAGCTCAAGTAAATTAGCTTTATTCATGATGATACCATAAATTCTATATACAAAGACTCTTCAAATTAGAAGACAATCATTCTTTCATGAGAACGTGGTATTCCGATACAGGTTGATTTAATGGCAGTTTCAATTATTTAAGGGAAACGGAAACGACTACCTCTCTAGGAACACTAACACAAATACAAAATATCAGTATCAATTTTGATTGAGGTGGAAAAAAATTCCATGGCATGAACATGTAGACTTATGATATATATATGTATATACATATATATATATATATATATATATATATATATAAAACAGTTTACCTCGAAGTCCTCTCCCGTGTCCGGAATGGTAATTTCCCTGAGCATCCACGCCTCACCCATCTGCTCGGTGACCGAGTCGATGATCGTCTGACCGTCCATGGGGTTACTGGTGTACGCCGTCCTCTTGTAAACATTTAGTGTCCCGATGTGGTTGCCGTCAATGAACACCCACATGCGGAACTACATTTGGCAGGCAATGGGAATTGGTATTGTATCAAACTAGGAGTTTCAATGAGCATTGCCATGTTCTTTTATTTACCTCACGGTAGGTTTAATGTGTATGCAATGTGACGGATTGCAGAAATGTGAAAGAAACATATTAGTTTAGGTTTGATGAAAATCCGTCAAAGGATTGAAAAGTTATGACCTTTTGAAATTTCACCAAATTTCGTGACGTCAGGTGCGAAATGGTGTGCTGTATAATTCCATGAATTGCTCTTCTTCTGTTTTTGACAACGGAATGATTTGTTTTCATAGAGGTGTGTGTGTGTGTGTGCTTTACGCGTTTCTAATGTACCAAATGCACAGGTAACAGGATACATATCATTTTGAGAAAATGAACATTTTCAGAACAATCGTGCACAACATAATTATGGGAGAGCATCGCACACGTGACGTCACAAAATTAAAAGTTTAAAAGATCATAACTTTCTTATCCTTTGGCGGATGTTCATCAAACCTTGACTAATATGTTTCTTTCATGTGTCTGATTTTATTGAAACCAACTTGACTTCATGGTGGACTATCCCTTTAACACTTGGAGTTTAGGTCTACGTGAATCAGCAGTAAAGTTGTGTTAATGCAACGCATTCATTAATGAGCACACGTACATTCCCATTGAAACACAGTGGCAGCAGTGGGACTGTGATACATTGAATATTCACCAAGATTGGAGGATAGTATTTTAATCAATAACTTTTTGTTTATACGTGTATTGCATTTGAGTCACGAAGCCTACCTGGCATCCCTGACTGATGCCTCTCATTGCGGGTGAGATGATTCTAGTCACGTCACGTGGCTCCCGGGGGTACATCCCTTCAGTGTAGATGTAGCTACCTGCAGAATAACACACACGGGTCAAAGGTCAAAGCGTGTCAGTAGTGCATATAAACTGAAAATGTATGGAGCAGAGTATAAATTACTTTTGTCTTCATTTTAATATTTGCAATACGGGAAGAATCGCTCTGATGACCTGAAGAAGCCATTTTCGTGATATATGTAAAGTTTTGGGGAAAAAACTAGCACACGGATGGGTCAAAATTATGAAGAAAACGTGGATGAAAAGGATAGAACAGAGAGGAAGAATCAAACACAGTCTCGAAGATTCACCTGCGTTTGACCGGAGGGTGTGGTCACTCACTGGGCCCGTCCCAATGACAGGTGTATTGCCTGACCTTAAAGCCCAATCAAAATCATCCGTGGAGTCCTGATGATAGCCACAGATGTCAAGCTCGAAATCGCAGCGTCCTGGATAGCTTTCTGTTCACAAAAACACCAATGGTAAATGTAGAACTAAATCATTAGCACTGGTTACTATTGTTTATTGGTTTTAAAGAGTAGAGTCAAGTTCGTGTAAGGGCCCCGCTATACCAACTCATGAAGCGAGAGCTCTACTGCTGTGCATCTTTTATGGGTAGTTTATGGGTCTAGATTACCCGCCAACGATTTTAAATCTAGTGATAAATATGATATAGGCCTAATTGAAAAATAGTTTTGACTTGATTTACTCTACAGGGAGCTTTTCAATTTTCATTCTCTTCTTAAAAGTTTTGGGTTTCTTCCACTACTTCTCAATACGGCACATGCACAGCAATGTCGTTCAGTCATTCCAGGGCTGTATGTAGCCAACTCACTTCATGCATCCTTGATAAAAGTCATGAATACCATAAACGAGTTTGACAGAATATTATTTTCCATATATGATGTATGGAGAATTATAGTTTCCTTTGGCAAAAAAGGTTACTTGTTGTAGGAGTAAATGAAGTGTTAAAAAATACCACAGTTTTCCTCATCAGAATAATCCCCGCAGTCGTCCCCGAAGTCGCACACCCGGTCGGCGTCGATGCAGTAGGAGTTCCTGCAAGTGAATTGACCCTCTGCGCACGGTAGTCCATCAATGACTGGCAGGAGAAAAAGGTACGAAATAATCATCACCTTCATCGTCATACCACCGCCATTATCGTTCATATGGAAACGTTTTGCCGCTTTGGCTTGACGCGCACACTCTGACTCCAGAGGTTTGCGGATGATCGGTCATATACCCCCACCCTCCCCCTACCACCCACCTCCCACAACCAAAAAATAAATCGTGTCAAAGAACTTGTAATTTGATCAGGATTACATAATTCTCTCAAGAATATGCTTACTTCTGGCTTTTTATTCATTAACAATCGTATCGACAGAAAAAAGATGTGACCTGATGTTTTGCTCCGTGCCTTCCTCCATCAACGACGATGTAGGGATACGATTGGAAATGGGTTTCAGGCTATAGCTTCCAGTGTAGGGTTTGGTTTATTATAGTATTTGGTCTGGAGTCGAAGTCGGGGGTTTAATGAGTGTAACTGATCAATTGCGAAACGATCGTTTGTCGCAGATCTAATTCATCATAATTTTCATGCCATTGGTGCACTAAGGCGCTGTCAATACACAGACATTTCATTGAGGAGTCATTTTATCTGCAGCCCCCCCCACCCCCCCCCCACCCCCCCAGGGGTTCAATGTCAGGAACCAGGTACTCACCGGGAGGGGCGCAATTGTTGAAGACGATGTCGTCCAGGCTGATATCACCACGGTAGGAGAAGCCTCGTTGTGCCTGGAATACCACCTGCAGGCAAAGTTCACTACAAGGTTAGAAGAGCATAGGCCGGTAGACATTTTGACCCAAATAACTGGAAATGTGTAAGAACTTTACTGTTATAAATTTGAAAATAACTTGAATGGAGCTGAAGATATCGAATTACTTGTCAGAGCACAAATTTATTGGTATAATGTCATTGTTTAAAACAAAAATTAACAGAAATTACACAATATTGTGAGGTCGTTAATATTTCTCCCTTTTAAAAAAAAATAATTATTACTTTATTGGTATTTATTTAAAGATTACAAGCAGTGGCGGTTTAAAAAAATCTGATAAATAAATTTTTGTTACTTCTCTAGTTTTGAGCAACATTCTTTTATTTTAGTCGTCTGCAAAATATACATAGAAAGGACATGACTGTTATCATTGCGAAAACATTCATGCCATTATTCTACTACATTCATGCCCATCCATAAACACTGCTAAAGAAAGACTAGCAATGTGTACTTTATAAGTAAGTGGTCTTTTTATACAGGTGGTCGCTATTTAAGCAGGGTTCACTGTATATGTGGCTTACGAATCTTGGACTCATCCTTACCCTGAAGTTCTGGCCAGGGCCCATGAAGACTCTCTGCCTCCTCCAATCATTCACGAACCCGCCAGACTTAAACCAGAGATCTTTCCTGATGCCATCATACTCCACGAACACGTACAGGACGTCGAGATCAGTACTGTGGTACCCGCATCAAATTAAATAAAATGTTGAATCATATATGCATCCATTATTTAATGCACCCCCCCCCCCCTCCTGTAATAAGAAAGTTGTGACTATTATTGCGTTGGTAACCATAATAACCAGACTATATGTGAAATATTTTGAAAGGGGCAGGAGGCATACTAAAACAAAATAATAAATAAAGGTACTTCTAGATCCACTATAATGTTGCCTGTATTGCAATAAGCATTTATCACCATTCTCCCTGGGTGAATATGGCCACCTACTTTACGGGGACGACTTTTCCTTACACGCAGTAGGGAGGGTTGTCATAGCAACAACATAATACGTTATCCATTCACCTGAACATGTGATACCAGAACTCCATTTCACAGTTGGGGCCTGTCTGGTGGATGATACTGGAGTAGAGCCTGGTCTCCGCTTGGAAGGACTCTGCAGAGCCGTCTACGGTCAGGTAGAAGCCTGTTTTGAAAGTTGCATAACACATTGCAATTAATCCATTATGCGCCATTGGGGCAATTTTACGCGAGTAATATATACAACTCTCATACAGCAGTGGTTAATCTGGCACACAAACGGTTAATGCCCAGTGTAAGATATATCAAAACACAATTGGTGTCATCGGTAGGAAAGGAAGTTGCACAATAAACAGAATTCTTGGATAGCAATTTGCAAATAGTTAATTCATAGGTTGCGATTAGACAGTAGTAAAAATTACATGGGGTTTGGGGGTGGAAGATGTACGATTGGCGACTGCGTTTTTGTAGATTATTATCAGGTTAAATATACAAATGACAATGATGATGTTTCTTCAACAACGTTATGTGAATTATATTTTAGTAGCAGTAGCAAATATTTTTCTAACCCTCACATTACCGGATCTTGAAAACCTCTATGGGTTAACTACACATCTCCATGCCAATGGTAATGAGAGAGTTAAATACTAATGATTGTTGTCATGGTTACCAGCTTCTGTCCCCAGTGTGTGGTCGACGTCTGGTCTGAAGTCTTGATACGGGGAGCCGTCGACGCCCGATCCGTTCACCCTCACGAACTTGAAGATTTCCTGGGTATCGTCCTGGATGACCACGGGGTCGTAGATGCGCCATCCACACAAGTCTGTCTCGAAGTCGCATCGGTCGGAAACTTGGATACGGATAAAATAGAAATTTATGAAATATGGGTGAGATAAAGATAACACCAGTTTAACTTAAAAGATTAAAGATTGTCCGTCCCTTTTGTAAGCTTAAAATTTAAAATCTTCTATCACGATCGTAAATTGAAGAAAGTGTGATTCAAGACCATTTCTAAGAAAATAGCATGTTGAAACTTTCTGTATATGTACTGCGTAATGCGCAGTAATGCGTTTCGTACTACGAAAAAAGTATTAGTCTTTGTTAAAGTATCTATGTGGTTTTTATGCATGTGTGAATTCCTAATTTTATGAGTAATTTTCAAACTTTGGAGATGATTCCTTCTATAGAACAACTTTTTCATAATGCGTTTTATAATTTGATAAACAGGTTAATCAATAAAGCAGATATTTCAACACAAACTGCTAAGAGCCTAAGGAAAAGACTATTAATCAGACGTTGTTAACGTGCATTATTTGAATTTTACACTACGTATCAGTTTCAAATTATGAATATACAGCTTGCTAACACTTCTCTTTATGTTTTGCCAACGTTTCGATGGTTTTATGGTGATCTGAAAAAGGGACGGGCTGTCTTTAAGCTGCTCATTACAGTACACCATGTCCACTGAGAGGGAATAACTGATGAAATGAGGTTGAAGATAAATGTCATGCTTACCGCATCCTTTCTCATCTGATCCATCTGGGCAGTCAATCTTGAAGTCACACATCAAAGTTTGGGAAATGCATCTGGTAAAGGACAACAACAAAACATAAATATAACGGGTTTATCCATAATTGGTAATTAAATATTAAACTCATTAACAGTTAACTGATAGAGACAGTACGGGGGATGGGTTTAAATGATTATATTTATGAAATAACTTAAACTAATGTGAGGAATATAACGACGAAGCCATGCAGGCGCTACCAACAATTACAGTTTTGTAAATACAAACTACTTATGTACAAATCTTATTGCGTCATAAATCATTCTTACAGGGTACCTATTTTCTTCACCTGCGTTGAGATGGAGACGCACAAGTAAAACACATTGTACCAGAGAGTACGCACCTGACGGGGTTCCAATCCATGATCTCCCGTCCTAGATTCAAGAGCTCTCCCCACTAGACCACATTACTCCCTGATCATTGTATTTTAGTTTCAATTCAAATACTTGCCTGGACTCCAGGATCCAAACTGCCACACGGAAACATTCGGATATAATACTGACAATACGAATTCTCCTCTTTTCTCAGTGTTGTGCGAGCAGGAATGGACCTTGAGCGTAATTAGTCTTCTGCATCCAGACCTGTTTATTGAAGCGTGTGAATTATAAATGGCCTTCAGCCTGGACACCAGGCTATAACTGTGACGTACCTGTTCTCAGCAGGGCAATAGATCTCAGCCCCGTCGCATGAAGGGTGTGGAGGTTTGGTCGTGGATGCAATCATAGTAGGAGCTGCGGTCGACGGTGGTAGGGGGAGTTGCGCTGCAATGATTGTCAAGTTGTGGAAACAAACATGAACAGTGCAATATGCTATTATATTCATCAAGCCGTGCAATATACTTTTATATTACTACGTCTGTGAACAATGTACATCTGGACCCTGTATCATAAAAAAATGTAATTGATTGCAAATTGATATCAATCGTGACTCTGTATATTAGAGATATGAGATTGGTCTTGCGATCCATTTAGATCAATCGCATCTATCTATAAGACGAGCCTCTGCTTATGATTTTCAAAAGTACAAGGATAATGAAGAACAAGGATGTATGTCGCGAAATCACATTGAAACAAGTCTTAATGAAATAGAAACAGTAGGTCCACGGCATACTGATCATAATCACTCAAGACGTTTCGGCCCAAATAAAAAGCAAACAGGACAAACGCTTACAAACGCGGAACCAGCCACAGTTTTATCTTTTTAGCATAGATGTGCTGCATATATACTTACCACTTGATTCAATACAACCAGGAGTAAATGATATATCGTCAAAAGCTGCACTTCCGTAGTTATCTCCCGCTCTGCTCTCGATCACGATCTTACATTGAAAATCAAGAACGACAAACAATTGTATACACGATGTGGAAGTATCACACAACACTATAGGAAAAAAGAGATATGATTTGTTTATACGATTAACTATTTTTTTTTTTTTTGCATCTAGCTACTAAAAAATGTCATACGGTATGATAAAGTGTTCCGCCAAAACACAAGACACCTTTTAAACTGGTGAATCTGTAATGTCTTGAACCGTCAAAATGTTCCCTTCGGAACATAGGCGTGGTAGGTGCCTCGATTTAAAGGGCATATATTGTCAAAAGGTACTTGTTAGCAATCTTCTTGCCAATGGTCTTAAATTCATGTATTGACCATTTTAGAAGCTTGCTGAAAGTTATTTGTCCTCAAATGATCCACATATGGAGTAATTAATGATTAATGATTAAATCTTCAAAATAACTTTCAGAAAGCTTCTAAAATAGACAATACATGAATTGAATACCATTGGCAAGAAGACTGCTAACAATTACATTTTGAAGGCTTTTTTGCCTTCCCAGTACAGTACATGCCCTTTAATGAATGATATGAGATACATAATCTAATAAGGGTACATTTTATTTCGCTTATATATCATATACACTATCTATTTATACACAAACACATACACATAACACAAACATCACCACCACCCTGGTGACGTAATAGTCTCACCTGGAATGGGCTCCCGTCATCAGTGCTGGGGACGATCACTTGTCCCTTCTGCCAATAATCCCCATCAGGTGATTCCTTCTTCCACAACAGCCTCTGCGCCTGCGTACTGTCCCTGTACGGTCTCATGTAGATGTACAGCTTGTTCACGTTCGGTCCCCAGATCAGGAAGAAGAAATTCATCTGCGTTTTTAAAATGTGAGTGCATGGGCTGCGTTACTATAAGCAGGTACTGCTAATTTCTTCCGGGCCCGCATGCAATATGTCTCTATATGTCCCCATATGTCTCCATTTGTCTCTATATATATTTATATGTCTCTATATGTCTTTATATATCTCTGTATATGTTTCTATATGTTTCTATATGTTTCTATATGTTTCTATATGTTTCTTTATGCCTCTATAAATCTCCATTTGTCTCCATATGTCTACATATGTCTACATATGTCTACGCATGTCTACATATGTCTCTTTATGTTTCTATATGTCTCCATATCTCTCTATATATCTTCATATGTCTCTATATGTTTCTATGTGTCTCTATATGTCTCTATATGTCTCTATATGTCTCCATATGTCTCTATATGTATCTTTATATCTCTATATGTCTCTATATGTACTCTTTTCAAATCATTTTACGTGATACTTACTTTGCACTGATTCTGTGGGTCTGCAGTGAAGGTTCTGCTAACCAGGTGCGCCCTGTTCCCGTACGCCTGCCCATTAGTGTCCGTATGGACATAATAACCTATCAAAATGGGAAGAGGAAACACATGACATATAGGTACATGAAAAACATTGGCCCGTATCCTACTGAAATAATAAACTTAGATCGTTGTTAAAACAACCACATCAGCAGTCTAAGTTAGACGTGCTTTCAACCCAACGTCGGATTTAACTAGAATAGCAACTAATTTAAACTCATCCTAAACTTCATTTAAACCTTCGGTAAACCCTCCATAAAATACGGGCAATTGAAAGTAAACGTAGATGTAACTTGTGGTTCTCTCTACTCCTATCAGAACTGTTGCATAAAGCAATGACCATGGGTTTCATTCTAGTTTGGTTTCGGGATACTAGGAAGGATTCATCTCGAAATGAAACATCAATCATTAAACAACCCTAGATCCACGAAATGACGACAAAACAATTGTGCTATTCCATTTCTTCCTCTTCCCTCTAGTTAGAAATTCATCTTTCAGGAAAAACACTTTATTCCACACATGATTCGTCATATTGTTAGACAAATGGGGTCATATGCCATGTGTACTCATACCGTACTGTTCTTCCATGCAATGAATTAAGATTACTACGCATTTCCTTTATAAAACTATCCCAAATAATCATTGATAATGCTTTGTCAATTCAATTAAATTCCATTCCATTCTTTCCATTCATTTCACCAAACAAAATAAACAATTTTCATGAACAATGAATACAAGTTATCCCCAAAAAGCCGATGGCTTGTGAGGTGTGATGACTGTTAATCACATCGATCATGCTGTATAATGTTTACAAGTCATTCTTTGATAATTATTTGATACAACTTTCTATGACTAAAAACAAAAGAGATGGACGCACCATTGTAGTCTCCCTTGGTATGGTCCCGTTTGACACCTGTGTCCGCTGTTTGGGTCAGACCCTTGTCCCTGATCCAATCAAAATCATCCGTCGCCGTTGTCTGGCTCCAGTCACAGAAGTTAGAGTCAAAATCGCAGAACTTGTACCCCTCGGACGCTGTGAAGTGAGGAAAATATTACCGAAAAATGTAATATGGTGACAGTATAACCCCATAAAATGTAACCCCATAAAATGTAAGGTGGTAGGAATATCACCCCGAAAATATTGGATGGTGAAAATGATATCTCCCCAAAAATGTCAAATGGCAAGTGTGCTGTTCTGAAAGAAATCCAATACTGCCTTAGCTCAGATAGTTGATACTCTAAATAATGCTCAACATCTATGCCAATAGACCAATCATATTAAGGATCGTAAGAGTCTACATCTTTTCGTTTTCAGAATAACACCTTTGGTAGTGCTACGTATTGTTTCTGTCACGGAAGTAATTGTCAAAATAACTTTTACTCAGCGGACGTTGTCAGTGCAAAATTAAACAGAAACAACGAGTATAGAGCTTAGAAAAGTTAATAAATACAATAAAGTGAATAAAGGAACGAATTGTAAGGATAATTCTTGTCATACCACATGTCAATGGTTCATCGCTCCTATCCCCGCAGTCATCGGCCATGTCGCAATACCCCCTCTTCGGCACGCATCCGCCATTTGCACAGGCGATGTTGACGGACGTGTCGCAGCTGTCAACGACATCCGGCAGCCCGCAGTCCTGGAAGACCAGGTCATCCACGGCCACAACGCCCTCGTAGAGAATGTTCCTCTCCTTGATGATCATCAGCTGGATTGTGAGCAATGGCGGGATGGTCGTAAATCACACATGCTAAAGGGGGATTCTTCAAACCGCATATACGAAAGTTCTTCCCATAATGCACCTCTATCCGAATGTGTCTGCAGTCTTCTTCCGGTCTTATTCACTAGTACACCAGGGCCCTATTGCATAAAACTTACCAATGATAGTAATTTCGCTAGCAACGTCAACTTGTACGAAGACCTTAAATTTGATTGGCTCTCGGGCGATGTTACCGTGGTAATTACCATTGATGACAGAGTTACCATTAATGGTAAGTTTTGTGCAACGGGACCCTGAACACAAGGGGACCTGACTGCATAATGGGACGACTTTCCCTATTTGAGGGAAGGAGAATATACCCTATAATATGTTGACTCGAATAAAAGTAGAACAGGGCCGTGTTGCATATAGGTTTTCAATTATTGTAAGTTACCATCAATGATAACTACCATGGCAACAGGTGCAAAAATGAGAGCTGTTGCCATGGTATTTACTATTGATGGTAAGTTACAAAACTTGAAATGCTATATGCAGCGTGACCCTGGGCCCTGTTGCATAAAACTTACCATTAATGGTAACTCTGTCATCAATGGTAACTACCATGGTAACAATGCTTAACAGCCAATCAAATTCAAGGTTTCCATAGAAGTTGCCATTGATAGCAAAGTTACCATCAATGGTAAGTTTTATGCAACAGCTAGAGCCCAGATTAGCAATAGAAGAGCGGGCAGCTACCTGGAAAGGCTTCGTCCTGCGATGGATGCCAGCCGCGTAGTGCAACCACCCCTCGTACGGGTGCGCCCGGAGGTAGAGAATGATGATCTCCTGGCCGAACTCCTGATCGAACAGTGACACCTGGAGTTCGGCGGTGTTGCGGCCGCTCTTGTAAGCCCAGAATGACAGCCTGCATCCCTCTGCTGACTGGGAGAAGAAGGGCGTTTCCACCTGGGCGCGCAGCTCCTCCCCCGTGCCGCCGCCCGGGGACACGTACATGTAGAACCCTGGCAGGGGAGAGTTAAATCTATGAGTGGCATACATTCTAGACCATTGATGTACACGATTGCAATAAATCGGCATTTTGTCTGACACAGGTAGTATTAAACTCCAACATACTCGTCTTTTCTCTTTCTTTCTTTTTCCACTTTATTATAACTACTTTGTTTAAAACTCACAACTTCCATCACCACCGTTGTCTTATATTTCCATTTAACTTCATCTCAATTATTTTAGCTTAAGACCTCGAAAGCTAAAGCTACAAACCATTTGTCCTCTTTCATTCTTTGCTCAACACACTGGAAACATTAAAATGAATGCAATTGAGCATTGTTGAAATATTCATGGTAAATCGTTCATTTGAATTTGTTAGTATGATAAACAGACAGGTGAAAATAAGCGAAATAAAAGTTGTCATTGTTGGAAAGGATAGGTTACCTTCATTAGTTCCGAGAGTGTGATCAATCTGTGGGGCGTAGTCTCGATACGCTACCGTGTTGATTCCGTTCGCACGCACCCAGTCGTACCCATCGTCTGTGTTTTCGAACATCCGGCACATGTCTGTCTCAAAGTCACACGAGGAGGCTGTACGAACGTGTCAAAGAAACAAAGATCGTGACATGTTGAGGTGATGAAGCACAGAATGGTCCAAGGAAATATTTGAAGGTATCGTTTAAAGGCCACCACAGGCGACACGATGTTGCTATGATTCTGTGGTTGTAAGGATCTACGACTGGGCTGGAAAGGTGCATGTCACCTACTTCAAGACGCAGCTTCCTCCACTCGACTGAATCCCTTGATGACTTCACGCACAGTGAAAGGATCACCCTATGGTCCAACCACCTCCAGTCTGTGACGCGCCAGGTCTCCATCGGTCCTAGTGAATCACTAACCCCAGGTTCAAGTCAGAATTGGCCAACCTGGCTATGTCCCAATCGCCTGCGGTCTGGCATATGACGGTGTAAAGTCCTTATGCAGAAATGGGGGTACAACAAGAATGGAGACACAACCTGTGACTGTGGGGAAGACCACACGATGCAACACCTTTTGGTCTGCCCTCTCCTACCAGAGCCTTGCACCACCAACGATCTGGAGTCGCTCAAACCCAAAGCCAGATCGTGTATCCTCCACTGGACAGGACTTGTGGAGTGACCCGAGAAGAAGAAGAAGAAGAAGGCCTACTTGCTCAACTCACACGACAGGATCCTGCGATCCAGGCAATTGTAGAGTCGTACGACTGATCGGATCGGATCGGATCGTGTTGTCTGCGATGGCCTTAAGATGTACGAGTGGTGAAAACTACTGGACACATAGTCCATAGTTATGTTCTGAAAAAAAAATATCTCGTGTTAATACTTATCTTCTGAACACGTACCTTGTGCCAGAATTTGTGTTCTGAAAAATATACCCTCCATGGTGAGGCAAGCTTCAAAAACACACCCTGTCCTGCAACCCATCCTGAGTACTTTGACCAATGGAAGTACCCCCCCCCCCCCCCCCGTTTCCCTCCCGCCGGAAAAAATGTAGGTAATGCTTACGGCAATTCTTCTCGTCGAACTGGTCGGGGCACTGATACTTGAAGTCGCACACCTGGTCGAGGTCGATGCACGTGACTCCGTCGCTGCAGCCATACTTGTTAGGGTTCAGGCAGTGGTTCGGCAGAGGCGTGGCTGTGGAATCATGGGTAGAAAGCCCAAGGGGTACAGCATTTTCATGAATGGGTTCTCTGGGGTAATTTTGATATGACTGAAAACGTAATTGAATGAAAAACAGGGTAAAGACGACCCTGCCGTCTACTACTTGGTATCAAGCGGAGACTTAACCATGCACCAAAATATTTCTGGATGCCATATTTCAGAAAATAATCTGAAACAGTAAACAAAGACATAAGTGCTGTAAAAGGATCTAAAGAGGATACCGCGCCTTAAGACTTGTGAAGCGAGCACATCATCAATGAAGTTAAATAGATGGTTGCAAAATAAATCTGCAATATAGTGAAAGGTAGATAAAACAGAGGGGCAGAAAAGAGAGGAGGAGAGAGGGGGTAGAAGGGAAGTTCACCCTGAAATTATTTTGGATTCAATAAAAAGAGACAAATGAAAAAAACATATGAGTGAAGGTTTGACGAAAATCGGTCAAAGGGAAAGAAAGTTATTTGATTTAAAAAGTTTTGATTTTGTGACGTCACGTGCGAGGTGCTCTCCCATATGTTGTGTCCAGTCGATAAATTGCCTTTTTCTGTTTTTGACAACGGAATGGGTTTTTTTTCGTACAGGTATGTGTGTAAATACGTATTCTTAATAATGTATCAAATGCACAAGTAAAAGGATGCATATCTTTGTGAGGAAATGCACATTTTCGAGAAAAAAAAATTGTACTCAACATATGGGAGAGCATCTCTCATGTGACGTCAAAGTCAAAATGTTAAAATCAAATAACCTTTTTTCCTTTGACCGATTTCCGTCATACCTTCACTCATACGTTTATTTCATTTGTCTCTTTTTATTGAGACCAAAATAATTTTAGGGTGAACTTCCCCCTTAAGGATGATTTCTCACCTGGCTCAGTCGGGATGACTGGAAGACTACCAGCATGCTCGCAGCCGGGTGTGAAGCTGACGTCATCAATGGCTATATCACTCTTCACCGTGTAGCCAATCACGCCCTCTATGATGACCTATAATGACAAGCAGTGCCGTTAACTCTAAACCCTGAGTGTGCCAGATAAACTTCTGCCCTATAAAAATTTGCGTGTATTACCTGTGTGCAAGCACACATGTGGCATTAATGTGCTACGACTGTATTTTGGCATAAACCACGCACATTTTGTCAATAGAACACAATATTAGATTTCTTCAAAGAAAAAGCCAAATGGATATGATATAAAACGCGTAGACAGCTTGTCATTGCCATTTTGCGCAATCCATGCACAATACAATTGCTATTCCATCATTTGCAGAAACGTTCAGTTGGTACTTTAATCATTCATTATTTGCAATTCATGTTCAAGCACAACTCGAACAATGATATGCCTGAACTTCCTCATCATTTCGCTAATATACTCTTCCGAATTTCCTATCTGTCATGCTATGGTTTGGGCTCATGTTAACCCATATAACTTAATGAAAGCTGAAGGAACAAGTTACGTCTAAGGGAGTACGAAAACCTAGAAGTCAAAGGGCTTATCAAGGTACCTGGAAATCATCGGCGCTTCTGAGGTCTATAGTCTGGTACAGCCACTGCCTCCCCAGATCGAGATTCTGGAACCAAAGGAGTGTCATCGGTCCGTTGATTTCAGTTCGGGTGTAGATATTCAGCGATCCGATGCCATGTCCATACATGTAGTAGTAAAACCTCATCTATAGGGAAGGTCATGAATAAACACTTAGTATATATCAATGGCTGTATATGATTCTTTATGAAGTTAGAAGGCTGCATCGTCATAAAATATGAAAAATAAGGCAATGCAATAAAAAATCGGAGTGGTAGAGTTTAAAAAGTGTGAGAAGTTTCACAAATAAGGCGTTGGGTTGCGATACATAGCGGATTGAGGTCCTCAGGAGCAGGGAGTCCAGCTGTACGTTTGTCTTTAGTCATAGGTGATAGAAATTTGAGGGATGTGAAGAGTGTGATTGTATTCAAATTTACCTTTCCTGCTTGATATATTGACAACCTCATTCAGCCTTTCAGGACGTTTCTTCACACCGGCAAAGCAGCTATTCAGATATTGTTGGGTGGAACAATTCAACTTTCAAAGTCACAAATGCAATACACTCCGTTGTAATGAACATAGGAAGCTCGACGGATTGTATTGAGGGGATTAATTGGATTACCAGGACGGGAAACCGCCGGTAAAATAAGTGCCGCTGGCGAGCGGCAGCGGCTAAAAGCTTCTGTATGAATGTATTGGTGATCTTGGTAGACTTACGGAGCATCCTGTCTGCGTTGCTTTGATGGGGAAGCCGGCGACCTTTGCTCGGTCTCCGTTCCGCCTGGGGTCACTGCCCTCAGTGTACAGGTAATAGCCTGGTTTACAGAGAGAGAGAGAGAGAGAGAGAGAGAGAGAGAGAGAGAGAGAGTGATTGGTGTGATGGAGAGAGAGAGGAGGGGGGAGAGAGAGGCGGGGAGAGAGATGGAAAGAGAGAAAGAGAGAAAGAGAGAGAGAGAAAGAAAGAGAGAGAGAGAGAGAGAGAATGGGGAGAATTGGAAGGGAGAGGGAAGAGGTGAGAAAGGAAAAGGTAGAGATAGGCGGGAAAGAGGAGGGGAAATGGAAAAGCAGGGTTAGTTTGGCGTGAGAGAGAGAGAGAGAGAGAGAGAGAGAATGGGGGGGGGGGGGGCAGAGAGGAGTGGGAAAATGGAAAAGCAGAACAGCGAGGGAAATGTAAGTAGGCAAAGAAAAAGTAAGGGATGTAGAGAGAATGGGAAAGGAATAAAAAAAAAAAGATGATATTGCAAGAAATTGTAGGAGACAGAGAAAGAAGGACGTAGAGATAGATAGATAGATAGATAGATAGATAGATAGATAGATAGATAGATAGATAGATAGATAGATAGATAGATAGAGAAAGAGAGAGAGAGAGAGAGAGAGGGAGGGGGAGGGAGGGAGAGAGAGAGAGGGGGGAGGGAGGGAGAGAGAGAGAGAGAGAGCGAGAGAGAGAGAGGGAGGGAGGGAGGGAGGGAGGGAGGGAGGGAGGGAGGGAGGGAGGGAGGGAGAGAGAGAGAGAGAGAGAGAGAGAGAGAGAGAGAGAGAGAGGAGATATATCATTGTGAATATGTTTTATTGTGGGTGGATTTAAACGAATTGTTCATATATGCACAAAAGATTGGCAGCACAATAGCCGGGCTTCTTCACTCAGTTATCTTATGGTATTTATTCATTTTTTTATTTATTCATTCTTCTATTCATTCATTAAGTTTCATTTCAACAGGGTAGCCGTTTCAGTTTAAAAAAATGTTCTTTCAAAGGGCTCTGCACAATAAAGCTTACACTACATTATAATACAATAAATACGATAGTGGCACTCAACCCTTTGCATGCCCCACGTATATTTATTCACAAGTCATACACACAAATCCCATACAGTACCATTTGGTCTGGAACACAGCGAGTTAAAAAAAAACTAGAGATTGGAGACTTACCGCTAGACGTCCCGAGGGTGTGGTCCGAGCTAGGACCGGTGCCATCGCTGGAGGTGCCGCCCGAGTCCCGCTCCCAATCAAACTCATCGTTGCTCTGCTGCGTCCATTCACACGTGTCGACCTCAAAGTCACACATGGTGTAGCCTGCCTGAGCTGTGAGACAGACACGGACACGAACAGAGGAGACATGATTAGAACGTGGATAAAGGGGAAGTCCACCCTGAAGTTAAAATGGTTGCTTTAAAAGCAGAAACATGGAAGAAACATCTAGTGACGGTTTGACGAAAATCAGTCAAAGGATAAAAATGTTATGATTCTTTTAAATGTTGATTTTGTGACATATGTGCCAGGTATTCTCCCATAATGTTGTGTTCAATCTTTTGTCTTTTGCGTTTGATATATCATGAGACACATGCTTTTACACACGTACCTGTATGAAGAAAATATATTCCTCCATTAAAGAACAGACAATTTATGAAAAAAATAGTTTCGTAGAACCTTCACTAATGTTTCTTTCATGTTTCTGCATATATCAACTAACTTAACACCATGCTTAATATCAAGTTAATATCAAGCATTCGTCACATGATGTATGGTGCTTATATTATACAAATACATATATAGAAAATGTCTTAATTACATGTTCCAAAGTGCACCAGTGGATCATGAAGAGTCAACATCCACCCATTTCGGGCAGGTATACGGACAGAACGGAGCGATTCGCCAGCTTACCACACTCTTGCACCATCTCGTCTGAAGAGTCGCAGCAATCGATGGTAAAATCGCACTTTCGAGCTCGGGGGTAGCACTCCCCCGTCGCGCACTGCTCTTCGGCTACCCCACAGGTGCCCGGGTCCACAGGCAGGGGATACTCGCAGGACTCGAACCTCAGATCATCTACCGCAAAGCCACTGTCAGATGGGATTTGCTGTCTGTCCTCAGCATCGAGTATAATCTACAATTTACAACAAAAGAAGACATTTCACTCCATAATTCTCCATACTACACTACAACTCAAAGGAATTTGCATAGGGAAAGGGAAAGGGAAGAAAGGGAAGGAGCCTCAGTTTAAACCGTGTTATATTTTGTTCAGTTCAAACACAATGCTTTAGCCTAAAAAACATCATGTTTCATGCTGAACTGGACAAAATACACCGCGGTTTAAAACTGCGGCTCCTTCCCCTTCTTCCCTTTCCCTTTCCCTGTGCCAGTTCCTTTGAGCTGTAGTGTATGGAAGATCATCTCATAATGCACTTTGCAGGAACATCCACATTTTATTATTAGTCACACCCACGTCTGGTCTCATTTATAGGAACACTAGACGAATAGCGAACAATACTGCAAACAAACAACAACTGTGGCTACGCGCTGACATCATGGGATGACTTTTTTTCCCCTCTCATATACGGTAAAGGGTATCATTCGTTTATTATCATCGTTAGAGATGTTAAAACATTTCTTAAAAGCGTTCTTGTTCGACGCATGACTTTTTATTCGTTTCTAGATGACGCCGTTTGTACAGCGCTGTGTGAGACCGTTTTAAGTAGGAGTTATATATGAAGATCTGTATCGTATCGTATTCAACAATATACAGTCATTGCACCTTACCAAACATCTAAGTACATGTACACCGTGGCAACAGGCTTTTCGCCATGAGTTATGTTGATCGCAATAAGGTCTTATGACACGATAGCAGTCTCCGACAATGTTAACAAATGACAATAAAATTTGACGCAAGAATCGATTCCCGGGTCGATTCCTTGCGCGCACAGAGAGAATGGTACTTAATCTCTACATTACCTAGCATTCAAATCTCCAGTGTCTTACTGCACATTGCCATACTCAAAACAATAAGTGGGTTAATAGGATTTTCTTGCATCTCTAGCTACGAACCTGGAAGTTCCTGGAGCATGGAGGGATCTCAATCTCCACCAGGAGCCATTTGTTGTAGTCATAGACCCGGTCGTTGACCTTCAAGAGGTTTGTCTCCCGGTTGTCGTCCGTGGTCAGGAGGTACACTTCGAGGTCGCCGAACTCGAGATTGAACATGTTGTACCACATACTGAATGTGCAGGGTCGGGCAGACAGGGAGTAGCGAGGACTGTACAGCCTGGCGTGGGTGTTGAGCGAGGTATTGGAACCGTCGACGTAGATGTAGTGGCCTTTATTCGAGCAGAAGTAGAAGAGAAAAGTAGAGGGATCATGTTCTATTTTGTCATTCATTGCAGACGTACGTAGATCGCGATCATTGTTAAATTCAACGAATCGATCGACTGGTACAGATAGACAAACTGATTTATGATCAAGATCTACGTACGTCGCTCCCTGAATTCTCGACTATAACCTCATCCTTCCGATCGAACGATGCTTTCCGTGTGTAATTATCAAACTAGGCTAAGGACAGTATAAACTGAAGACAAGTAATCATTGAAAATACCATAGCCAAAACTCAGAAATGGCCAATCTGTTGACCGACACTGTCAAGAATACTTTCTTGTATGATAGCTCAACTATAATAGCTCAACTAAAAAAAAAAGAAAAGCACAATTGATGGCATCGTTACAAGAGCTGGCTTTTGGGGGGTGGGGGAGAGAGATTGTCTTTCACACTAATCGGGTAAGGATTCCCTTTCTGTCTCATTTGCATCCAAGCTCTAAATCATGCACACAAGCGCGCACACATATACACACAAACAAGTAAAACAGACACGAATACACACACACACATACACACACGCACACCCAAATGACGATTTCAAATCACCATTTGGGAGATTGATATCAGTCCCACAATCATGACAATGGTCAGTCGGTCCTCAGATGACTACATTCACTCGTGGTTAACATAATCACAACGGACACAAACGCACACAAACACACACACACACACCCACACCCACATACACACACATACACAAACACACCCACACTCACACACACACTTACACACACACATACACAAACACACACATACACTTACGACCATTGCATTATGGTAATGTAGACATATCAGATCGATTCCTGATTCTTGCTGAACTAGCCACTCACCACTCGCTGAGTCCAGAGTGTGGTCTTTCTCTGGGCCCAGGAAGCCCGGGTACATGGGAGGGTCATTCCAAGACCAGTCGAAGTCATCGTTGAAATCCTGGCTCCAGTAACACAGGTCTGTCTCAAAGTCACATGCCGTAGCTGGGGGAAAATTGAATCGGACAGAATGTGTCACTTCTTCTTCTTTTTAAGTTGACAATTTAACGAATAAGATTATGAACGAAATGTTGAAAACTTGACACATCAATATTCATGAATGTAATTATCAAAGGGCGACAAACTAACATTTAACATAATTTTCATTGCAGAAAATACTAAGCACAAAACAAAGTTTGGAATCTATTAGGGTGAGGGCAGTATCACACGAAATCGAGATGAGTTGTTTATAATTCACATTCTTTATCATTGTTCAATTTAACATTACCATTTTATGTGCATATGACACGTTCTAGAGAATTATCACCAGCATAGACCTATAATATAGTTGCTTCAATTACACATGTACGTGTCATTATCACATACATAAAATAGTTGCCCTTACGTTATATAATATTCCTTGATGGTCCGCCTTTTATCGTGTGTATTGTTTTGTTTTAAGTCATTCCGGTGAGATTGACAGGTCTAGAGCATGTCGTTATCCCGTACATCAACTGACTTTTATTCAATCTTATTCATGAATTTTGGGTTGATGCAGCTGTTATAATCTATACACCCGACTTATACTACATTGCCGTCACCAGCTTTTCTCAAGAGGGGGGGGGGGGGTGCCTGTTGCAAAAATAAAAAGACAAAGCTAAAGCAACTTTGATACTAAGAACATGTCACCCTTTTCAAAAGACCCCCTCCCCCGTCATTTTTTGTCTAAAGGGGGATGCGTTCGCACCCTCCGCATACCCCCCCCCCCCTCCCCTCCCTGGCGACGCCCATGTACTATGTCTCTTATCTAGGTTATTATGTTCTGTATTTCTGTTTACATTTGCGAGTACGTTTTCGTGAAAAGAAATGGAAATAAACAAAATGGAACTAGGGTGAAAGGAGCCTACTTACGACAGTACTTCTCATCGTCCTGGCCCGGCAGGCAATCTTGCCGGAAGTCGCAATATTTGGAGGCATCCACGCACTCCTGGTTGCATGGTAGCTGGCCGGACGGACATCCGGGATGTTCTATCATCGGATGAAATAAGAATTTTAGCTATGAAAGCTTTGCGCACATACCTTAAAGGTTACCTCCATTACCGTAAAAATAGTTGTTATCAATCGTTCTGTTGTAGATATTTCCATGATTGTTCCACCGGGATGCTCCTAATTATGATAATGGAATGGTTTCTTGAGATTTGTACTCTTTAGTGCCATTCTCATTGGGCTTAGAAAAATCGAGAAGTTAGGGGACAGGGACAATAGGACCATTTAAGCTTTTGGTAGGGTTGCTCGGCAACTTTCACCTAACTTCGCGATTTTTCTAACTTCGAGATTTTTTTTAAGCCCAATGAGAATGGCACTGTTGTAAAGGTTGCCATTATTGTCGTAAAAATGGTTGTAACCAATCTTTCTGTGATAGGCATACGCTATCTATCATCTTTACACGAGCAACCATGATTTTCGATACTGGAATGGTATAGAACTTCAAGCTAGAGTTTCGTGCGTGTACGTTAAAGTAACCATTACTATGGTAATGCCAAATATTATCAATGAATAGTGCTGTAAACATGTGATATCATAACACTCAAAGAAAATGTATAGGCCTTACTTTCGGTATATCCATGTGAAATATATATTACAATATAAGCATGTTCATGAAGTCAAAAGTTGTTTATGTTGTCTTAATTACACATGTTAGTTCCTTAAAACATTTCTTCACATTCATTTCATTGGCATTTTACAGTAAATGACACCCATACTTATTATAAACATGCAAGCTCTCAATGTCCGTCTGAACTCTTCTTGTGACAATAAAAAAGCTTCCCTATGGGATTTGTGTGCATTACTAATTACAAACATAGCACACATTACACTTGAGGAGCTAAAGGGTTACTAAATTAGAAAAATAAGTTCTCACTAATATATGTAAAATTATCCACTAAAAACGAATTCCACATTTGTTTGCCGCAATGAAGCATCATTTTGACGAAAATTTGAAGAAAAAACCCGCACATCTCCTAGTGACGTCAGAGGAGTCAAATGCCATAAAAGACTCCGCTGTTAAACTTAGATTGTACGGAAGTCAACAATAGACCATTTTCGTAATGTATTCACAACTTTCCCGCTAACTGCGTGGTAACGCGTTATTCAATTCACCTGTATCTCGTCATTCAGATTCAATGGATGGAAAGCACTTTGAATCTATTAGCTGTTGCTACCTCTGACCAGGGATGTGTTATGGAAGGATATGAAGCAATTTTCTTCCTTTGAACCCATGTGCCAAGCCGCTGAAAAGTTATGTGTTCTCAACAGGTGCTGTTCAGGTGTTTGAACAATTATGAACATGATTGTGTGGCAACGGCGAGAACAAAAGAAATGTACAGTCTCATTTCGCTTGTCCCGTTCTGTTAATGGCATTAATACTTCCATGAGCATAACAGGTATCAGCAAACGCAAATAAACAAGTTTTTCAAGTGAAATATCTCTGTTTCACGCAAACACACACAAACGCCGTTAATGATAATACACAGCTTAATATATCATTTTGAGAGTGGTTGAATTCCCCAAATGCACAAGTTGTCGGAAAGTGAAGAAATTGGTCAATTTTGTAAGTAATACAAATAGCTTTTATGTCCGATTTTTAATGATTCCTCAATACTTTTCGAAACAAAAGCAGAGTAAAGGATCTGTCGTTATCTGCCGTTAACTTGCTTAAAGTTTGCAAACAAATTTGTCAAAAACAAAACGTCTACAGATAAATGGGAAATTAAAGAAATTTCAGAAATTTTAAAATCAGCTAAATGTCGGCTCGGCACATGGAACTTCAAAGCATTGTCATGATTATGGAATTCTTTTGACATTCATGAGCACGATTTAGAGCCCATACAGATGTTTGCATATATTATGCTCGAGTTTCTACTCCTTCGTAACACCTCCCTGCTCTGACAAGCTTTGGGGTTCCCATCGGAAACGTATTGTTTGAACGGCGTGAATGAAATTTGCATACATAACGAAAAAGGTCTATTAGAAATTAATGTTGACTTCCGTACAATCTAAGTTTAACAGCGGAGCCTTTTATGACATTTAACTCCTCTGACAGCACTTGAACTTGTGCTGATTTTTTTTTTTCAAATGTTGGTCAAAATGAGACTTTATTGCGGCAAACAAATATGAAATTCGTTTCTAGTGGATAATTTTACATAGATTAGTGGAAACTTATTTTTCTGATTTAGTAACCCTTTAATAACAGTTACCTGGAGGTGGTGTGGGAATCACGGGTAGATCCTGGGTAGCAGGCACACACTGTGGCGTGAAGCTGATATCATCCAAGGAGGTATCACCAAGGTTTGTGGGGCCTCTCACGCCTTCAAAGATAACCTGTGGGACCCCAGCCAAAAAAATAGAGAAAATGAATATACGTGTACTAGCATATGATAAAGAGAAAGTGGAATATATTATGTAGGTGAGCTACATTAATTTTAACCAGGAATGATGGACTTGTATCTATTTAACTCAATGAATACATAACCACAATGTACCAGAGTGTGTTTCTTACCGGCATTAATTGATCGAGTCAAATCAATTACATTTCTTATGTATAAATATTATTTGATTTTCAAATTATTCGTCCACCTAATAAGTTTTGTGTTTGTTGTGTTAGTCCATGTTCAGAACTACAAAATTCTGATTCTGACAGAAAATCCAGAAGCACTAATCTTTAAGAAATTAAAACCAGTCTAGATGCTTTTAATCATGAGTAAGATAATAACATATTTGAAGTGGGTGAACTGCCCGTGTTTACCTGAAAGTTGTCGGTACTCGTCAGTTCGATAGACTTATACAGCCAGAAGTTTCCATGTGTTTCACTCTCTGTCCATAGCAGGGTTTCCGGGCCGTTTATCTCAGTCCTCATGAGCACGTTCAGCGCTCCGGTGCCAGTCCCACGCAACACGTAATAGAACCGTAGCTGAGGAGAAAATCAGAATGAATATAGTTTCTGTACTACATTCAGAGAGAACACGGGGATCTCTGGTCCAGTAGCCGTTTAAGCAAACCTCTCGAATCTAACTCCACTAAACGACTGGCGAGACAAGACTAACCGGGAGAGCGGTGCAGTATTAAAGGTCCCCTGACATCAAAATATATGTTGACTTCTGCTGGTGTATAATAATATGTATATTACTAAATCACTTACTGTGCAATGAAAATATAATGTCATTTATTTTTAAATAATTTATTTACATTATTCTCAGCCCTGCTAAGCCCCGCCTCCAAAAACTTCCTCGAGCTCCAGATTCCCATCGTGAGATCATCAAATGTAGAAATGAACTGAACAATAGACAAAGTTATGCACATAGCTATTCATTGCGATGACTACCTGCAATTGCTTATAATAACATAACGTGTTTGATGTACAATGCAAACTTATTGCTTCTTCCTTGGCATAGCTGGCAAATTTGTGACAAAGCAAACGATTATCCCCATATCAAAGATTGTTAGATGGTATTGTGTGAAGACAAGTGATGCCCTAGTGAGCAGGTGGAGGTAGTCATTGCAATAGCTAGTTATGCGCATAAATCATGTCTATTGTACTGCTCATTTCTACCTTTGATGATGTCACGAAGGGAATCTTGAGCTGAAGGATTTTTGGGGGCGGGGCTTAGCAGCGCTGAGACAAATATAGAAAAATTATTTTAAAATATAGGACACATATCTCCATTGAACAGTTAGTGATTTTGTTATGCACATATTAAGTTGCGTCAACAGAAGTCAACATACATTTTGATGTCAGGGGACCTTTAAACGCGAGAGGCATAAGGGTCACTGTTCACGCGGTATATGTCGCGCTTTAGGCCACCGAAAATGACACAATCCGATCAGTCGTACGACTCTGCGACTGGACGTGTCGCAGGAACCGGCAATTAGTTTTGTGCGAGAAGGTGACGTCACGATGCCAGTCGTACTCCCTTACGACTGCATAATCGTCTGTGTGGTCCTTAATACTACTTAAATAATTAATGAAAATAAATCTTGAGAGCAAACGATAATGCTCATAACTATATAACATGCTATCCATCAGACTTAGAAAAATAACGTCAAAAATACAAATTAGAGCAAGAACACTGCCAATGTACAGAGCGAAATATAGATTTTAATATTACCTGCGTATTGCCAATTTAAAGATGCAGTGATCACGCACAGTATCTTTTCTTACCACACAGCCGCTCGTTGAGCCTGTGATGAAGAAACTGCCCAGTCTGTACGTGTCTCCAGGTTGCGCGTTATTAGCCTCGGTGTAGATGAAATAGCCTTGAGGAGGAAATGTGAAGGAGGGGGTAAGATCTTACAAGGCCACGATAATGTGTGTAAACTGGAATCTGCACGTCGTGTCCTTAAATCCAGGTAGACATGACAAAATATGGCATGTGCATCGTAATATTAAGACCGGATACTATTGGAAGTATCATTTCGTGAACTGAGCAAAGTGTGTTTCCTTAATCACGTAATCACCGCCCCCCTCCCCTCCTCACTATGTCTCTCACCCTTTCACTCTCTATACCTCACCCCCACCTCTCTTTCTATCACCCCCACGCACACACACACTCACACACACACGCGCGCGCACACACACACACAACATTATCTTTCTCTATCTCCACACTCACTCCCCCTCTCTAATGCTCACTGACCCATCCCTCCCGCCCTCTTTCTCACCCCTGTCTCTCGCCCCCCTTCCCCCCCACACATACACCACCACCACCACCAACACCACCACCGCCACCACCACCACATACACTCTCTCACCCAACACCTCTGTCGCTCAATTTACCCCTCCTCCCTTCGGAGAAAATCGTCCAACAATGCACCACGCATGGACATATCCGCTTCCGGTTCCATACACTACTATATTAAACCGGAAAAGGACATGACTGCTAACAAGATTCTTATAAGTATGCGTCACCGAGGATTGCTTTCTCTCCCTCTCCCGAGAAAGACCTCTTCACTTGCCGCGCTAGCTCACCATTAGGTGACGCTGTCGTGTGGTCCTTGCCCGGTCCAGTATTGCCCGTTTTTGTACTCCCCTGATGTCTTGTCCAGTTCCACTGGTCATCGGCCAGCTGAGTCCAGTCGCACATGCCGGACTCAAAGTCGCACATGTTGTAGTTGGCTGGACGGCACGAGAGAACGGGATATAAATTGAAGCATAGTACATACTAACCGCGATAGCTGATGTATCAGCATTGTTAGGTTGTGGCCATGGCTTTATCACGGATTTCTACTTTGTAATATCAAATATGACAGTAACCTGTGTGGCATACAACATAATTCTTAATTGGATGGGTATTTGTTTTTTCAAGAAGAAGTATTTTTAAGCACACCTGTGCTGTGCGATAATGATAATAATTATAAAATTTGATGATGATGATGATGATGATAATGATAATACATTACATTTATATTTTAATTCATGCAATGTTTCTACGTGCATTAGAGAGTAAAGAGTGATAAAGAACATGCTAAAAAAATGTAAATTTGAGGTATTAAATAACTGCCTAAAGAGAGATAAACGGTAATACACATGATACAAGGGAAAGAGACAGAGAGTTAGAGAGAGAGAGAGAGAGAGACTCACCACATCTGTTTGGCTCCTCATCCGTGCCATCGCAGCAGTTTGGCGTGAAGTCACACTTCTCCAGGGTGGGGTAGCAGTGTCCCGAGTCGCACAGCTCCTGCCCCGGAGAGCACGTGTCCCCCACCGCGAGGGGAAGGGTGTAGGCGCAGTCCTCAAACCGAAAGTCATCCACGGCGTACCCTCCGACGTCGTTCACTCCAGCATTCTTAACCCTAGCAACTAGGGATAGCTGCATGGGGACACCACACAAAGAAGATATAGGAATATGTGGTCTGTCATGATTGACAGTGGAGACATTACTCTATGGTAGGAGTTGCCTTCATTTTTCATTTTGATCACATCATCATGGGGTAAATCTTGATTATCTTGATTAATCTTGATTAATCTTGATTAGACGTGTGTACGTGTTTTGTCCATGGAAGGGACATTTATTTCCAATCATGAAATGACATGACGGTCTTCCACGAGCTGTATCTCGCTCATTAGCATGTTTGGATATTTTACGCTGAGATTTTGATATGTTTTAGCTGAGTCTACAAACTTTCATCAACGTGGTGTCCGTTTTTAAATGAGATGTCGGGATCATGGCGAAATTTCAGCTTGAATATGGATTTCTAGATCATTCTAGCCCCTTTCATGCATTACGTGTTGAGTGAATGGGAAGATTTGTGGATGAATTGGTTTAGACGCTGTTTGCAAAAACGCGCGACCCCGGTTTGAATCCGGATGGGATGGGTTGGGTCATTACTTCATTCCTTTTGCATTGTGAATTTTGCCAACTTCTTTTGTTCTAGCCCTCACTTTGTCCTTTTCTTTGCGATTTTCTTTCCCAATTTTTTTTCTCTCGCCCCTTTATCTAAAATGCCTATTAAACACATTTTGTTAGCACGTACACGTGACCATTCAGGCAAAACTAGGCAATGTTAGTATGTTGTAGGTGCGCTATGAGCTTTCGTGAGCGTTGCCTCTGATTTCTTATGAATAGCTGGTGTCACCATGGACAGTCCATGGTGTCACCGTGCATTTACCATCCCATGTCTGTGCATGAATTTGCCAATACAGACCACCTTATACTCGTCCACAAGTACGTCTCGTTTTGTTTGTTTTCATTTTGAGATCACGTGATCTACATGGGGTTATATAATAATTATGCGGTGGTTTTATAGGGTCGTGAAATTGTCATACACCGTAGTGCCGTACCGTAGAGACGTAGGCGATATTGGTGTGCCACAAATCTCTGCTCCTAGCCTTCTCGATCAGCTCCACCTCCCACTAACCTGCACCTCTCACTGCAATTCTTGCATTCAGACTAGTCATCCGATTAAACTGTTTCCTTCCTCTACCCCTCTACCCCTCTATCTTTCCTGTCATCGCTAAATTTTCCAAAGCATCGTTTCTTATTATATTGCGGAATTAAGAAACTAATTTTTCTGGTTCTTATCTCCGCAACCAGCGTTCCCTTAAGCCTAGCCTTTTTTTACAATTTTTATATTTGCTAGTCTTGTTCGTCCAAGGAATCCTCCTTATTCCTCTGGAACTATAGTACCGTACATGATGTTACTCATAACGATCCATGGTATTTGCATCGTTTCCACTGCAGGTCTTTCTTGCACACTATGAATTGATACTTGTAATCCGAAAATTAAATATACTGCTTTACCTCCTTCTCCGTCTTCTGCCAGACGAATATCATAGAATATATACTGTGTAGGAAATAATTTTCGGATTAACGAACATTATTTAACTAATAAATACTAAGAAAATAGTAAAACTTTCGGTAACACCATGTGGTTGTATTCTTTCGGATAATTGGCCCACTTATGGGATGAAGAAAGAAACCTATAGTAAGTTTCAAAACTGACTATAACTTTTCTACAATTTTCTCATTTCCATTTTCTTTTCTTTCTCTTTATAAGTATTTTGTGACTAGTTCACAACTCTCAATCAACACCCACTCACCCTCTTCTCCTACCTCCATTTCATCCCATTTATTTTCGGTTTAAAACACCGAAAACTAAAGCTAAAATTAGTCTTGTGTAAGTGTTACAAAATATAAAAAAAATTACCTTTCCTCTTTTTTTCACTTTTAACTTTCCTTTCCTTTCTTCACCCCATAAGTAGGCTAAGTATCCAAAAGAATACAACCGCACGGTGTTACCGAAAATTTTACTATTTTCTAAATATTTATTAGTACACTCTCACCATAGAAACATTCAAAGAACTTATTTTGAACCTTATTTTATTTTCCAATTAATGTACCTTATTTCGTTTTTTGATTAGCTATCCCTTTTACAGTGTCGGTCAATAAAATCTCCTGAATTTACGTCTTTTTTTTTTTACTACATGTCGATTAAAACAAATACTTTGTTTAAAAATAAAACAAAATAAAACGAGTACGGCCGCCTGTTTTGGAAATATGTAACAGTAGCCGAATATAGCACACTGATAACGAAATCAACAGATTTAGGCCTTTCTTGTTTAGTGAACAAATACACTTGATAACGATACCTTCAACATGTAAGATAAGGGCTCCCATGTGATCGTTTTGTCTGTGTGTAACAAATCGATCATACAAGTCATGTTGTACGTTATGTATGCAGATGTCATACATAATTCCTATATAGGAATATGTCTTTTCACACCTGACCTAGTAACAATTAACTCTGTATGCACCATTGGGACATTTTTGTACTGGTCATCATGATAAGGAGTCTGGCAAAGAAGAAGTTAACTCTTTATGCGCCAATGTGGCTTTTATGCACTCGTCATACACAGTATTCACCATTTTCACCTAGAAGGAGTTCACGCGTAGTTAATTCAAGGAATTTACAAGCATTTTCCACAGCATCGTTTTTGAGGCATGATAAAAGTAGACTTTTACCCTAACGATAACATGTATAAAATCTCACAGTCACAACTTCACAAATTTTGGACGACCTTCCAAATGTCAACTCAAAATTTAATTCCATTGTTTTCCTCCATTTCCTCAGGTATTTACACAAGATTATTTGTGTGACCAGCAAAAGAGCCAAACTTTCTATATGTTCCTTTATGAGCCGAATTGCTCAACCTTTACCTGGAAATCTTGGGCACACGCGGGCACCTCGACCTCGTAGAAATTCCACTTGTCCAGCGTGTTTGGGTCCTCCCCCTGGTCGACCGCCGTGAGCAGGATGTAGTTCCTCCCATTCGAGGGGGTATATTGGTAGACGCTCAGAACGCCGTAGTCGGCCCCAAAGACGAAGTACCAGAAGCTGAACTTGCAACCCCTGCCAGCCTGGCTGAACGTCGGGGCGACCAGGCGGGCGCGATCGTCGAGGGACGCGTTGGTGGAGTCTACCCAGAGGTAGTGGCCTGGTTTGAAAGGTTGGAAAGGGGGTCTATTTGTTCTCCTGAAATCTGTTACATATCATTTCTCTCGGAGTGGCACTGAATACTAAAAGTTAGCTAAAATATTACTAATTTCCGTATCGTTTTTCAACGCTGATGCTAGTTTTGTACTTTATTACTGGGTGAAAGTCAAATGTATATATTTCAAATCGAAATCCCCAAAGACAAAGTTTTGTTCTTAAATCAATAATCTCGATTGATAGTTTAGCCATGCAGTACACATTTCCGCAATTATTCTTTAAAACCTGAATAAGCATGACTGTATGTTTGTGGACACACACACCCCATGGACCAGGATTGCGTCTGGTATACAAAGGGCTATAGACAGGATGTCCCATTTACAAAAGTCATGAAACTCGGCAGGAATCAGCAGTGTGCCATTATGATAACGTGTATAAAATCTTAAAGTCATAGCTTCACGAACATTATCAGAAAAAAAACACGATGCTTGTTCACGTTTAAACCGCAGCGCGCGATGCGGGCATTACTGCCATTGAACGCATGCACCGTGAAACAGACAGATGCTGACCAAGTGTATAGCGGCCTCAGGCTTTAGGTTTCGGACGAACTCCCCAAAACCTCTTTAGATCTACTAATCGCTCTATTTTTGCTTAAATGCAGTTTCCAGTTGTATTATTGGAAAAGGAAACTCTCATATAGTATCTTCTTTCATTTTCCATGGCTTTTACAACATTCTATTTTTGACCTGCATAAGGGACACCCTGTCTTTTAATGACAGTGCATTACCATTGACGCTATTAAGGGTGTGGTCAACGGATGGCCCCAGATAGTCATCGGAAGTGCTGGTCCTGTCCCACAAGGACCAGGTAAGCTCTTTGCTAGCGTCTGACCTCCAGTTACATAATCCATCTTCGAAGGAGCACACGTAAGCTGTGAAAAAATACAATGAAGAGACACGATGTATTTTGGGGGGTAAGAAAGGGAAAAACGGAGAGAGAGAGGGGGGGGGGTATTAAAATGAAGAGAGAGAGAGAGAGAGAGAGAGAGAGAGAGAGAGAGAGAGAGGGGAAGGAGTATTACAAGCAAGATGAAGAGATATAAAGAGGGGAAAAGTGATAAGGGGTAATCCAGAGCTAACGAGAAAGAGAGGGAAAGAAAGAGAGAGGGAGAGGGAGAGAGAGGGGGAGAGAGGTATTACAGAGAGAAAGGCACAGAGAAAGAGAGAGAAAGAGAGAAAGAGAGAGAAGTGGTATTACAGGGAGGGAGAAAGAGAGAAAGAGATAGATAGATAGATAGATAGATAGATAGATAGATAGATAGAACTGGTAGTTATAAATCATACCATTATGAAAGTGAAACATTTATATACTTTCAGCATGTTTATCATTATCTATGTACAGTATGTTTTCAAATGTTGCACGTAATTCACATTCAACCCATGCTGCCATGTATGTGTGGGTCAGCTTTATTTAACCCATGAACCTTGAATTGTACTGAGTTATGTATAATTACAACGATATGAGTTACGATAATGAGACATGTGATCACGAGACTTACGACACGTGGACTCGTCACCCCCGTCGTCGCAGTCCGCGCGGAAGTCACAGACCTGGTAGTCGGGGATGCTGGTTCCGTCACTGCAGGTGAATGTCTGGCAAGAGACTGGGAAGTAGTAATTATAATAACATCCATGAGCAATGATAATCATATCATAATCATTCATAATAACGGTTAATGATACCACTACTAACAATGAGATAACAGCGGTAATGATAATGCTACCACAATGATTGATTATAATAATAACAATAAATGCAATCATGATAACAATGATAATAGCAATACGGAATATGATATCAATACTTATATTGGTAATGATAATGACGATACTACCACAAAGATCAAATGAAAATAATTATGATAATAGTGATGCGGAACATGATATTAATACTTATAACGGTAATGATAATGATGAGAATTATAATAATCCTGATAATGATGTTTTATGATATCTTCTTTATCCAGTGTGAAGACTGATTTAAGGATGGACCTGCATCATTATGGCCCCGTTGCATAAAACTTACCATTGATGGTAACTTTGCTACCAGTGGCAACTTCCATGGAAATCTTGAATTTCATTGGCTGCTGTGTGGTGTTACCATGGAAGTTACTATTGATGGCAGATGGTAAGTGTTATGCACTCCAATCATCGGGTTTATGGATCCCACCAGGTGCATATTTCGCTCCTGGGTACGGAGCAGCTTTGTGGAATGAAATGTTTTACTCAAGGCCATACGTGGTTGCTGCTGGGTTCAAACCTCTACCTCTCTGCTCAGGAGGCAGGGGGACAGCCCGCTACACGACCCACTACACACCTTGTCCCCTGACTATCAATGGAATCACTTCCGTGACTGCAGGGCTGTTTTGTAAGGCTACACGAAAAATGTTTCAACTTTAAAAGACTTTGCTCGCTCTCTTCTTTTATAAGTAACTAAAGAGAACATAGGAGCTAACTAATTCAGGGAGTACAATTAAACAATTCCGAAAGGTGTATCATAAGCCGAAATTCAACTGGAAAACTAACCGCTTTGATCATATCATCAAAAATGGTTGATTGTTTTCTCCAATCGACACGAATAGTTTTACGCCTTTTCTATTTTGAAGATCGATTTTTTTTTGTTCTTTATTTAGTTACCAGAAAAATTATATTTTTTTTGTTGAAAACGTAGAAAAAGGTATACGATGTCTCCAAAGGAACGAAAACCCTCTGGTTATTTAATTTTTCTTTTATTAATTTCATCAAGTGTTTGAATATGCTATTCATAATATTATTGTTAAGCTGAATATAATACTTTCTATTGCAGGCTCTCACATGAAAAGGAGTATCATTGTTATCATAAATGTGCGATATTAAGTTTATCAACCCGTTTTGTACAGGCTAGGTATTGCTCTATGGCGTTTTGATGTATTAATCACTTAATTAAAGAGTTAAACAAAAATGAAGCTCTTACCCAACGTCAGGGCGGACAAAAGCGCCAGGACGGTCAAACATCTTGTCCTGTCACTCGACATCTTCAGCACATTGTAATCCAGACAGAGGTATTTTCTTCCAGGATAAGTTCCACGTCTTCAAGGTGAATATGTCCCTTCCTCTTACTTCTCTTCACACAGCCCCAGAATTAAATGATAAAACAGCAATTTGCCAACCGGTTGATATCGACTTGTGGTATCTTCTTCAAAAGTCAAAACAAACTCTGGTTGGAGGTTTGTAGGTCGCAATCCAAACAGATCACAAAGTTGATAGATCAGAGCTATCCGAAGGGTGAAAATGACCGAAGGATGTAGTTGGAAGACTCTTGATATTCTGATGATATTACACGGGCAGATCAAGCATATTCCTAGGTTACTAAAGCCTTATACTTCACAATAAGGACTAGCTATCAGTTTATTATGTTCTAAATGCAAGAAGAATAGTACGAAGGAGGTGGAATTTATGCCCTGTGCCCCCTTTTCCCTTGATATCCTTGTTGGGGGGAGGGGTATCAAGCTTATCAAAACCATGATCACAGGCAAAATCCGAAAGGAAAACAACGATTTCTCTAAGCAATTAAAGAAGATGCGATGGCATTGGTGTTGCGTCATTGGTATCATATCACAGCGATGGTTTTAATCTACAGATTGACTACTGGTGTGTGTTTGTGATTATTTGCGTAACAGAAATATACCGGTAGAATTAAGGACCTTTTGCCAGGCAAACATTCATTACAAAACCAGTGATTTTTCATTGGATCTTCTTTGAAATAAAAATGATGATTCTATGCGTTGTGCATATTTGACAGGACATGAAGAAGTCTCAAAACCATTCTTAGACATATTGTTGCAAGAAAAAGAATACATGAATTAGTATATATCATCAGGGTATATCAAACACAACCTTGCCCTAAACGACTTATCACAAATGACCTGACATTTATCTATCGGATAACAGCACTTATAGGTGACTTAAGTAGGTTGCTTTCATGTAACACTTTTCTCCCCTGGAATCAGATTAGAATTATGATGTAAAACGCGTTTCTGCATAATCACGATTGTGAATTGAATATTAACGTGATTGAAAAACGCAAACATGAAACGCGGAAAATGGGACGTTTAGAAACGCGTTTCTGCAGACTCATGTTCGAAAAAGTTCGCTTGAACGCAACCGTTCAAACTGCGCGCTGCGATGCGCACCGGATCGGCCCGAATCCGAGTAGAAACGTGATTGGAGAAAAGGTCGTCTGAATGATTCCGTCGTTATTGTGATTCATGTTTTCGCTTTGACTCATGATTAGAATCATGATTCAAATCATGATTCTGGCGATGGTCGCATAAACGCAACCTTAGAGATGTCATACTATGCTTAATTGTTTCAAGGGCTTTCGTATGATTTTCAAAAGAGAAACCCTCACATGAAATGGAACACCCTCTCCCCAATAAAAGAAAAATGCATCGAGTCACAAGTTTCAAGGAATAATATCAGATGATAATTATGATACTAGCAGCATCGTTGTCAAAATGTTGGAAGGAGGGTGGAAAACACATCATCATGGAGTACGAAAGTGATGTTCCGCAGAGGAATCAGATAAACAGACTGGTAATATATTGAGAAAACTTAAGCAAGCGCCAAGCATGTAATTCATAAGGAAAACCTTTTTCATGAACCATAAAATTTTTCCCTTTTTGTTTCCACTGGGCCGAGTCGTTCAGTGTCTATTCTTTGTATTGTTCTAAAGTGAAACGTCATACGCGGCGCAGATTCCTAAATACACACATTCTTATTGAAGTTTGTAAACAATTGCGTGAAACATTCTGAAATTTGTCATGGACATCATGTCATACCCAGGTACATTTGTCTCATGAAAAACATTTAGTTTGTCATTCTCTTTTTCATTCTTCTTCCCCTGTCATTGTACCTGTATTTTTTATTTGATTGTGTTTACGCATTACAAAGAATTAATATAACACACATACACACGCATGCACGACATAATGATTATCACATGCATTTTCCGTATTTTCTCTGCCTCGAACTTTATAATGCCGTATATAACCTCATTTTACAGACCAGGGTCAACCAGCAAAGAACAAACCTTTGTAAACATCACGTGACATTGTGTCTTCAAACGCTAATAAAAGCCGTCGTGTTTTACGATTCACAACAAACACAAACCTGCTAAATACGAACACCGACAACAGACTGACCTTCGGTCGTATTCATTTTTTTGTTTGACAGACAAATCTACGTAATAGCATTACGTAACCAGACGTCAACTTTTTTGTATGTCAAAGTTGTGGTCTTCACGAATCGAAAATAATTATGATGTGACCGTGACCCAATCACGAATAACATGAATAATGTGCACATTGGTCTTCTTTCGTCAGTGATCATTTGATCTTCCTGTTTCGTTATATTTCGTTCTGTATAACAAATTAGAATATCTTTTTTGCCATTTTTAAATTAAACATTATGTAGATGCTATGGTATGAGCTGTTTAAGAGCTTCCATCGAAATGCAACCACAATCACAAAGGCGTCAACCGGTTTTTTTTTTTAAGGTGATATTCATAGAAAATTCAAAAACATGAAGATATTCATCTACAGAAAGCTTATAAGCCATACAATGAGCTCGGATGACATTCAAACAATATATCCCTTTCCAAAAAGCGAAATTAGGGTGAAAACAATCACCGTATTCTCGGGGACAATTTGCCCTACTGTCATCCGAAACGGCCTTTAGGTCTGACGTAAGAAAAGGGAGGCGTTATTATGCATCAAACATGCCAGTCCACAGCTTCTTTTCCGCCAGAAGCATCATGCATTGTTAATGAAACTGTGATGGCAGTTGCTAGTGGATTAACAGGTGTGATACACAATGGTCATTGTGAAGCGTATCCCGGCTGTGACGTACACACAACGCCACTTTCCCTGAGGCGATTTCGTAGGCCAGGAAGAGAGTCAATTGAGTAAAATTTGACTTTCATTTAACACAAAACTGATCACTATCATGGCATGTTAGCTGCATAAATTGCTTTAATAACTCATTCAATTATAAAATAAACTATATTTATTTGATTTCATTTCCTATGAATATCACCTTTAATCTTTTGAATGCTGTTGTGTGGTGGCTGTCTTAAAAATAAAGTACCTGTAGACTATTTCAAAGTTTGTTTGAACTTCCCAACCTGATATAATCGAATCAACATATTCAAGCAGATAAAATGTTGTATTATGTAAAATGGGACGATACCCCGCCCCCACCCCCTTCCTCGTAACCTCTCCTCAGATACTTTCATCGATATGTTGCAATTTGTTCACATATCGTTCCTTTTGACACTGTGAACAAAATCAATATACAATTTGTCGACAAAACTGTTCTACTTCCTCTGGTAGATCATTCAATTTTTCATTTTCTGGCAGGAAGTCACTGATTTCCTTGTTTCTTTCTTGTAACTCCTCTTACATCAAACAATGATGTTAAGATATCCAGTGGCCTGCTAATGATTTTAAGACAGTCATTATGTCGTAAATCTAGAGGCGATTGACTTGTTACATAACTTTATGAGATGTTTATGCTGAGATATCTTAAAATACAAGTATTCAACTACGATCCTCCATCACCGCAAAAACATGAGCATCATAAGTAATGTTCAGTCTTACGAAAAAGCAATGAAAGGGTAAAGATCTGAAAGGGCTTAAAAGGACTTATTGGTTAAGTGGTGATTCTCGTTGAACATTCGATTGCTGGTTTCATTTGTGTTTCTGAAAGACGATGTATAAAATGCGACACGACATATTAACACTGTCACTGGGATGTTTTATTTGGATCTTACTAGCAAAACCAGGTGAGTTTGAGGTTCGAATCCTATCTCGAACAATGCTCTGCGATTTAGCAATTAGCCTCCATTAACGAACGTTATTACTTTCATTACCATACAGATTTGTGTCAAACTGTCCACGTTTTATGCATTTTTTTAAATATAATCTTATCTCCGTATGATAGCCTTTTGATTGGTTAACATACTGGGACACATATCTACGCGTTAATTCTCGTTGGTACATCAACTCAATTACTGTTATATGAATATTGTCCTTTTGTAGGTGGACTTAGTAGATTCTTATAAATGTTATTGAACATAATGTGCTGTATTTTTATGATAGGTAAAAATATGTGAGCTTGAATCCATCAACGGGACTGATAACTACATGCCTTCGTCATAACTGGGTGCCCTACGATTGCGGAGCAGCTAATGCGTAATGTTCAATTACGTTACAAAGATATTGATAAATGTACGCATGCGAAATCTTTTTTGGGAAAGCCCTTACCCTGTTGCAGACGTGATCACTGAGCGGACGTTTCTTTGCATGTTGAAATATCATGAAGAAATCTTTGCATGTAATATGAAATTACGTAAAAAAGTATAAGATGTAAACGTTAGGTATGAACGTCGGCTTCCATTTTCCGGTCCGTAACTTCGGAAACAAAGCATGTTTTTGCTTTTAGTTAATGGGGCCAATTAAGTCCCTCTTATATAGTTTGAAAGAGGTGTATTTCTTTGAATGTAAACTAAAAAATTGCTGTTGATTCTGGAGATGCTTAATGCATTTATTGCCTCGTAGGGGAAATAATGGGGAAACAAGGAAAATCAAGTATTCCATGTTTGTGATTTGTGAAGTAAATGTAATCCCCCAATCAATACAGGAATCATTCACTTCATTAAGTAAGTAAATTTCTTACTCAATGAAAAACACTAAAATTAGACGAAGAAGACGGAGAAGAAGAGAAACAACCACTGCAACAAGAACAACAACAACAGCAACAACAATGGGATGAGAAAGGCGAAGAACAAGAACAAGAACCCCAAAAAATGTGGAAAACGTAACCAAAGAGAAGACACATGGAGAAGAAGTGATAAAAGGAATAAGAAAAATGACACATAGAATAAGAAGAGGAGGAGAAAGAGGAGGAAGAGGAGGGAGAAGAACAAGAAGAAGAAGGAGAAGAAGAAGAAGAAAAAGGAGAAGTAGAAGAAGAAGAGGAGAAGGAGGAGGAAGAGGAGGAAGAAGAAGAAGAAGAAGAAGAAGAAGAAGAAGAAGAAGAAGAAGAAGAAGAAGAAGAAGAAGAAGAAGGAGGAGGAGGAGGAGGAGGAGGAGAAGAAGAAGAAGAAGAAGAAGAAGAAGAAGAAGAAGAAGATGATGATGATGATGATGATGGTAATGATGATGATGATGATGATGATGATGATGATAATGATGATGATGATGATGATGATGATGATGATGATGAAAATGGAGAACAAGAACAAGAACAAGGAGGAAAAGTACAAGACAGGAGCAAGGCCGGTCAATGCATTGTGGTAAAGAAAGGGGGGCGTTTCCCCTGGTGTATTTGTTTACACCCGGTAGGGTCCTTGTTGACAGTTTGTCCTGGGGAGGGGAGGGGCCATTCTCCTTATCGCTCATAAGACTTTGGTATCCTGGTACGGTGGTCAGTGCTTGGGATCAAAGTTTGAGACAAATAAACACCGCGATTATCTAATGAGAATAACAGACCTTTACCTTACATAATTATCTTAATGGTATGGGATTTAAGTTCCATTGCAGTTTGAAATTGAGAGGGGTGATACATTCGTAGCCCTCTTCACAGGATGTAGGAATGTATCATGCGCAGCTATATGTGCACCTTCTCCACTCCCCGGAGAGTATCACTTGCCCGCTGCACGATATCGGCGCATTCACATAATCGTTCCTTCCAGTTACTTATTTGCACTCCTGGGTGGAGAGCAGCAATATGAATGAAGTGTTTGGATGAAGATCAGAAATTATATAGCTTGGCTTGGATCAGGGACCTCGATACCTTCTGTCGCATTTGAAAACCAGTATATATGATACCTTCAGTATATCAAATTGACGACAACCATAAAACACACTGGATAACCCCACAATTATTGCAATAACTTGCAACAAACCAGCGTATTAAACAGGGCAGTCAGGTCCAAAATACATTGCTCTCAATAGAAGCAGACACATCTGATGAGCAGACCTCAAATGGTTTGCAGAAAATCGGAAAATTAAATAAGAAAGTTATGAATGTTTTGATGATACGGATATTGTTTTGGAGGCATATTGGCAGCTCAGTCATCAGGCAGAAATGTCACGTATTACTTTTGCCTGCCAGGATGTTTCATGCGTTGATAAAGCATAAGTCTTTTTTTTTTCATCCAACAAATTAATTTCCTAATGGTTATGCCGAAGCTACTGCATGCACACACCTTTACCAAATAAGTATTCTTTTTCAAAAACATAAAATGATTTATATTTGGTATATTTAACCATAATGTTATATTTTTTTGAATTGTACTTGAGTCTTGTTTTATTGCATTTTCGTAACATGACGATCTCGCAATCATCGCCTAATTTCGAAAACATGTTACTTAAAAAAAAAAAACATGGTCAAAAACATAAGGAATTCGTTTTCTTAAAATGCAATTTATTTCATTCGATATGAATTTCCTGCTAGATTTCGAATAGGTTTTCTGAAGGTCGTCCGATGCATATTGCCTCGAGGCCGGAGACCGCGATACGCAATAGCGCACATCGCGGCTTTTTGCACAGTGATGCGTTGAGGCAAGCGGCGCACCGCATAGCCAACTTTGTAATACGGTATATGAATGGGGACCATGGTCCCTACTTTCCGAACATAAGCAGGGAAGGTTTACTGTGAAAATTCATACATGTTATAGTCAGGGTGTATGCTGCTAATTCCCGCCGCGTTTCATGACTTTTGCAAATGGGCTAACCCGTCTTTCAACTTAAAACCCTCTGAATTCGTGTATTTTGTAGGAGTGCCGCAGGACACGGATTTCTTCACGTGTGACGATGGAAGCCAGATCCCTCAGGCGAGTTTTTGCGACTTCAGACAGGACTGTGCTAACAACGAAGACGAAGCAACATGTCGTAAGTCTACATAACCATAATAACAGATTAAGATCATTTGGTTATCACCGTAAGCACCTCTAATACTTTGACAGGTCCAGAACTAGTCAGTATCATTACTGCAACTTTGTTAAAAGAGGGGTTGTGTCTGGAGGTTATTTTTGTACATGTGTTGCCTGTGTGATTGTGTGTGTGTGTGTGTGTGTGTGTGTGTGTGTGTGTGTGCGTGTGCGTGTGTTTATGTGTATATATGAGTGCATGTGAGTGTGTTTGTGTGTGTGTATGCGTGTGTGTTTGTGTGTGTGTATGTATGTGTGTGTGCGTCTGTGTGTGCGTCTGTGTCTCTGTGCATATGACTGTGCAGTTTGCAGGAGAGTGTAGGTGTGCGTGTGTGTCAGCGTGTGTGTGTGTGTGTGTGTGTGTGTCTATAGGTATAGCAATGCGGTTTACAGGAGGGCGTAGCTTTATTGAAGCTTGCGCCAGTAAACTTGAGCGGACATCCAATCCTTTGATCATTTGAATTCCTTCCATTAATCATTATTTTACTCATCCATTCATACATTCTTCCGAATAGTATTAATTTCAGTAACAATGGTGCCATCGGTCTTGCGAGGATGGAGATGAATATAAACACGCACAAAACATTTATAAACGGGAAAATAAACAAGAGAAACCGTTTGGCATATAAAATAAAATGCATAAAATACACAAATATGTCTTCAAAAAGGGAATAAGTAAAAAAGAAATTATAATCAGTCAATCTGATTACTTATAAAAGTGGTTTAACATACACAACGTTCCAAACATAATTATGTTTATGGGGCGCAATCATGGGGCGCAAATTAAATCAACTGATGTTGTCACAAGATTATTGATTTTCATCACAGAATCGCAATAATTTGTTTTTAATTATTCGCTGTAATTATTGTGGACAAATTCAATAAACCCTATGATTCTAAAAACAAAATCATTTATACTGAATCACTAATAAGGTTTTTATGTTGTTTTATGTGGCGTCTCATATAGCTAGTAAAGGTTTAGTACACTGTTTTGGGTTTAACGTCTGTCATCGGGTCATTTTTTCCCCTCAGCATCTGTCTGTTTTTTCGAGACCGGCTTGTGTGGCTGGACGCAGGGCAACTGGGAGCAATTTGACTGGACCATGTGGGACAACAACCCTCCTCCGACCTACAGGGGGCCAACGGCGGACCACACCTACCACAGCCCGACTGGTAGGGAGGGAAAGGGGAAGGGCGGGGGGGGGGGGGAATGGGTGGGGAGAGGGGTGGGAAGTTGGGTGGGCAGGGGTGAAGGTAAGGGGGAAGAAGGACAGTTGCCCTCCTCCGACCTACAGAGGCCAACGGCGGACCACACCTACAACAGCCCGACTGGTAGGGAGGGAATGGAGAAGGGCGGGGGAAAGGGGTGGGAAGAGGGGTGGGAAGTGGGGTGGGCAGGGGTGAAGGGAAGGGGGAAGAAGGACAGTAGCCCTCCTCCGACCTACAGAGGCCAACGGCGGATCACACCTACAACAGCCCGACTGGTAGGGCGGGAACGGGATAGGGTGGAGGGGTGAAGGGCAGAGGGGAAAGGAGTGGGGTGGATGGGGGGGGGGGGGGCAGTTTTCTTCCTCCGACCTACAGGGTGCCAACAGCAGACCCTAATGGATGGGAAGGGTGGAGGTGGAGGGTGGGCACAATTTTAGAGAGAATAGAAAGAGAGCGAAAGAAAGAGAGAAAAATAGAGAGGAAGACAGAGAGAGGGAGAGAGACAAACACACACACAGACACATGCACACACACACATATTTGTATATTTATTGCTCGTGCTCCCATCTATCCTTACTTTCTTCAGTCTCTCTCTCCCTCTCTCTCTCTCTCTCTCTCTCTCTCTCTCTCTCTCTCTCTGTCTGTCTCCCTCTCTCCCTCTCTCCCTCCCTACATCCTTTATTTTCTCATGCTCTCATCCCTTCTTCCCCGATATTATGAATACAGACATATATTAAATCAAATTTAGTCTTATTGCCGTGATACATAAACTTGGCACGCATGCAGGTCACTTTCTGTACGTGGACTCCTACAACACGACAGTCGACGATCAAGCTGTCTTGAAGAGTCCAACTTTCAGCCAGGCTGCCCGCGGCTGCAAATTCACTTTCCGCTACTACGTGTACGGCAGCGACTTCGGCACGCTGAAGGTGAAGCAGTATACGCCCTCTGACGGCCGCACAGTCACCCTCGTGACTGCAGAGGACCGATCGGAAGACGCCAGTACCGTCGGAAGATGGAATCGAGGTTCGGCCGAGGTTCACTCTTGCGCGCAAAACTTCCAGGTAAGAATATACTGTAACTTTAACCCCTCCTGAGTCATAAGAAATGCAGCTTAATGGCATTAATTTTGAAAAAACTCCACACATGGCACTTAAAGAGTTAAAGAAAGAGAACATCTAGAAAAAGGCAGCAGGGACGGGTGGGATATATTGGGTAGACCCCTCCGCCCCACCCCCCCCCCCCCACCCCCACCCCTACTTATTTTCTTCTCATCCAAGAAAAAAATAAGGTTCGTGATTTTGGGGACCTGTAAGAAGCCGTGGCTAACTATTTTTTGTTTATTTATCTCTCTCTGGGGAAAGGGTAGAATTATAAATTGGATTTATATATCTATGTTATATCTATTCATATTTTTAATTTTTAGTTTATTAAGCTACCTATTATGGTGGTTTGTTATTGCATTGTTCAAACCTCAAGAATAAAGCACACACATACATGTTACTATCGACTATCACAGAGAAAGATGATACCAACTTGAATGTACCCTGAATGTCTAGAGTTCTCATCACTGCAGATCAACATCCACGCCAAAGACACGAAGACGATGCAGGAAACTGGCGGATACGCCATCGATGATCTCCGCTTCGAGGAGTGTGCCTACGACCTGCCACTTGCACCGGGAGCCACGTGTGGGACTGGGCAGAGTCTCTGCGATTCTGGGCATTGCTATCCTACGGAGGAAACCTGCGATTTTACACCAAACTGCTGCGATGGCACCGATGAATCAGTGCAGAATTGTGGTACTTAATTTGAAATGCTGTATTTCTACTTGTTATTTCATGCAAAGTTTTACAGAATGTGATTTGATTTGACCTACTAAAAGGAATATGTTACCTTTAAAGTTACGTTCACACTGAGGCAGCCAATTGTAGGGATTTGTATTATCTACGACGCTGTTAAATGGATAGTCCACCCTGAAGGTAATTTGGTTTTGATAAAAGCAGTTTTATCATACGCGAAACAGATCGCTTCCACTAAACATGCCAAATGTCCTGAAAATCCTTGAGAGCTGGCTTCAAAATGAAACGATGGTAACCATAAGCCTTTCGTAAGGTGGAATCAATAAGTTCAAAACGGTCAGTCTTTATCCATTTGTGTGCCATATTATTTGCTACTCTATGACATAAAAAAAATTTACAAGTGGTACCCTAAGGGTTAACATACATTGTAGTCGACAGTAGAAAATAGTAGACAAGAGTAGGTTCATATGAGTATGTTCATATGTTCATATATGTTCGTATATGGTCATATATGTTCATATGTGTTCATATATGGTCATATATGTTCATATGTGTTCATATGTTCATATGTGTTCATATGTTCATATGTTCATATATTCATATAAGTAATATCGCTGGTTGATTGTTTAATCAGCTAGCTACCACATGTGCGACTTTGAGTCAGGAATGTGCGACTGGGAGCAGCTTCAAGATGACGAACGGGATTGGACAAGACACAAGGGCGTCACCCAAACCGGAAACACTGGCCCTACCTACGACCACACCACCACCTCGAACCAAGGTGAGCATATCGGTTTAACCATCTCAGTACCATTGAGAGTTGCATTGACTTACTTCATACTTCTGTGTCATTAGCAAACAGAGGGTTAACCCTTTTTTATCATAAACAAGGGCGCCACACCAACGGGTTTCTAACAACATCACTGAAGTGACACATTCACTGGTCCGACATTGTCTAGCGGGCTAATGGCGGACACTCCCAATGCGAATCCCCGTGATGATTACTGCTTTTAGCTATACCCTCATAGTTTAGAACCAGTGTTTTGAAATCATGCTTATATGACGTCATGCTTCGGTACTCTATTGGGAAATGGACAATTAAAGTAGGCACTTGACAACTTTCCGTCGCCTCAAGACTAGTTGGCGACCTCGTGGATACCGCGTTATCCCCTGGAAACTAGCCATGTCTCCGTGGAGTCGCAGGATAATGAAACATGTTCAATTGTTTTGAGACTTTTTCGAGTCTCCATCTCCATGACTTCCCGCCGATTAGTATGATGAAATATAAACCGAAAAATCAGTCTCTGTTAATTAGATCGTTGGATCTGCTGAGTTTGCATCTAGCTCCTAAGAACGCTCTTAAAGAAACAAAAGTGTATTTTCGAATGAGATATGAAAGGGATTATATCATTTTTAAATGAGAGGGAATGCAAGGAATTGATCGACTCTCTGTGTGTGGATTATCCAGGTTTTCATGTAATTTTCAATTGTAGCATTATGTTTTTCTCTTTGCTTTTTTTAATGTTCTAAATGTACTTTTGATGTATTGAATAATGAATATACTGTTGTTTCTTTTCCCCTTCTTGTTTGTTGTGTTAACTGTTAAATATATCTTTTGCGTTTTGTGTTTCTGCATTTTTTTATGCGAATATAGACGAAATTGAATTGAAATGATTTTAAAAATGCCCCAAATGGGAAGGTTATTTTGATTGAATAAGCACTAAAGGGAGCTGTCAGTGTTCTCATCGTCCTCGATCTCCCCCTCTTTCTAGGCTACTACCTCTACACTGAGGCATCCGGAGCTCTACCAGGGGACACCTACAGACTCGGTAGCTTCTACATCCGAGCCTCCTCCTCCGGATGCGCTGTAAGGTTACCCCCCCCCCCCCCCCCCCCTAACCTGTCAGGAAACATGGTGCTCTCTGCGATTTATGTGTACGAATGAGGAAATTATAAAGATGTGGTACATTATATAGATGTTGGCTGCCGCTGGAGGAAGCACCATAGAATGTTAATGCAGAGGGGATTTTCACCGCGCTGAGGGAACGTAAATAAGTCACGAGCCAAAGGCAAAGGGATTTATTTGTTCCCGAAGCAGCAGTGCAAACCCTCGAGGTTTAAGCATTTGTGATGTTTACGACAACAAAGCCAACATCTGGTATATCATTTAGGTTAGTCTACCGCACATTTAATCTAACATATACTAGTAAAATGTGTCGGAATAAAGTCACTCCACCTCGCGTGGGCTTCCATTGAAACCGATTTGCTAGATACAGGTGATAGTAATACTGCATTACTACGCACTTAAGGGAAAAGTTGTGAATACACAACGATTATTGTCTTGTGTTGTATACATGTTATAATAAGTGTTTAAAAAACATTTGACACTTTTGAAAAATATTCAAAAATTAATTAGTCAAATCAAAGTAAAATTGACACACCATAAATTCGAAGGATCTGAAATTTATAGAAACAGATTTTGTCAAATCACTTTTCTTGTAATAATTGTGAGAATATTTATTGAGATTTTCACTTTTGGACTAATAGACCGGTTTATTAATAGAGTCAATTTTACGAATGTTTCTTCCCTCGGGGCCTAGGTCTAACAATGGTATTTTAGTACTTGGAATCCACTTTGCATACATTAGTTGTTGCTATGTCGGGAAAACCTTGGGCAAGCTTTCCGGTTTTCAGGGGCAACCTTTGTTAAACTGGTATGCATAACATTTGAATATGTTAGTAAACCGGTCTATTTGGATTTAGAAGTAGACCATTTTCCTTATGCATGCACATTTTATTAACATCCTTCAAACAATACGTCACTAATGGTAACCCCAAATCTTGTCCGAGTAGCAACAACTAATAGATTCAGATTGCGTTCCATCTATTGAAAGTAAATTACGAAATACATGTAAATGTAATAACGAGTTACCAGTCAGTTAAGGCATGGACCTATCATGGATGGACTGCGCTCGGATAGACTTCCTTTGATCTATGATGACCACCGCCTCATAAAAATTCAAGACATTCAGGTGTTTTAAACAATACGCTGTATTTCTAATGAGGCAGTGCCTTCCTCTGAATAACAAAAGAAAATCTGTTTTGAGAAATATGTCAACCGTTCAGCCTTCGCTGGGAGTTCATAGCTGATCTTATTACACACACTGGGAATTAGTTTGGAGGTGAGCGAAGGGAAATTTTGATAAAATTGTAGAAAGAATTTGGTCCGTAACGTTTTCGGACATCTCCGGACACGAAATCGACGTTGTTTCCATGGAAGGTGAAACACTCAATAAACGATTTACAAGATATTTGTAAGAAAATATGATTGCCCAATGTGCGATATTGAGGCATTTTTCTGACATGTTTTCTACCGTATTCTTGATTTATCACAAAAACGACGCAACAATATAATCTGAAATTCACAGATTCGTATCATTATAAGATGTACTACTACTGCACATGTACTTCAGTACATGAAGTGGTTCTGAAATCTTCTGCGCATGCAGATTGTATATTCCTCTAAATGCATCCAAAATTTGTCTTGCATATTTGGCGGCGGTCATCACTGGATCAAAGAACCAAACGCGTAAAATATTCTATTGTGGTATCAATGATCGCGACTGGTGTATGAATAAATTACTCTTCGTTCCGACTCCAGTTCTAACACCTTCCTGGTTAAGGGGAAAGTTTAAATACATTACGAAAATTGATTATTTGTGTGTATAAGATGGTCGATTCAGAAAACAATGGCCATTCTGCATCAGACATCTCAACCCACAAGTTCTTTTCTGCCAGAAGCATCATGCATTATTAATGACATTGCACTGGCCGGTTGCTAGTGGGTTGACAGGTGTGATACAATGTTTGTGACCACATGACCTAAATCCATTGAGAGAAATTTGTCACTCAGTTCGTCATTCCAAGGAAGCAAGGACTGCCTACTAAAAGAAGAGCAAAGACCTCTTGGGGACAGAAAGGGTCCTTGCAGAGGAACGTGTTCGACACGTTTCGTCAAAACAGGGAGGTGTTACGAAGGAGTAGAAACTCGAGCATTATACATTCAAACATCTGGATGGGTTCTAAAGCGTGCTCATGAATGTCAAAAGAATTCCATAATCATGACAATGCTTTGATGTTCCATGTGCCTAGCCGACATTTAGCTGATGTCAACTTGAAAAGAAATTTCTTTAATTTCCCATTTGTCTGTAGACGTTTTGTTTTTGACAAATTTGTTTGCAAACTATAAGGAAGTTAACTGCAGATAATGACAGATCCTTTACTCTGCTTTTGTTTCGTAAAGTATTGAGGAATCATTAAAAATCGGACATATAAGCTATTTGTATTACTTACAAAATTGACCAATTTCTTCACTTTCCGACAACTTGTGCATTTGGGGGATTCAACCACTCTCAAAATGACATATTAAGCTGTGTGTTATCATTAACGGCGTTTGTGTGTGTTTGCGTGCATCTGAGATATTTCACTGGAAAAACTTGTTTTTTGTGTTTGCTGATACCTGTTATGCTCATGGAAGTATTAATGCAATTAACAGAACGGGGCAAGCGAAATGAGACTGTACATTTCTTTTGTTCTCTCTGAGAAGCCGTTGCCACACAATCATGTTCATAATTGTTCAAACACCTGAACAACACCTGTCGAGGACACCATAACTTTTCAGCGGCTTGGCACATGGGTTCAAAGAAAGAAAGTTGCTTCATATCCTTCCATAACACATCCCTGGTCAAAACAGTTGGCGAATCCAAAATTCGCCACATTCGTAAAGGGCTGTTTACACGGGACAGAAGAATGGTTTGCGAAGGACTTGAATGTCGACAAATGGCAAAATCCTACATTCGCATTTTCTGCTGCAAAAGCTTAAACCCGGTTTTCACGGATCGCGCAAACGATTTGCGTCACGCGAATGCAAAAAAAATGGATTCCGAGCATTTTGTCTCCGACAGTCTCTCGACAATGGCTTCGCAATTCATTCTCGCGCAGTTAAAGGGTTACTAAATTAGAAAATAAGTTACCACTAATGTAAGTAAAATTATCTACTAAAAACGAATTTCACCTTCGTTTGCCGCCATAATTTAGATTTTTGTTTTAATTTCCGCCGAACGCTTCCCGCATCCCGGGCGTTTTTTTATTCGTGATTTAAAAACACAGTTTTCGCAGATGTTATTGAAAAACATTGGGCAGAACTACTTTTGCATGGCGGACATTTGCTGTCATGGTTCTTTTCTGCAAAATTCGAGATGGCTCCATATCCAAATTCGCGTAAAAGATTTCATGCTGCGTGTTAGCCAAATAACAATAAGGCCAATGTATCGTGCTATGCGGCTGTATTATAAGCTATGTCACACAAAAATTATATGCCCTCATTTCCCATAACCCGGAATTTAGGTTTGTTTTTAAATATTTTCATTTTATGACAGATGCGTTTCTATTATCACATGCGTGGTTCCGGAACGGGTTCGCTGAGCGTGTACACCCGGACGCAGATCGGAGGTCCCATGATGCTTCAGTGGTCAGAGGGAAGCGCTCACGGGGGATTCTGGGTATTCCAGTCAGTCGGACTCAGCAGCGATGCAGACTTCCAGGTACAGTGAAGTTAATACTCCTTACAGACCCCGTGGCCACGTTATGGCGGATTCAGACTCTACTCTGATCTTGTTGAGTGTCTCACTTCGCCTATCGACTTCTGTTCCTCCCAAGGTCGTGATCGAGGGAGTCAGGGGGCCCAGCGACCAAGGCGATATGGCGATTGATGACATCAGCTTCACCCCTGGCTGCCAGCCGTCTAACAGTATTCTGCCAGGGGTTCCCACCGACCCACCAAGTACGAACCACGTAGCATATCGGCAATCCCAGTACCACAGGCATTACATTTCCACAGTTTTAGGAGTCAATTATCATACCGCATATAGCGAACAGTCGTCCCACTGCGCAGCGACATTAGGAACTTCTTTTTGCAATCATGTCCGACTCCAATGTCGTATACACTATTTCACTGGACCGGAAACGGACATGACTACAAAGCGAGTGTAAATGTGACTGCGCGGTGCATCATGGAACGACTTCTCCATAAATGCAGTACAGAGGATTTCATATTCATGATGGTCGTGTATGCTGCCATGGACATTATCTAAATACTTATGCAGAGACTGAACCAACCTGTATATATAAAGAGTACTATTGTGACTTAGGTTATAATAATCAATATAATACACATCGTAATAACTGAATAATTCCGTCTGATATATTGATCGATAAGTATTATATATACAGCTAGTACCCCTACGGTATGGGTAGAAGAATTACATTCCTCATGTTACCCGATTGTTTGACAGTCTCAGCGCCTCGTGATGGCACTATTCTTTCGAGGACACCTTGTGCCTATACTTTTAATCATGCCCTCCAGAGCAGTCCATATTCTATTTTGTATACTTTGTAAAATATATCATGATATATGTCATTGGCAGTTCCTACCGAGGACTTCGTGTGCGACGATGGGACCCATCTTCCGAGAGAGAATTACTGCGACTTCCGGGAGGATTGCTCTCAGGGAGAGGATGAAGCAGATTGTCGTAAGTCGGCAAGAAACAGTTGTCCCTAGACGAAACTATCTTGTCTTAATTTGTCCCTTGTTTTGGGGATGAGGATATATATAGGAAGCAGAGATATAATGTCAGTCGACGAGAAACAGTTGTCCCCTTGCATTGAATATCATGTCTTAATGTTACCATTATTTGGGCAATGAGGATAAACATAGGAATTAGAGATATACTGAAAGTCGACTAGGACAATTTGTCTACCTGACCAAATATTCTCTTATTGTTTTCTCTTTTTGGAGGGAAACATCAAGAAAAAAGGAAGGGATGAGAGGGGAAGCGGACTGTTGTAAGTTGACGAGAAGAACTTTTCTTCGTTACCAAAGTTTCTTGTGTGATTGTTTCCCTTATTGGAGGGGGAAGAAATAAAGAGAAACTGTGTGTGTGTGTGTGTGAGTGTGTGTGTGTGTGTGTGTGTGTGTGTGCGTATGTGTGTGTGTGTGTTGTGTGTGTGTGTGCGTGCGTGCGTGAGAGGAAAAGAGAGAGCGGAGGGGGAGAGAGAGACGGGTGGAGTGGGAAAGTGGGTGAGACAGAATGTCGACTAGAAGGAGTTATTCTATAACCAAATTATATTTCATTATTGCTACCTCTTATGGGTGAGAGAAAATAAAACAGAGAGCAACAGAGAGATAAAGAGGTGGAGTTTATTGCATCAGTAAGCTATACTTTTCACGCTATAAATATTGAGCTTACCACTTCTACCACGTACCTTTAAACTAACCTCCAGCGACACCATGTATTCCACCTTTTCAGCATCCATGTGCACTTTTGAGGACGGTCTCTGCAAATGGATCCAGCTGCAGTCGGAGGAGCTGGACTTTGAGTGGTGGGGCAACGACGCCCCGAGCTACTACCAGGGACCGCAAGCCGATCACACCCTCAACAGTGTGAACGGTATGATCTGTTTAACCCTATGTATGCCAGATAATACACTACTGTATGGGATTGGTGTGCGTTCGATTGGTGTGTGTTCGTCCACCCGGAAGTGAATCCCTCCTGCCGCGTGGCATGCATGTCGCAATGGAATTCATATTAAAGGGAGTATACTGTACTGGGAAGACATAAAGGCCTTCAAAAGGTGATTGTGAGCAATCTTCTTGACAATGGTCTTAAATTCATGTATTGTCCATTTTAGAAACTTGCTGAAAGTTATTTGCCCTAAAATTGTCCACGTTTGGAGTAATTAGTGATTTAATCAAAAATCATCAAATTGTTCGGGCCGAACATTTCGAGGATTTGTGATTTAATCACTATTTTTTCCAGATGTGGATCATATGAGGGCAAATAACTTTCAGCAAGTTTCTAAAATGGACAATACATGAATTTAAGACCATTGGCAAGAAGATTGCTCACGATCACCTTTTAAAGGAATTTTTGTCTTCCCAGTACAGTATTCTCCCTTTAACCTCTTGTGTGCCAGACAAAATGCTGCTCTGTGGGACTTGTGTGTATTAATGGTGACGTAATTCATACTTGTCACATTCAGGGTTAATTGCACTGGTCACAGATTGCGCACCTCGGAGTACCGCAGTCAAAGTCATAGTCGTTGCCATCTCAAGGTCTCTGTTATCTCCACATCAGTTCAAGCCTTGAATTTGCCTTTTCATTTTAAAAAGTGCAATGCAAAATAAGTGTACTGGCGCTTGAGACATTGGTAGACACGTCATGACATTTTGTGAAATATTGATAGATTAAAAAGAATGCATAACGTCAGCATTTTGAGATAGAGCGGCTTGAATACGGCCTGTTCTTTTAATTCGAGTTCAGTGAAGGAAGGCTCCTTTCCATATTGTCACGAGTAAAGGTACCTTGACCGATGTCAATAATGAAGCCATAAATTACTATTGAGTTTATCTTATGCAACCCATCTCAACGCATGCGGAAATAAAACATAAGACTTAAATCAATCTTAATTTCATTGGCGTCCAAGGAGAAATTACGGACCGACTCCCTTTGTAAAGAAGCTGATACAATGTAAATTGCAAGAGGAAACGTGTCTAAATTATGCTTGGTTCATTGCAAAATCCTTTCCATTCCTAGGTCGTTACATATGGATTGATTCGTCCAACACGACAAAGGGAGACAGAGCCATCTTGAGAAGTCCTATGTTCAGCAAGGCAGCCCGGTCGTGCAAGTTCACCATGTGGTACTATGTGTACGGAGTTGACTTCGGGACCCTGAAAGGTACAGATGTTTTTAAAAGTGCTGACTAATGAAAAGTGCAGCTGCAAAAGTTAGCTTTTCTTTGAACAGTTTATAATGTTACAATATTTTTGAATAGATTATACGACATCTATTTTAAGCTTGAAGTTATCAGCTATATTATCTATCATATTAGACCACCATTGGTTTCGTCTTCAATGGACTTGCTGTGAATATGACAAAATTAGAGGAACGATTCGCTACACCATTCCACTTCCACAAAGAATACGCTCTTTAGCCATTACCACTACCATGACTACTACCCCTTGTTACAACCGTTAATATCACAGCGACACATAATGTCTCACCAATGCATGAAGCGGTACTAGATTGTTTGGTACCAAATCATGATTGACGCTGGGAGAACAATGAATTCATTTTTCAGACACTGAAAAACGTGTCATTCACTTTAGAGATACAGAATACTATCGATGTTGGTTGGTTGGTAAATATTAAGGTCAAAGAACTTTCAAAAGACAACTGATTTACCTTAATGCCCCGTACATTCAACGTACCAACATCAATAGCATCATGTATGTCTAAGGTTGCGTTAATGCGACCATCGCCAGAATCATGACTTGATTCAAAACGCAAACATGAATCACAATAACGACAGAATCAGCGTTCAGATGACCTTCTCTCCAATGACGTATCTCCTCGGATTCGGGCCGATCCAGTGCACATTGCAGTGCGCAGTTTGACCCAGGAAGTATAGGTCAGCTTTTACGCGCGCGTTTTCTGACTTCTACGTGGGCTGCTTGACTAGCACCGGAAGTAGGCAGACACAATGACGCCATAGAATCATGAGTCAAATCACGGTTGCGTTCATGCGACCTTTTAAAGGGTTACTAAATTAGAAAAGTAAGTTTCAAACTAATCTATGTAAAATTATCCACTAAAAACGAATTTCATATTAGTTTGCCGCTGTAAAGTCTCATTTTGACGAAAATTTGAAAAAACGCACGCCTCTAGTGACGTATGAGAAGTCAAAATGCCATAAATGCAAACGGCGTAAATAAAATATTTTATTCACGCCATTCAAACAATATGTTACCAATGGGAACCCCCAAAGCTTGCCCGAGGTTTGTCTGAGTAGCAACAACTAATAGATTCAAAGTGCATTCCATCCATTGAATCTGAATGACAAGATACAGGTGAATACAATAACGCGTTACTACGCAGTTAGGGGGAAAGTTTTGAATAAATTACGAAAATGGTCTATTGTTGACTTCCGTACCATCTATGGAATTTTTACTTCTCATACGTTACTGGGGGCGTGCGGGTTTTTTTTTTTTCAAATTTTCGTCAAAATGAGACTTTATTGCGGCAAACGAATGTGAAATTCGTTTTTAGTGGATAATTTTACATAGATTGGTGGGAACTTATTTTTCTAATTTAGTAACCCTTTAAGAACGAGATTCTGCAGAAACGTCTTTCGAAACGCCCCCTTTTCCGCGTTTCATGTTTGTGATTTGAATCACGTTTATATTCAATGTCGTCTTAACGCAAATGTGATTCTACAGAAACGTGTTTTGAATCATGATTCTAATCATGATTCTAGGGCAAAAAAAAGTGGCGCACGAGCGCAACCTAAGGTGAATGACAAGAGTTGATCTGCAGCCTTTTCGTCAGTGTCTGAAAACGCATTTCGTACCAAACACTCTACCACAGCATTTCATGTTATGCGTTGATGTTATGCATCACTGCGACATTTCTTTTGAAACACGCTTACCGTAATCTTTCAGTTTGGCAGCACAAACCCAACGACGGTAGGTACTACAATCTTCTCACAGCAAACGATTACACTGATGACCCTTCAACACTGGATCGCTGGAATTACTATGAGGCTCAGGTCGAGGCATGTGCTGAAAACTTTCAGGTATGATTAGAGGAGCATTGTAACCGTGGTAACAGGTTAGACATTATCCTCACCCTTATCTTTCCGGTCTCTTTATTTTGGTCTACCAAGGCACTTGTGACTATAATCACTGTGAAACTGCAACGGTTGGTTCTTGAATGGTGTAGTTTGTTTATTTGTTCATCATTTTACTCGTTTAAATATTGCACAAGTTTAAAACAATATTCGCTTGTTTGTCTGCAAGTGTCAAAAGTGACAACCAGCGTCAACATGTATCTGATTTTCATAAAACAAAACAATGAAGGAATCATTGACGTTTTGCTGTAAACTTAAATGTAAATCAAATAAAGAATTACATAAAAGATTATACTTGTTACATTTTATAAAAGATATTACAATCATATCTTATTATTAATGAACAATGTTTAAAGTAACGGATTAAAATCATGCTGTAAACTGTAATGTTCTTTGCCCCTACTTAATCTATTTTCTGCCACACGCATTATCGTCCATCCACATACTCCTCTACCCCTTCTAGCTCTCTATAAGAGCAGAGGATACCAGATCTCTCTCGGGGGGAGGAGGCTACGCAATCGATGACCTCCAGTTTATCGACTGCGCTTACGCCCTCCCCTTGGCCGATGGGGAGAGCTGCGCGGTGGACGAGGGCACGTGCGACTCCGGCCATTGCTACCCGCTCAGTGAGACCTGCGATTACACCCTCAACTGTTGCGACGGGACCGACGAATTCTATCAGAAGTGCGGTGAGTCCTGGGCCCCGTTGGGTAAAACTTACCAATAATGGTACCTATGTCATCAATGGTAACTCCCTTGGTAATATCGCTCAACATCAGCCAATGAGCTCTACTTGTTGCACCTGTTGCCATCGTAGTTACAATAATTGAAAACCTTTATGCAACAAGGCCCTGATGTTAATTAAGGTGATTTGGGTTGACGGCCTTAAGGGTGCTCGTTTTCATGAAGACGTCAACTCCCCGGTTTCTGTATTCTAGACGGGGTCCAAGACTTAGTAACCCTCTCAGTACTACACCATAAAAAACATTCACTGTGTACACACTTGTGTTCCAAAGGTTATGAAAGGGTTAACTCTTAATATCATTCATGTAAGTGTGACATGACTTACCGATTGTTTGAATGTGGTTACATGTAAGGATGTCAACTCGTGATTGTGGCAACGTACCTACTGCCGATACTTCCCGGGTTAAGATTTGTTACGCAAATTAATGATAGGATGGCGGCGTAATTATGCACCTCCATAATTATCTAGACGTGTAATCGATATTATGATTTCGATATGTGAACACATGTGGAGTGCACAAAACGGAAACGATTTAATAAAGTGAGTATCGATCATGATATATTATGCGATCATGAAAACTGGCTACTAGCGAGAGACGTTGTTTGGCAATATGCTGCTATTTTTAAATGGGTTTGACAACATATGATATCATCGTGCTAAGATGATATTGCTGATATAAGCTGATATTGCTACATTAATAAATACCTCAATCTGTAATAGATAATGTTGTATACGTTGTATAATTTTTAATTTAATTGTTTCTATTCCAGGCGCGTATCACATGTGTGACTTTGAGTCCAGCCTGTGTAACTGGGTGCAGCTTGATGATGATGAGAAAGACTGGACCCGTAACCAGGGCAACACGGACACAGGCAACACTGGACCAAACAAGGATCACACCACAGCCTCCGCTCAGGGTGAACGCTAGCTCGAAATGAATTGAATAAAATAAATGGAATATAATTGTTCTGGATTGAATTGAAATCAAAATATTATAATCAATTGATTTGAATTGAAATTCTTTACCGTGACAAACTCTTTACCCTGACAATGCCTGACAAACCATAATCTTTTTGTTGATTACACTGACACAAATCATGTTTATAATAATTCAACAACAACAACAAAAACACACAGATAAAGCTATAGCTGGGGACTGATATCGTGTATATCGTGTAAAATTCAGGCCACATTGGGCAATAACTATTTCAATACTTGTTCCTCCCACCTAGGCTACTACCTGTACACGGAGGGGGACGGGGCACAGCCGGGCGATCGCTACAGACTGGGCAGCTTCATCATCCAGGCCGTGGCCTCGGGCTGTACAGTAAGTTAGTCTGACGCCCATGCATTCGATTCATCTAAAGGCCACCGCAGACGACACGATGTTACCACGATTACGCATCCGTTACGACCTACAACTGGAAAAATGACGTCACCTAAATGTATTAATCTAATGACCGGATCCTGCTGTACAGACAGTCGCAGAGTCATACGGATCGGATCGTGTCGTCTTCGGTGGCCTTAGCTTGATACACTTCGCGGATCACATCTGACTGCTTTGATTTATGCACGTTGATTGGTTGGTTTATTTGTGACGTAAACCAAGTGGGATATCCCGGTGAAAGCATACGTTCTTACTGTGTGGGAAAGAAGGGTTTAAATCCACGTCTGGAATTCTAAATCACGCCATAACGGTAAAAAAACAACAGGTGATCAAACTACACTGGGATAAATTTTGGGCATTGGGCACTTTTGATTGATGGTTATAAATTATTGTCTATGTTCTTGTAGGATGTAACATGTACGATTATAGTCAGCGACAGGAATTAGTTATTACGATACAAGGATATCAGTTTTATATTCTACACATTGTACCCATAAATGTTTTCTTTGTCGAAAACAAAATGTTTCACCCGGTTGGAACAAAGGTACAAATATCAATGGTTTACAAGTACACCCAGTAGATTGCTGGATCAAATCCCATTGGCCCTCAATTCCATTCTAACCTAATCTTTTCGTCGTGCTTTCCTTAGATGCGGTTTTACTATCTCATGCGCGGATCTGGCTTGGGAACGCTCAACATCTATACCCGTACCGCCCTCAACGGCCCCTTGCAGACAGTGTTTTCCGATAACCAATCGCATGTCAATGCCTGGATCTTCAAGACCCTCCCGCTTTCTAGCGTGGACAACTTTCAGGTACGATGAAAAGAAATAAATGAAGTTGTGAGATACGACTTATGGACCTTGGACTTTTTCTGTGAAATATAATAAATGAATATTCGTGCAACATCCGTGTAAACGTTTTTAGTTTTACTCGTGTTTTCCTGCGTGTACGACAGTCCGATAAAACTCATAAAGTTAATGGTCCACATTTGTGAAGAAATGACAATAAAATCCATGTTCGAAGGACTTCTATCAAAATGATAATTACTGAAATCCACAGAACCTGCGCGTTAAACATAGAATTATTTTTCCCACAATGCATTAGGTTGTCATAGAAGGTGTCCGTGGGCCTACAACCGTTGGTGATATTGCATTGGACGACATTACCTTCACCCCTGAATGTCTGATAACGGACCAATCACTTCCAACCGCTCCTACGCCTACTCCAGGTTTGTTTGCATTGCAACTGGCAATCCCACCATGCTCACAGAATGAAACCAACACTAGAATTTTCCGAAATTACGATTGGAATCATGCTAGGTACAATTCTCGCTATTTTAAAGAGGTCCAAAAAGCTATCCCATTATTCCATGAGTGTTCTCGGGATTTCGACCAGGGTGGTATTCGGAAAACGACGTGAAGTTTTGTTTCAGTTTTTACTTAAGTGTAGGCTTAAGTCCCCTATGATCCATGACTGTGTTTGGCCTATTGGCCCAGTTTGAATTAAATTATTTTTCAGAAAATTAACTGACCTCGCTCAAGAATTCATTCAAGCGATAATGCCTATTCAAGGTGCGGATGATTAATGTTGACTAGTTGTTCATGTTGTGTAGTAGGCACTTCAAGGAACATGAGAAAAATACGAATAAAACATTTTTTTTAAAAACTCATCATTTTACGCAACCATTTCTGCAGTCTTCTGTTTTATCGTAATTATGGGTATTTGCAGGGATGTGTCGACGAGGAAATCAGAAACCCCCAGACCATGCATTATTGGTATATAATGACCGACTCTGTTTGTTAAGGCCACTACCTTATGTGAGAGTCTAGCCAGTTGAGACAGAGAAAAACTCGACGAGTAGATGCGACTTGTTTTATTTCCTTGAGCGCGACTTCTGTCGCTTCTGTGCTCCACGCACTCACAAGTAGATTCACAAAGCCGATTCTCTACAAAAGAGAATAAAAATAAACACTACTAAATGCCTGTCACAAAGTATGAAGTTTAAACATTTCATCATAAAAAACACATGTAAATTATGAAACACCTGCTTACCATATGGCCTGATCTTGGGATTTTGGTTGCATGGCCCGCCATAGACTAATCTTAAACGTCTAAAAAACGTATGACTTAAAACTGTAAACTACTAAGTTACACAGAGCTAATTCTATACAAAATAAAGGTTAAACCAATTCTGAGTCCTCTAAACTCGACCGTGGTTACATACACTTGAAATCCTAGAAAGCCAGGTAAACTTAGGATAAATTACAGCAGCATAACTTTAACATAACTTTAACTTACAAGACTCTAAGTCTCAAAAACATGCTGCTAGAAAATCTGTAAGTTTACACACAAAAGCTGAGTTAAGTTACAGACTAAAAATGCTTACATACCGATTATTGCGGGTTTTTCTTTCCTATTTAACTCCCAGCTAAGCTGACTGGTTACACTTTCATGACTTCAATACATCTGGGCTCCCGAGCCGAACATACAGCTAAACTTCCAGAAGTATGCTAAGTCCACGTTCCGTCTCTCTCTCTGACCCCGACTGGCGTGGATCCTTTCCCTGGGAAATCTGGCTAAACTCTGATCTTACCGCCAAAAACAGTCACTACTTATAGTGAGTCGCGGTCACTGACCGCGCGCAATACCGGCGCGCGCGCGAAGTCAGAGAGAGAGGCGCGAAATGTAACGTCACCTAATTAGCATTGATCACGCGATCACGAGCACTGGCTAACAATAACAGCTAACTGTACTACGCAGGCTAATTACACACACATAAGCAGGAATCGCTGCTTTTAACACAAATACCAAAAAACACGTTAAGTACACTCTATGCTACGAAACTGTCTGTAAAATGTCTATGCACGTTAGGGGAAGGTTCATGTTCCTAACACTGTTCATGTCTACTGCTGATTACCTCAGCTGTCCGGCCAGTCAGCTCCTCTGCAACCAAGGATCCACTGACAAGAAAGAACAGCAAACGAAAAACCATGCAATATTTGTTTATATAGTGACCGACCCTTTCATATCTACTGCAGATCACCCCGGCTGCCCAGCCGGTCAGCTCCCTTGCAACCAGGGGTGCATCGACGAGCCCAAATATTGTGACTTCAGGCAGGACTGCATGCCGGGCGGAGAGGATGAAAAATACTGCCGTAAGATATATATTACCCACGCTCCCGGTGCGATTTCCTTGTAGATATATATTACCCACGCTCCCGGTGCGATTTCCTTGTGTTTAGTCAAGCTAGGCACTGCAGATTCCCTGGTTATTTCAATTGACTTCTTTTCCATTCAAAAGTAACGTTCGCTTCAGTGATTTTATATAATTTGTACTGTACTTTAAAACTTGTTCAATTCAGTCTGTTCCGTTTTTAACAATTATTCATTGATAAGGCGAACTTGTGTATATCACAATGATGTTCACACTGCTTTTAAACATCTTTGATTGAACATGCCGCGATTTTGAAAGCCTAAAGAAAGTCTAACCAGTGGCTTGTCTCAGATAGGAAAAGGGCTACATATGTTTTAATTGAATGACAAATTCAGCCGTCTCGGTGTATTTGAAGAAAACGATGTAACTGAACGCAGAAAACGTTTACCGGTACTTCAAAATGTCATATTTCTAAACTTGTATTCTTATATTGTAGTGATCTTAAAAGCCCGTCAATCAATAATGAGAATTGATCAATAAGATTGTATTACTTTTTTTTTTCTTTGACAGCGTCTTCTTGTACCTTTGAGACTGACTTGTGTTACTGGAGTCAGGATTTTGAGGATGACTTTGACTGGGGGTGGTACGAGCCGCCCCCATTGAGTGGCTTCGATGGCCCGGATGTTGACCATACGACCGGCTCAGCAAGTGGTGAGATGGTCATTCTTACCAGTCGAAAAGAACTCTAGCACTGGTTTCAACAACTTGTCTTTTACTTTATTGCATGCTGCCTCTATGGTTAACACAATGTTGCTCGTTGCTGCTTTATATTAAATTTGTATTATTTCATTGTCCTAATGTATGATAGGGGTGATTTCATTGTCAAAGGCGCCGTTTGGGGAAATATTATTTGACCCCTGTACGAAGAAACAGTGAACTATTTAGATCACCACATTATCACATGATGATGTTTATTCACTTCGCCTGAGCAACTGACTCCGTGACCTAAATATGTTTTATGCTTAAAGAGTACGATGCACATATCAATAACTGGAACCCAAATCATCATGTTTTCTCGCCCTTGGATCACTAAGGCCACTACATCTACGTGGATGGCAGCATCTCCTCCCTCAATACTCGGGCACGGCTCTTGAGTCCGGTGTTCAAGCGCACGGCTCGCGGCTGCACACTTAGCCTCTGGTACTTCATCTACGGCCCGCCCTTCGGTGCCCTCGAGGTCAGGCTGATAACTCTTGACGACGGCCGCGAGATCCATTTGACCACGCCTAACGACGGGGCGGCCGGCTTTAACCAGTGGACGTTGCATGAAGCCGAGATTCCACCGTGCACAAACAACTTCCAGGTGAGCAGGCCAAACCCATTACAGTAGCCAGAAGGAGGGGGGGCAGTGTCAATACATTATATAACTCCCCCCAAGTGGTTATGACCTCTTTTTTATGAGTGAAAGAATGAAATTGGCACAATCAAATAAGTACATTCGCAGCATTCAGACTACTGCAACTTTTATCTTGTCTCTGTAAATCCCGAAAGAAAAGAAATTGAGCTCTGAATAAATGATGCCGACCCCATCTTATCCTAACTCTTCGTCTTTGTCTTAAGGTTGTACTAGATGCAGAAGACTTGCAGCAGCTCCCGGCACAGAGCGGCTTTGCGGTTGATGACGTCATGTTCCTGAACTGCGCGTACCCAGAACCGGTGCAATCCGGTTCGTGTGGGTCCAATCGGGAGCAGTGCGCATCGGGCGAGTGCTACCCAGCTAGTCAGATGTGTGATTTCACTAGTGACTGCTGTGATGGGACTGATGAATCAGCTGAGATATGCAGTGAGTATGTGGCCCGAAAAACATTGAGGGCGGCATATTACATCTTTCTTTGCGTTTTCCTCCTTTATCGTATTAACTTCATATTGTTTTATTTGCCCCCCTCGTTTCCGCTATTAATTTCTTTTGTCCTTATTCTTCTATAATTTCTTTGCTTGTATTCCTTCTTTATTGGTTAAATTAATTTTCAGTTTTGTTATGAAATGAACGTCCATAATAAATGTTGTGTCTCCTCCCTCCTTCACCCCCACCTATTTCTCAGCTCAGATGGGGTACACGATGTGTGACTTTGAGACTGACCTCTGTGAGTGGACACAGATGACCAGTGACGAGTTTGACTGGAGGAGGCGGTCAAGCAACACGGGGAGTGAAGGCACCGGTCCGAGCAGTGACCACACTACTGGGACAGCCATCGGTCAGTTGTACATGAACGGCCTCTACGTGCTTCTGTCGCATTGTAACACAACTGATATATACCGTGGTCACGCTGTTCCACTATTACATTATCACACTGTTACAGTGTCATATTGTTACCCTGTCACACTGCCAAACTGTTACACTGTCATAGTGTCACACTTTTACACTGTGACACTGTAACACTGTCATACTGTTACACTATCATATTGTTACACTGCTATACTATCATATTGCCATACATTTACACTGTCATATGTCACTCTGTCATACTGTCATATTGGCATATTGTCACACTTTTTCACTGTTATTCTGTCACACATTTACACTGTCATACAGCCACACCTTTACACTGTCGCATTGTCATAATGTTACACTTTTACACTGTCACATTGTTTTACACTGCCATACTGTCACACTGTAAAGTAAGGCCTATACGTAACGGTCATCATTTTCAAAGGCCATATGGAAATTAGAAAGAATTAATGCAACTCTCTTAACCGACTCACGATTATCCAACCGGGGGAAACAAGAATCCTCATATTTAACCTCTCTGCAATACTGAAAAGTTTACTCTGACGTTCCCTTCGTTCGAGCTACTTTCCGGCAAATAGGGCTACCTCCAAGAAAATGAAACATTAAGAGTGAACATTTTTTTTTCATTTTCAGGGTTTTATTTGTATACCGAGGCCAGTGGAGACAGGAAGAATGGAGACCGGGCTAAGTTAATCAGTCCGACATTCAAGGGTACACTAACAGGCTGCTCGGTATGTATCTGTGAAGCTTAATTGTTTTCATGGTAAAACAAAATCTTAACACTTTGCATTTGTATGAATCATATGAGCACTTACCTATCGAGATAAGGAAAGGGATGAGTATGAGAGATATAAAACAATGTGTAATAGAATAAATCTACTTCAGATTGAATCCTCGTAAATGAACATGTCTACTGCTTTTAACTGCTTTTTATATGTTTACACAATAGACGTATCAGATTAGATCAAGAAAACACATTTTAAAAAGATATATTAGTGTTCCTGATCTTCTATGAATATTCGGAAAAATTAAGTTGTTGATTTCGTTCCTTTTGGAACGAAACATGATTCTGTACCTTCAAATGTTCACATTTTTGCCTTTAATTTAAAAATGGGATACTTGCATTTTATTTCCATGTAGGTTTTACAAGCATCACTTTTTTTTAAAACAATTATGAATACATATTGTAGCTTGTCTTGACATGATAATACATATGACACAAAGTGGCGGGAATCATTATGGTCTATGGTCATAATGGTTGTCTGCTCCCTGCCGGATTATACCATTATAATCCGATCATGTTATGTGATCTTGATAACTTTCCGACATATATATTTCTGGATATCATCCCCCTAGATGCGGTTCTACTATAACATGCGAGGTACCGGTGTAGGCACCCTCAGTATCTACACTAGGTCAATGGTCAATGGCCCAATGACCCTTGTGTGGTCACATGATGAGGAGGAGGGGTATGCCTGGGTGTACCACAGCATTGATCTCAGGAGCAGTGAGGATTTCCAAGTGAGTTGAGATGACACAAAGAGTATTTGAACCTAACTATACAAGCAAGGAAAAGCAAAAGCAGCAATTATTTCTGTGGAGTTGCTTTGAATATCGAAACACTCTCAATTTCCTTCAGGGTAATTTCGCATAAATGTATATTTATACTTTGAAAACGGCCTATGGCCGAAACAATACCGTGTTCACTACGTTGTATTGTGCATCCATATTTATATCGCTATCGCAGCCTCTTGAGCCAAAGAGCTGCATAACGGTTAATGTATATATATATATATATATATGTGTGTGTGTGTGTGTGTGTGTGTACAAATTAAAGATGGTAAAAGCAAAATGACATGTATATATAATGTATAAGTGACATATATTTCAGTTATACATTTCATTTAAAATATAAATTGGTTACAGCTTGATACATTTCTTTGGCAAATGTACCTGTACATGAACAATGTAACACGTAACCTAATTAGATTTGGCGTCCAATATATCACCGTATATCCAATGCTTATAAAGTGCAAGGAAACCATGTAAGGCATACTTATATGCCACAATCATATTGATATCTTTCTCTTCTTTTTTAAATAAATGAACAGGTGATTCTAGAAGGAACCATTGGGTACACAGTGCAGGGAGACATTGCCCTTGATGATATTAGCTTTACACCAGACTGTCAAGCAACCAGTAACAACCTGCCTAGTCTCTCCACTACCAGTCGGCCCGGTAAGCATATAACAGCCAGCTCTGATGATTTTAAGTGATGGTAAACCATAGAGCTACATTAAGACACATAGCTCTATGTGGTAAACTAATACCACGCCCTCTCTAGGTGATATTTACAGGATTGGACCCATACTGTTTCGAAAAAGTGTCAGTGGTCAGTGTACTTAATATTTCTTTCCATGCAAACAGTGCTCTCCTTGCAGCTACTTAATAGACTACTCCAACATTCTCCGCTTGACCATATTTGCATTGCTAAGGACGGAGAAGCTTTATGGATCTATTGTTACTTTAAACGAGGATAAAACCGTCAATACAAAAAGAAGTAAGAGCCAGAGAAAAAAATTGGTCATAGTTTAGATAATATAACTTATTGATTTTCCCTTTTATTGACAAAACTGACATTGCAAATTTACAGAATTATATGAGAATGGTAAGCGTCATTCATTCTTATTACAAAGATTACATTCATCATTCCAAAGATTATATCAAAATTGCGATTAATGCATTACCATTTGAAAAATGTCATTGAAATTGCACGAATCACTTCATAATTACCATGATTATAATTCAATTCCATTCCAACCATCCTTTGATTGCTGTTAGAAATGTCATAATTATTGTCCTCTGAATAGGCCTGTCCACACTGTCATACAAGAATTGCACTCAGGGCGGTACAGGGTTTTACTGCCAGGCAGACCGGACGTGCCTCGATCCCAGTACGGCGTGCAATGGTAACATGGATTGTTCTGATGGCGCTGATGAGATGTCATGTCGTAAGTTACCCACAAGGTTTTAATCTTACTTTGAATTGTCCTAAAACCGTATTGCATGCATTAAACACGTTTTTACATAGGATAAGGAAAAGAGATTCACCAAAATGCGCAATTTGTGACAATGAGGAAAACATGTCATTCATGTTTGATTGTGCAATTTTAAAGACACGATTTTTCTGATTTAATCAAAGATATTCACAACACGGTTTTCAACCCTTTTGTTCTTGAGACATATCTTCCCGTTGATAACAATGCATTTTATTACTTTTATTGATGTAAATGTATATGTTCCCTTTTATAGTGCTTTAAATCAAATTTAAACGGAATTCTCTGTTGCTAAACAAAAAGAAGAGTAAAGTGTCTCATCGTTCTAAGAAGTGGAGAGAAGGTATTTATTATTAGATTTATGCAATAACTTTGTTAGCTCACAACATGTGGTCACGCATCACAATACATTGATAAATATATATGTTGATATTGAAATATTCAGAATATTCATTAAGATCTTTTCCTTTCTTTGATCTTTCATAATTTCAGCAACCGGAAATAATCGTAAGTGAAGCTTCATTTTCAAAACGAAAATTTTGTTTATAGTAAGAACTTGTTGGAAACAATATTGGGAACAGTATTCTGATTTATCTTACTCTACCAACGTTTATTTCGTACAGAGAGGAAGGATTAGAAAAACAAAGTTATCAACACATTCCATTAGTGGCAATTTCAAGGTATGAAACAAAACTGAATAATTATGTATCACTTGTGCCCTGTTTGAATGCACAAATTATGATATTTGCGTTTTGTTTTGAAATTCATTGATGTAAATAATAAGCATTATCAGGTGGTAAGATATATAGTTGCATTGTCCTGATCACATTTCTTTTTAATTAATGAGTATTTTTAGCTGTTTGAGCAGCAGGGATTTTGGAAGGAACTAGAAGCAAATGGAAACTGATTGAGATATTTATTCCCATCTCTTAAATTGATACGCAAAACTGAGAAACTTGTCTTTGGTGGACTCATATGACTAATTAATCAAATCTAATTAATTTAACTAATTTTCTTTTACGAATATCACTATCCTCCCTAATACATTCATTGGAAAAGTATGCACAAGTTGTTTTTTTTATGTATGGACCACATTTTCTTTGTCTTTGTATATTTGCAGAGATGGCCATCTATATTTCAGTTGGCGTTACTTGTGGAACCGTGGTCCTTGTCGTTGTCGTTGTTGTGACCATCTTCATCTGCAAACAGCGGCAGTCAAAGAAACTGAGTGACCCGTAAGAACAAACAAATAGTTGCTTTCGATTCTTTGGCATTTCGTTTTGTTGTTGGAATATCAATGTTATGTACCTTTTGGATCGTGTAGATGGCTAACACGTTTCGTCGCAAGAGGTGTAGGAGATCACCTAATGTTTGACTGTATTGGATTTCAAAATCATCTCCCCCTCTCTTTTTTTTGTTGGTGGTAGTTCTGTTTTAAGGGAAGTGGGACTCGTAGCAAGGATAAAATGATGAAGGGAATATTTTACACTCGCCCTTCTTCTGAACACAGAATGCCATCCTTTGCAGGTGTAAACCATAGCACATACAGTTTCCCTCTTAGGGATATGAATAAGGTCTTTGTTTAAAGTTGTGGCATTAAAACGTCATGCATATCCCCCGGCTTAGAAGAAAGATTTGTATATGCATCATATATTTTCAACTCTTTTTTTCAGAAGTCTAGTTGCTGCACAGTTTAATGCCGGATTGGACAACCCAGCTTATGCGACTGTAAGTAGTTCCCACAGATAAGTAATGTACGTGAAGGTGAAATATATAGAGTGAATCATAATGTGAATGGAAAAAACAAATGAGATGACCTTATCAAGGAATGTTGCATGCAATTGAAAGAATGTTATGTTTGTAGCACAATGACATCACATGTCTTCACAGTATTTCCCTTTCTATACATATTTTGAATAACATGACATAGCTTGGAACAAACGTGTTAATTTTTTCGCTTTTTTTCATCTCCCTCTCCCTCTCGCTCTCCCCCTTCGCCTGCAAACTCTATGTCCTACACCTATTTACCTCCCTCCCTCCCCACCTTCACACCTCTCTTACATTCCTTAATGTATTTCCACACCCCTTTGTCTTACCATTCCTCTCTCGCTTACTCACACCCCCCCCCCCTCCCATTCCCTCGTCCACATCACATAATACTAACTAGGATATACAATAATAAGCCCCCTCATATTTGCTTTCTCTTTCAAATTCGCAGAAATCTGCTGGAGACGTTCAAATCATCGGAGGAGAGGTGGCATTTAGTGTTGATCGCAGCGAGGCATAAATAAATTGTACATGTGTCATCATCAAAATCAGCAAATTATTTAATATGTAGCAGGTAGCAAATGATTAAAATATGAGCCATACGCAATGTTGCTAAAAGAAGAAAAAAAGGGATTTGTGCATGAGAATGTATTGGATAGTGGCAGATAAAAAGAAAAAAAATCCTTTCAGAAAGCGTTATTTTATGTGAATATGTGAATTTTCCTTTTTCAACCGAACCAAAATGATGGTAACAAGCTATTGTTGCCGCAATCCCTTGTGTGTAAAATATCACGTTTCTATGATCAATCAAATGATCAAAATATGTGACAGCAAATTGCTTTAGTTTCTTATATAATCTCCATTCGTTTTTTGCATAGTTCCGTGTAAATGTAATATAATGATGTTTGTTAATCTGGAAGATGTTACGCGTAGTAGGCCACATATTGATGGCCGGGGCAAAATATGTGAAATTATAGAAAGAACTTTTTAAAGAACATAATAAACACACTTGTGTACTTGAAACATAAAGGTTTGCTTTGTACGAGCTTATCCTATTTCGTCATTACGCCCATGAGAGAGAGAGGTGGGGAGAGATATAAATTGAGAGAAGGGGATAAGAACAGCAGCTGCAAAATAAGAAGGATAAGCAGGTGAAAGGAGAGAGAGAGGAGGAACAGAAAAATGGATATTTCATGTATAAAATGAGTATATATAAAATGAGTATATGTCCCAAAATGCTTCTGCATATCCTTTATCATTTATACATCAAATCCCGGCAAAAATCATCCAGAGAATCGGCAGCATTGAACATGGGAGATCAAAGAGACAATCTCTGTAAAGTATTCTTTTGTGACTAGAACAAGAGTACAATGAACCTGCATTAATTAAATGGCTGATGGTGCTCTATGCAACTTAAACATCCTTGGTTTGCCAAGGTTCGCAGATACAGGCTTCCTCTAGCCTGTACACTGCAATTCCAACTCTATATGGGCCCCGTACCACAAAAGTTTGCGATCAATCGCAAAATGGCAGTGGCCAATCAACATCAGTATAGCATGCGCCTTTTGTTCAAAAGACTGATCAGTAACCTATCAGAATTTGTCTTTCAAAAATGTGCAATTGATCGCAAACCTGTATGTTACGAGCCCCTGGACCGATTATTCTCTCCTCACAAAGGACGAGGGAAGAAAGGGGGAATATTAATTTATGAAGACCCTGTTATCATTGCAGTCACATTGTGACAAACAATGATGTTATGCCAGGAATATTGTTCCCATTCTCATTTAATTTCGCGAAAACCAGGAAGGAATAATCTCAACATTAATCATTGAACTTAAACCACATCCTAACCCCGGTAATGACCCCGGCAAAACGGTGCTGCAATGATTACGTTCGTAAACATTTCCACTTTCATTGTGCTTTCGTGCTTCTTAAGTACTTCAGCCTCCTTCACTCATTCAAAGGTGACCTTGATGTCTACTCCACGCATATTTTCATCATACCAATTGTTGAACATTTCATTTTGTGCTACGGTGAAACGGTCTTTCCACTGGCCACATTTACCTGCATAAAATGACAGAAAAATATGTCAAATATTATCGATGCATATATTACTAGTATCTAAGGCATTTACATCAATGGAATCGACTGTCTCTAAACGCAAGTTTGAGAGTTTGATTACTTGTATTAAGGGAAATATATTAACAAGTGTTGATGTGACACAATGTCATGACTTTCAAAACACTGGTTTCCGTTCTTCATAAATTACACCGTACCTTTGTTCAGGAACCGATGCTCTCCACTCGCTATGACGAGGGATTTCTGTCCTGAATCTTCCAGTTTCTTGTAGAACGCCTTCATGTCCGACAGTTGGCAGTTCCTCACAACACGATGCAGCGCCTCCACCGACAAAGGATGGCCAATGTGCGTTGCTATGGCACCTATTGTCCTCTCCGGTTCCTGAGAAGAGTGTGGGAAGTAAACAGGTTTAGACCAAGGGGGTGGGGTATTTCACTTGGGGTTACCATTAGTAACGTATTGTTCCAATGACGCAAATATAGTTTGCATACATAACGAAATTGGTCTATTCTTCTGATTTTGTTGTTGGATTGTCGCTACAAAGGAAAGATAATTCGATATTTTGCATCAAAAAAAAGTAATGTTTTTAACGAATGATAAAAATATTGTATTAAATATGTTTTTATTTTTTGCAATAGCAGTCTAGCGAAAACAGAATTTATATTTATCCGTGTATTAATATTACGGCACGAGAGAGTACAGATTGCAACCAATGGGCGTAGAGGTTTAATTTGTTCGTATTTGACTTCACAGTTTTGAATGGCAGCGCGGAAAATGGCGCCTCCCGTAAGTTTTCTCGGCGTACACATTGGCGACTGAAACTGGAAAGTTTGACGGGCTTCATCAAGTACTTTCTAAAATCTGTCATTTTAGAACCATTGTTAAGTATCTTGAACGAAGTTTAAAATAGAATTGACATATTTAATGGGTAAACTTGCCCTTTAAACTAAGAACGACTTTACGCACCATTGGTCACCCTTTCTTGTACTAAATTAGATACCCCAATTTGTTCCTGTTTTAACACAGTGGGATTCAATTTCCAGAAATCCTACTCAAACTTGACAAATGATTCACTTTGTTATTTAGATTTTTTTATTTATTACAATTTATTAAGATCAGATTTCAACTTAAGCTGATGGGAATCAACATAATTGAGAATCTGATTTAGCACAAGAAAGGATCACCAGTCGTACGTAAAGTCGTTCTTAGCGTAAGAACAGCTTGGTGAAACACCCCGGGAGCCCTCAGTGTTAACCTGGTATTCCTGAAAACATCTCTCATTCACCTGACTTACCTTCAGCAAATCTTCGTAGAAAACAAACAGAAAGTTGTCTTCGTTCCGCAGGTTCCAGTATTCTTTGACGTGATCAGGCCAAGGTCCCCAATGCATTCCTGTCAAAAGCAACAAACAATGCGTGTAGCTAGAAAGAGAATATGAACATGATGCGCAGTGATTCGGAAATGCAACTTATTAGTTCTGTGTGTATTTCTAGTACTGAAAAGTACTGAGTTGATTTACTTAACTGAGCTCAATATGGTCATTGTCATTCTGAAGTAGTTATGTACAATGGTAATTTGTTTGATATCAATTGAAAAAAAAATCACGATAGCCCTAGTAATCTCAACTTACATACACGGTGTTGGTCTTTCTGTTTGTGGTCTGCATCTATACACCCTCTTACTCATTTCTCTATTAAAGAAAAGAAAGGTTTTTGTGACGATGGTAAAACAACAAGTATATTTCAGACTTACTCCCTTCAAGAAAGTCCTGCAAGTTATCTTCCCATTTGTTAAGGTTGAACCTCGATTGTTCTATGAAATTGTACCACGATGTCGTGACGTCTTTAGGGTTCCGTGCCAAATATACAACCTGAAGTGACAAAACCGAAATACACTTTAATAACAATAATGATAATAATCAGTTTTTTTTTTCATATAGCGCTTTTCTTAGTTCGACCTCGCATAGCACTATCATATCAATATCAATATCACATCGGTTTTGAGGAAGAGGTTAGACAGATGCAGTTTTTGTAATGAAAGATTATAATAATTCCCTAGACTGATATCATATAACCAATGTCATAAGCAACAACAAAAAGAGTTATGTGAGCTTAGATTTAGACTGTTGAGAGTTTTGTCGCATACACTTTGTAAAAGTGACTTTGCAAGAGTTGGCTTTGACGGGAACATATATTGGGGAAAGAGCAGGGGGTGTTTGAGTACGCGGGAAGCACTCGCTATTCCGTAGGGTCGTTATTCCGAAGATTCACTGTTCCGAAGGTTCGTTAGTCCGAAAACGAAATAAGGTTTGTTATTCTTAAGGTTCGTTATTCCGAAAACGTAAAAAGGTTCATTAGTTCGAAAATGTGAAAAGGTTCGTTAGTCCGAAAATGAAATAAAGTTCTTTTTCCCCGAAAATGGAATAAACTTATTTTAGTAACAAAAATGGTGTTGTCATTAAAAAAAATAATATGATATTATGCAATGATGCATGTGTTTTTTGTGGCCAAAGCATGTATTGTATCAAGACATGGTGTGGATCAAGCATCTTGAATTTAATTTTATCTCAGCAATTGCTGCCTGAGACGATGGTTGCGGATGGCTGTTTTCCCCCCTTACCCCCCCCCCACCCCCCCCCCCCCCCCCCCCCAGCCAAAGAAGGGGGATTGACGCCGCTGTTGGAGGTTTTAATCGCTCCTATTCTGGTCCAAACAACCCCCCTCCCCCACCTCCAGATCTGAAAACTGGGAGTTTGACCAAACACCTTGGCTTTCTTGACCAGGTCTGGCGGTAGCCGACCGAGCCGCAAATGCGTCATCATCGTCCGCGGCGACGACGCCTTCCGAACGACGTCGAGGAACGGTGACATGTCCATGGGGTGAGCCCGTTCTTCTTCCTTCGACATCGGGAAGGTTTGGGACATGTTGATCATCTCGACGGTGGACGAGAAGAGAGACCGGTCCACTTGCTCCGAGTGGCCATCCTTGAGGATCTGTCCCACGATCTCTATGATCCAATGCGTTCCTGTACATAAACAGGGGTGTGGTAGGTACTAGTCTGGCTTCCAGCCTGTTGGGTATTATTTTCTAAACCAAACTGAATCAGTGACTGCAGGACACTAATCCTGATCGATTTTTTTTCTCCGGCTCGCCCCAACAGTGCGGAACGAGCTGAGAAAAGAGGACCACGATACAATTATTTGACGTTGTATGAGAGCTATTTTTCCAGCTTGGATTAGAACAGCCTGGTAGCCAAGCTAGGTAGTTAGGACTACAGTTAGTCCTGGAGTTAGTCCAACTTTCATGAAAGTTGTCAGCACTGACAAGTTGTCTTTCTCCGACAGTTACCACAGTAACAGTCAGATGTTAGTGCCTCTCAGCCAAACAAAATCGAGGATTTCACTGAAATTGTCAGCACTGACTATTTAGTAAGTGCTGACAACTTTCATGAAACGCCCTCCAGGTACCCGCTGGTTTGACTTTTGAACTTAAAAGATAAATGCAGCGTTCTATATAAGCCAGGAGTACCGAAATGGTGTCGTCATGTCCGGTGTTACGCCGGGTTGTGGTTTTAAACAACATCACTCCAAGGAGATTTTCACTGGTCCGACATTGTCTAGCGGGAAAGCGTCGAGCACTCACAATGAGATTCCCCGCTTTTAATCACTCTCGTTCGCTCTACCCTCATAGTTTAGAAACAGGCTCATTATAACGTCACACTTCGGTACTCGGTGGGATTTGCATAACTGGTGCATAAAGAGGTACGACATCCGCCCAAGGGAGTCGTTACTATTACTCAAGTCAAGTAGCACATAGTAATTCGTTTCAGAGGGTTAACGTTGTGATCAGAGCACTTTATTCACTTGAAAAGACGTGTTGTAGAAAGTTTCTTCGAAGAAATATCAAAGGATGATAGGAACGCTTTCCATTTAGAATTACGAAATTAAACGTTCCTAAGTTTCTATGACCTGTCAGCCATCACGGAACCGTTCCAATAGAGAGAGATGTTTTTAGCTGGAGAACCGAAAATTGAATTATTTATTGGCAAAGTTATTTTATCAAAGTGTATTGCCCTTAACAATATTCTTCAACGCATACACGATTGGGTCACGTGCACTAGCATGTCACTACATAATTTTATAGGGCATGCCGTTTCGACGCCACAGTCACATTCACACTCCTGGAAATCTAAACTCTCAGATCTGAAAGGAAAAGTCACAAAGAAAGAAAGAGAGCGAATTAGTCTTACCTGATTTAGGAAAGGTTATCATCCATATATCATCGTCCCGTACTTCGAAAGATCGTAGCGCTTCGATGCTGGATTCGAGAACGACGTTAGGATACCAGATGCCTTCGTGCAAGTATTCCCCGCAAATGGACGGGGCCTCCTCCTTTTGACCTGCCATACTCTCGTGACTCAAAGATGTGGTAGTTTCTATCAAGTAACATTTAAACATTTGATTAAATTTGGATATAGAAAGGAAAGAGGGTTAATGTTCCACTGAAACCTGTTTTAAATCAAACCTTTAAATTCACGAACTTTCGATTAGATCTAATCGACATGTACACACACACGTTTACCATATTCACCACAACAACATATGCGTATTTTATTTTGCAAATGGTCGATGCCACCCCCCCCCCCCCAAAAAAAAAAAAGAAAAAAGATAAAAACCAACAACAGCAACAACAAATAAACAAACAGCGTCAAACATCCAACTAAATCAAATTCAATACCTTCATGCTTTTATCATATACACAACAACAATCAGTGAAATATCTGTAAAAGTCTATTAATCGTGATAATTAAAGGCAGCTTTATATAGTCGTTCGTCCTGTGATGCAGGATAGGATAGTTTCCCTTCCGAAAGCTAGGTCCTCAAGGAAGCATTTAAAGCTCGTAGGTCGCATAAAATGTGATTTTACGTGGAGGTATAGTGCTCAGAAGACTGCTTATTAAGCCTAATTGTATAACTACATAACTGCAATACAGACAACTTCACATTTGCATGCTGTACATACTCTATTTTAAACATGCATGGACTTGGACCCCGAGGTTAAGTCATGCGTGATTCTCCCATGGCTTGTTTTCTCAGGAACATTGAACAATCAGACAAACTGCTGCTCAATAACTTGTGTGAGTGTATTACCTGTGGGAAAATGCTTCAATGGCGGTAATAAAGGAATATAGAGTTAATCCGACACAGAGGTTAAAAGCAAACCGTGCACTTACCCTTTATTTAACCTACAGTATGCAATAAGCTATTCGGTCCTCTATTCTGAATACTGACCAATGACTTTGTAAATGTACGCCTACATTTCCGTGACTTCCTGACGTGGGAGTTTAGCCTTCATCGAGTGCCTGACTTGTTGACGAAGGCTGCATAAAAGCGCAGCGGAAAAAAACAGGCCAGGTACAGGGCGAGGAGAAAGAGATCGAGAGTGCGCCCTGTTGCGACCATATTCGGCTAACTTATATTGGACCTGTTATGGATAGACTGTGGAGTGATGACTTCCTTTCATGCAACCATAATGAAGGGACATAATGTTCCTTAACCCTATATAGCCCGGGCTATTTTTAAATTACATAGCCCGGGGGGGGGGGGGGGGGCAAAAAACAGCCCTCCTCCCCGTAAGATCTCGACAGTTGATCAGCAATTGCGACGAAAATTGGCACGTACCTCACCCATGACGTATTCATCACAATTCAATTGTCAATTGCACCAAAATTATTCAAATTTATTTATTATTAAGTTATTATGCTAATTGATGCATAAAATCATATTATCATATCATATCTTTAAATATAGCCCCAAAACAGCTAGATTTCAATCCGGACACTCTTCTAAGGACTGTTACCAAAATTAATTAGGATTTGAAGAAAATAGCAATATCAAATTATTTTGTTCTTATGTACTGTATTGTGTTTTCGATGGAAATCGTTGGCAACACTATTTCAGTGATAAATAACATGATTTTTTTGTCAGCAGTAAAAATAAAAATACTGATACATTATTTTTTTATGAATCTTGGCTAGATACAGAATTTGCATTGGATTTGTACATGAAATCACGTTTTTGAGCAATTTTTGGTCTGACATACACGTACAAAATGTTACGGAACTTCGGAACCGCGTACCCCCGCGTCACAAATTTGGTCTTAAAAGTTGCTTGAGACTTGAAGGGGGAAAAGTCATGAAACGTCTTTTCGCGTTACAAATTTATCGCGATCATGTCGAGGGGGCTGTTTTTTGCCCCCCCCCCCCCCCCCCCGGGCTAGATAAGGTTAAACCAGTTCGTAAGTTACGCACGACTTTACACTAGGGACTTGTTCTAAGGTGCCGAATCAGATTCTCTATGATTTTGATTCCCATTGGCTAAAATTGATATCTGATCTTTGTAGATTAAAATTCTCGTTAACAAGCGTCTTATTTTTTATAATTTGTCAAATTTGATGAGGATTGTAGGAAATTCACCCCCACTATGTAAAAACGGAGACACTAGCACACTAGTCACAGTCGTGCGTAAAATAGTGCGTATATTCCGAACAGCTTTATGAAACAGGGCCCAGATCCGTGACCTCTTTTAAAATAGTTATGCCAGTTTTTTATCAACAATGCAGCGGAACTGATCCAAACATTAATGACCATTTGGCCTAATTCAAACTTCACGCGTCGCACTTTATACGCCAAACTTGTGAACTCACATCTTCTTGGTACTATTGACTCATTGCAATGACCAACCTAAATATCCTTAGTAAACATTGTAAATGTAGATTGCAGGTTCAAATCCCGTCTGGTTCCAAGATTTTTGTCTGTCTTGTTTTTCCTTCATTTACAGGATGGAGCACGCTTTCTTTGTAAATTGTAAATGTAGGTCTATTTTTTTTTTAAAGAAATAACTTGCTTTATTTCTTTAAGGTCTTCGTGGCCTTGATGCTTCTAGCCTGTCTTCCAGGCTGATACGCATTTTTAATCCAAACTACAATATTCAATCAACTATCTACGGTAGCCTGAAATTCCTTCTCCTTTTTTGTATGGCTCACGGAAGGAGAAGGAGAAGAATGAAACGGTGACTTGTCTTGTCAAGTATGAGGCCCTATATTTTCAAAGTTTGAATTAGAAGTGTCCAAAATCCTGGGCGCTGTTGCATAAAACTTACCATTGATGGTAACTTTGCTACCAATGGCAACTTCTATGGAAAGCTCGAGTTTGATTGGCTGTTGACGGATGTTACCATGGTAGTTACCATTGATGGAAGAGTTACCATTAACGGTAAGTTTTATGCAACAGGACCCTGGAAGCAAGCCATGCTATGCTGCTTCCAGTGAATAATTTGTGCACATAATATATCGATGACCCCCGCCAACACTCCGACAACTAGGCGACTTCCTCACTGGACAGTACATGTATTGAACGGTAAGCCAATAGCATAAATGGCTGAACCGTCATGTGCCATTGCGTAACTTATTGCACACCGTGTAATCAATTCATTATTGCGTAATGCTACGTCATCATGGGAGCGATTTCCCGCTGCCGCTGCCGCTTGCCGCTTGTCGCCTGTCCTTTGGGCTAGCGTTTTCCCGTCGCGGCAAAGCAAGAAATTCACTACACATAGCCGTCCATGTATACACTAGGTGTTAAAATTGTTGACACTTTTGAGAAATAATTAAAAATTAGTTTCAAATATCATCAAGCAAGTCAAAGGATGTTATTTTTTTTCTAGCTTTTTTTTTTACATTTTTTGATCGTCTACTTTTCTTGTAATAATACTTAGAATATGAAATGAGAATTTTACTTTTGGACAAATTTAGATCTAAGAATTGTGTGTATCACAAAATAAATTCAGAACACAACAATGTTCATTGTGCATCACAACCAACAACCTCTTTTTCTCCCAGAATTATTAATGACACTGTGATGGCAGTTGCTAGTGGATTAACAACTCTGATACACAATGGCCACTGTTGTGTTCTGAATTGATTATCTCACACACATAGATTTTGAGGTCCAAATGTGTCCAAAAGTGAAACTCTTCCAACGATTATTATATACGAAAAGTAGTGAATGAAATGTCAAAAAAAAGCTCTCTTTAAAAAAATGACATCCCTTGACTTAATGATGTGTCAAATTCAGCTCGATTTGAGTGGAAACTGATTTTTAATCATTTTTCAAAAGTGTCGAAAGTTTTGTTTAACACCCAGTAAGCCGTTTCACCAGAGTGGAGGACCCTCCCTGAAAGGCCAACTAAGAATATGAGTATTCCGGTTTACCAACATATTCAAATTTTATGCATACCAGTTTAGCAAATGTTGCCTCTGACAACCTGAAAGCTTGTCCGATGTTTTCCCCGACATAACAACAACTAATGTATGCAAAGTGGATTCCAAATACTGAAATACCGTTGTTGGGTACAGTTTAATGGAATTACTCGCTACTAGCCCCGAGGGAAGATTCAGTAGACTGGTCATTGTAACGTATTGTTTGACCTACGTGAATAAGATTTGCATACATAGCCCTAACGAAAATGGTAAACGGTACTAATAGCTGTGTGAACGCGCCTAAGAGCGGTTTGCGATCCATCCACAGCCGATACCATTCAAGGAATTATTCGTGGTATCGGAAGTACTCGCGGGGTGCGCGATACATTGAAAAGTGTGTGCCATATCGTGGCGTAATACCAAAAATTCAACCATTCGTCATAACTTCATTTTCGGGTCAATTTCGTGAGCAGTCTACCTGTACGATAATGTGGTTACTTCCTTATTGAATCATTGTCCACACAGGCCTAGAAAGCACATAGAGCTTCAAATAAACTTAGAGGACTGTAGCATGAGATCAGTGCAGGTGTTTTAAAATAATACCGTCGTGACCGTAATCAAATGCATCATACGAACTTGACGGTCATATTTTCAGGTTCAACATAAGTTTCAGGCATTGTAGCTCGCCCAAACTAGCTCGTCGGGGTCGGTAACGGGAGCACTCTTTCAAAGTCCATTTTCTGCTTGAGAGCTACAATAATATTATAGGCCTATAGACCTATATGTGGAGCATTCTCATCATTGATGTGAGCCTCTGGGCGTATGGGGATAGGATGATAAGTTTTATCTCGATCGAATTGTGACACTTACAAGTGATCCTGACGGACTGTTTTTTCTTTTCATCTCAACGGGTTAGAATCAGCTAGAAAAGGACTATAGCAGTATTCATTTCCTCGCCATGAGATAGTGCAGATATGAAGAAAGGTCCTTGATGGGAGGGATGCGTGATGGGGGGGGGGGATCGAGGGGCGAATAAATTCCTCACTTAACCCTGATCCTCACTTGACTTGCGTACTTGTAGGCCTATATATGGTTTCATTTGAAATATATCATATGAGAGATCTCTGCGTGTACTTTAACTGCAGTGAAATGTCCCATCTTATTTGTATCACCAAAAAGCGATGTAAATGCCCAAAATGATCACACATGTGACGATATATAAGTCATTTTCCGCCAAGGTAGAACATTTGAAAATTGGCCAAGGAATGCTAACTCGGATCAATAATGTTCAAAACAAACCGGTAATGCGCCATTTATGCATTATTGCACAAGAAAATACACCCTAATCCCCCGACTAATCCCATTGAGAGGCGTGTCGTCTGGCGCACACATTTTTCTTCGCGAGATGTGCACTTTTGTTGGGTCGGTAGTATGAGGGAAAGGGGGTACCCCGTGCCCCATTTTGTCCCCCTTCCACCCTCGGAAAGAAAATCTTGGTACGGGGGATGTTTCACCAAGCTGTTCGTAAGCTGCGAACAACTTTAAGAACGACTGGTTATCACTTCTTGTGCTATGCGATACCACACCTTGTTCCTGTTTTAACATATTGGAAGTTAATTTCCAACAATCCTAATGAAATTTGACAAATCATAAGGTTTGTATTCAGACACTCTTGTTAAGAACAAGAATTTTCATTTATTAACATCAGATTTTAACTTACGCTGATGGGAATAAAAACAATTGAGAATATGATTTAGCACAAGGAGGGATAACCAGTCGTTCGTAAAGTCGTTCGTAGATTACGAATAGCTTGGTGAAATACCTCCCCCCCCCCCCCCCCCCCCCCCCCCCATACCCACTGAACTTCCCACTCTAGTGCAGAGATGATAGATCAGTGCCGATACCATCGTATGTAACTAATCGGCGGCGCGCACGGTGGGGCGCTGGTGTAACGTGCCTAGCGTAGCTGATCGCTCGTAGTACGTGTCGCGCACGCGTACGTAGCTACGTAGCTTGAACAAAAATCCGTCTTCGGGATCATTGCAACATAACTGTGTTGCATTTCAATTGTAAGCTGTAAACAAGCGAAATTTCGAAGAGCTGTCTGAAATAACTTTGTAAGATGGCTGATTGGGAAGATGTTACTGTCCTCAGGAAAAAAGGACCGCAAGCAAGAGAAGCAAAGTCTTCCAAAGTAAGTGTAAACTTTCCTCACGCAGGTCGTAGCAAGCGTGTGTTGATGCAAATGCAGCTGTACAGCCTACAGTACAGGCTCTGTGCAGTAGCTTGTAACGTGTGGAATGCATTGAATTATTGGAATATGTTTGGTTTTAAATTTAACGTAAAATTACGATCACACATAGCATTCATGTAAAGTAAAGTACTATTGAAGCATGTTTATATCCACATTTCTGAGCTACTATCAGCTTTGGTGTATATAATGAGTAATATTTTGTTGGATATTGAACCACTCTTTGAATTGATGATCCAACATGTCAAAACAAAAAAAAGGTAGACACAATCATAACACTATGTCTATGATTATGAATATGAATATGATATGATGACAGATTAAGATTTGCTCTTCTATAAAGACGGCTATTAAAAGGAGTAACTTTATTAACAACTACCTTATAGAGTCTACATGATCAGCAGAAGAATCCTTCGTCTAAATTAAATAGATAAAGCCTAACTTAGCACGTAATGTTAGATTTTTGATAAACTTCAGCTGACTCTTGTCAATACGTTTTGTGTGGCAATATTTATGAAATCTTGGCTCATTCCCTTCACCGTACTAAAAAGTAATCTGATTTTATTTCTTCACAGGCTGTCAATGCAGCAATGAGGCAAGGAGGAGATATAGCCACATCAAAGAAATGTAAGAATCTCTCAAATATTGTGTGATCAATCCAACAGCTAAAGTCAAAGAGGAACTTTGATCAAATGTAACATGAAGCGTACTAGAAGAAGATACATAAAACACTCTTTTGCGAAGTTTGGGTTAGTAGGACAGTGTACCCTATTGCCAATCAGTCAAGCTTTTCCCTTCTCAATTTCAAAGACAGCACTTCGAATCTTCGCAGTCTATATTGTAATTTGTTCAAACAAATTTGTCAAAAACAAAGCTTCTGGAGGCAAATGGGCAATTAAAGAAATTTCTTTTCAAGTTGACAACATCTAAATGTCGGCCCGGCACATGAAACATCAAAGCATTGTCATGATTATGGAATGCTTTTGACATTGATGAGCACGCTGTAGAACCCATACAGATATTTGAATGTTATGCTCTAATTTTTCTCCTTCCGAACACCTCCCTGGTCTATCTGCACACGTACCATTCCAAATTGGATTCCCAGCTACATGTATGTGTTTGTCAGGTCAACAACCGTGCACGGTGTCAAAACAGGAGAAACTTGCACATTTTTATTCCATGTCAGCAGAATCAATGCCAATAGAAAAGATTAATCAAGGTGTATTAAGCTCTGTAACTTTCTGCTTCAGAAAAGTATTAGATCGCTGCATACATGTATTTTCATGGATGTCTGTGTTTAATTTGCCTGCAAATGTTGACATCGTAACCTTGAGACTCAAGAATTTTGATCAAAATTACCATCAAATCTTAAAAAGACTAGATTATATCCATGATTTGGGGGAAATATCACAATTCTCAATACCGGTATGTAGAGGTTCTAAAGAGATTTCTACAACATTTGCAGCTCCGTAAATGTACCCCAATGTACTTCACGGAGCGAAAACATGTGATCAGTGATAGGTACTGATTGGAAATAGGGTCCTTGGCTATACTCCTCGTGTAGCTGTAAAATTAAGGCCTAGATATTGTGCTGTTTTCTCAGTATGAAATAAAAGGCACTCGCCATCTTGTAATGTAATTTTTAACTGTATCCGTCCAAGGCTAAGTAAAACTAGGTGTCTGTGTGCAGTGTAGTGTGTGTGAGATAACACAACATGTGTAAGGCTGAGCAGCAAGATAGTATTGGCTTTTACAACAACAAAAAGTTTGATGTGTGCCATTATGTTTGTCAATTTGTTTATTCTTGTTATATTATCTCTTCAATTTTATTCAAATGTATAGTTGCAGCTGGAACGAACAAGCAAAAGTCTGTGGACAAAAACACTGCCAAATTAGATCGTGAAACAGAGGAGTATCATCGTAAGTATTGTTCATTCATATCCATGGGACTCTGGAGTTGGGTACAAATGTTATATTTGAACTTAACAATCACATTGAAATTAATGTAGAAGTAAATGATACCATAAAATAATACTTGGTTTAAAGGAATGAGATGAATCACTATCAACAGAACTAGATGAGCAAATAGCTTCTTTTTTTTTTTTCTTTTCTTTTTTTTTTGGGGGGGGATGGAATGGTCATAAAAAGCTATTTGAAATTGTGATAATAAGCCATGGTCACTATAATTTCTCTGAATTGCCCATGCAGGGTGGTCACCAGAAAATCTTGTACGCATGGCTCAAAAAAGCAGAATGTCACTTTTTGTCAGATATCTGTGCTGGACGCGTGGTACACAACTATGGAACGCGTGGCTCAAAGAAAACAAAAACAATAAGAATAATAAGACTGATACTGATTTTTACGCATGGTGCAGTGAATTTACACGTGGCTCACAATCACTTTCTGGACCCGACGCGTGGTGTTTGCACCGCATGTTTTCTACACTGGGGACCACCCTGTGCCCATGAGTGATATCTTGTCATGATTGTACTTGTGACTATTCCATGAATAAGACTACATAAATTGCACGTTTCAAGTACTTCGTCAATAGACCAATGAAATAGGCAGTGCACAATGTAAGAAGAAGCAATTATGAAGTCGTGTATTCCACATTTTTGATTTTTTTATCTAATCCTTTGATTTTTCTGAGCAACAGTTATATGGTAATTATTTGATTAGTACAACCGATATATATAGCTCTGGCCTGAAAACATTAGAACTAATTTAATTTTATACAAGCATAAAACATTCCAGGGCCTTAACACGCATTTTAGTAACTTTTTAAGTAAGTTTTCATATATTTAGCTCCAACTAATTATTGATTTCCTGTCTTTCAAAAGAGGATTTGCTGTTATTTGAGCTTATTCCAATCCACATCCTGTTGTTTGATTTGTCTTTTCCACTGCAGATAAACATGTCTCGATGGACGTCGGTAGGGCCATCATGCAAGGCAGGACGGCCAAGGAGCTGTCTCAGAAGGAACTCGCTACTGTGAGTCCGTTAACATTTTTCTTAGGTGTTTAAAGGAATAGTCCACCATAGAATTAAGTTAAATATTCAAGCATGCATGCAATACATTTCTGTATTTGTTATTGCTCAATATTCAGAATTAAAGCTATCAAATTTTGACCTTGGTATCTTGCTTGACCTGTTTATCCCTTCCGTCTACAGGGAAGTGATATTATTAGACACCCGACTATTTCAATTCAATTTACACTTCTTTGCAGGAATGCAAGATATCCAGACGTACATTGCATTGTGTTGTTTTTCCACTATGCAAAAGCTAACTACATGTACATCTTGATGTACATCAATCTTTACTGATATGGACTAAAGTTAGATGGTACACATGAATATGAAAGAAGACAATTTAAGGCATGTAATTGTCCGGGACATTTTAAATAGATATTGTGGTTCTTGATAGCACTCGATTTCCACACAAAATTTAATTCAAATCAAATTGAAATGAAAATTATTTGTTATTTATGAGGCAACTTTTAAGGCTACAGTGTGATGAAAACTGAGGCAAATGCCACGTTTCAAGCTGTTAATGTGCGGCTCTTTATGCATGTACAGTAACACATTGTTTTATTCTCATTCTATCCTGCAGAAAATCAATGAGAAAGCGCAAGTGATCAACGAATATGAATCTGGTCGAGCCATACCCAACCAGCAGATTTTGGCCAAAATTGAAAGAGTCCTCGGTAAGTACATTTTTTTTGTTCAGTAGTGCAAAACCCTTTAACCCTTACATTGCCAAGGTTTTTGTAATACCTGCATGAATGTTTGGGTGCTGGACAAATACAGTACCAGTTCATTAAACCCATTTATGGTGCAAAACATATTTAGCGAAGCAGGGGCACTTCCATGTTTGCACTTAAAAATCTAGTTAAATTATTTTTTATAGTAAGCAAATAATCAGCGTTGGTGAGGGTGATGGGACGAACTATCACTTCCGAGATGATATGGATGTAGCTATCTTTCCGAAGCGCAGCTGAGGAAAGATAGCATATACATTCAGATCGCCGAGGAAGTGATAGCTCGTCTCATTGCTTGAAACCAAAAGTTGATTATTTGCTTTATATTCCACATCTGAAACCAACTATCTATACCAAAAATGACAATTTGACGTAAAAAGGTAATGTATACTTATCTCCATAACCCCGAGCCGCTGCCATGGGGAACACGCGTTAGGACGCGCATTAGGACGCGCATTAGGACGTGTATTAGGACGCGTATTGGGACGCGCATTAGGACGCGTTAGATGTCAAGTGATAGTCCGAGTGTAACACACCTTTATTTCGCGCGTACTCAAAATATTAATCACGCATTAGGACTGTGAGGAGTGAAGAGATCAGCGAAACCAAAAAGTACTATGACCTAGAGTGTAACGAACTTTTATTCTCAGGTGATCTGATAAGAAAAACTACGCCTCATCACGTGATCAACTCTTGACCAATCACATAGCAACATTCTTAGTATGTGGAATATAAATGATAATATTATGCAATATAAACCATGTGTGCAAGGATTATACTCTGCTCTGTTAATCATTGCTTTAGATATTGATATTCTTTTCATATTTTTGTATCTTGTCTGTTGGTACTGGATTAAACAAAAAAATACTCAATAATGACTCAATGTGTATTTAACGGTCAGTATACTTCCACTGCAAGTCAACTTCTAATATCTATGTTTAAAGAGAATTTCTTCAATACAGTTCAATACAGGAATACACCATCTTTAAACCTTTGTATACTAGGCAAACTGATGCTTCATGGGACTTGTGTGCATTTGGGTGAACAAAAAGTTGATGCACATACGGCCATAACAAATCGGCTCTCTTTTATACTTTCATTCCTTCTCCAGGCGTCAAGCTAAGGGGTTCTAACATTGGACAGCCTCTGGGGGGCAAGAAGAAATGAGAGAGGCTATGCTTCTGCTCCCCGTACTTCTCAAAAAATGGCCTAGGAAGGGGGCTACGATTTCCCCCTTGCACCCCTGTCCCCCTGCTGAACCATGCCGCATTGCCGCACCCACATCAACCGCCAAATAACCTGGGTGAGCGAGTGATTGGTCGTCATGCTCCACAATAAGTTCTTGTACATCGCCACTTATCTCCAGCCAGGGGGTGTGAATTTTTGTCACTTATATATTGGTTGGTATTGAGCTTAATGCCACGTAGAGGTCGCTTACACTATAGAGAGAGCACGGAAGGCTGATTCACATTATGCATGGTTTTCCTGCTAAAGGGATAGATCCACTTGTACTTGACTTTTCCTAGTCAGTTGCATTAGAGAAAACTTCACTCCTTTCCGATATGTTTGGGTTTTGATGTACTCTGTGTGGTCAAACAAATAATCGGCAAATATAAACTGCAATCATGAACATGCCATGTATTTCTATCATTCTAATTGGTCCATGATCATCTGTTACTTTACAAATTAGTTGAGAAGCATCTGTGTATTCATTTTAGGTCAAAACTTCTTGTTATGGCCTGACTATGGATATGCATTAGATTAAGTTCACTCTACATGTATATGTACAGCTGTCATGTATAAAACTGCATGTTGTCGGGGGTAAATGGAGTGATAGACCAAAAAAAATGATTATCTCGACTGGAATTTGAATGAAGGAAAACCATCCCTAGTGCAAGTTGGCTTGAAACATCTTTTAAGGGGAAAACAAAAATGAAACAAGAAGTAATCACAAATATTATGAACATAGATGTTTCTGAAGCTTACAAAATAATGTATGGTATGTGCATGCTCTCATATCTTGCAGTTTGCTTAAAGGGACACGTCACTGAGCTTTTGTGGCGCGATATCGTTTATAGGGGGTGCTGCAATCGACAGCGTTCGGCGGTAGTCTTATAAGCCCCACCCCAGTGCCGGCACTACCCCACCCTCAAGATCTGCAAAACCGTATTAGCGTCGATCTCGTGCGTGTGTGCTACTAGCAACAGTCTTTGACATGCTTTGGTACATGTACACATATCACAAGCAAAGTCGCCCACATCACTACAATTGCGTCCTTTTTTGCCGAAGTTATACAGAGATTCCCGAATGTTAACCGAGCCGGGCCACGCTCCACTCCTAACGCCGTCGATTGCAGCGCCCTCTATAAACGATAACGCACCACAAAAGCGCAGTGACGCGTCCCTTTAAAATCAACCTCAAAAACAAGTAGTTTTCAATATTCATTGACCATGTATGATTTACTATGTTACTATAGGTCTGGATTTGTTGATGATACATGTAGATTATAGAAGTTATGCTATGTAAGCAAACATCTGAGAACTTGTTCTGAAGCATGACAAAAATTTGGTACAGCAAGAATGTTGGTCAATTTGATATTTTCTCATAACCAAAAATGATCACTGTGTGCACTTCACGGCATCTGTTTTTCAGTACACCGTGTTCTCTAGATGAATCATTACAGGAAGACAAATATATATGAAGAATGCTAATACTTGAGAATATCAAGAATGATTATACTCAGAGATTAAGATTTTTTTTATATTTTACATTGGAAACAAGGATGTACAACCCTGTAGAAAAGATAAAACAGGGTGTTTTTTGTTGTTGTTTTTTAGGATGGTACCCGGTACCTTTTTTGTAATTATGGTACAGTGTATATGGAGGAATACTTCCCCATTTTTTCTACTTCATTCTTTTTATTTGTATTTCTTACAAAGAAAGTAGAAGTGGCTAGATATCATGAGCACGGCATATTTTGATAACTAGTAAGACTTAGTGATGAGTAAGATAGGAAGTATACTTAAAATTATGTTTGAACAATCAACAAGGAGGTAAAAACAGCATGAACATACTGATATAGTTTTTTCTCTCTTTTTTGCCAGAAATGGTTCAGCAGGGGAACAGAATTTTGTTTGTTTTTCCTTTGCTCATTTTAACCTACAAATGTTGAACTGGTAAAGTGCATACACAGTAATTAGTCTGTTAGAAAATGAATGTACCTAGATCATACTAGATAAAAAAAATGTCTGTGTGAGAATAAATGTGTTTAAAAATAATGAGTTTGCATTCGATACAAGGACTGATAAAGTAAATGAGTAGAGCTTAATCTACATTGATGTACATTGTTTTGAATTCATGCCTTGAGGTACACATGTTGACAAATGTTCATCATTCTCACTGAAAATCATTTTGATGCCTTTGATGCTCATTACAAATTGGCATCATTTCAGAACTAGTGTTCTTTCTGAATTGTTGCTTTTTATCTGGAAAAGTGTTTCAAATGTTGGGAGAGATATCTGATGGTATGATGTTGGAATGTGTTCATTTAACTTGAAATGAATGTTAAGGTGTTGGTGTTTATTTTATCTGAAAGACACCATTTTTGTTACATAATATTGATTAGAATATGATACTTGTTCTATGTTTAATTTCATTGCAATAAATGAGTGAAGGAAAGAATGTAAGAAATGTATATTAGAAGCAGTGCCATTTATTTCAGTGTCAATTGTTATGTAGCGGAAATAAGTGAACAGAATTGTCTTTTCTTTTAAGTTATTATGTCTTATCTGTTCATAGAGCTTCAAATTAGCAGGCTTTAATCACAGCTATCCACTGGTGCATTTTCGAGGTAATTTCTGAGCTATTAACTCTTGAAGCACCAGAAAAAAAAAGTTTTTTGTGTGCGTTTCTTGTTTTTAGGAGCCGTGATCACTGGACGAGTCACTGATAGATTTTGAAGAAGTTTGTTTGTTTTTTGTTTTGTTTTGTTTGTTTGTTTGTTTGTTTTGTTTTTGTTTTTTGTTGTTTTTGTTTTTGTTTTGTTTTGTTTTGTTTTTTTGGGGGGGGGGTATCTGATGAGAAAAACGGTATAGGCATATTGAAGCATTGCGCATGGAATACATTTCCGGGACATGTATAATGTAAGAAGTTCATTAAAAGCAGAGGAATGTTCTTGTCCCTGAACTCACCCAAACCCAGTCTCACCTCTACCACACACAAACACACACACACACACACACACACACATACACAAACAAAGTAAGTTAAGTTAAGGTAAGTTCCATTTAAAGCTCCCATCCTGCACTCATGACGTCACTTCCCTAAATGAATAACACTTCGTACACTAATCCTAATTCAGCAATGGTTCAGCAAGGTTTATTTGTTAAGAGAAGTGATGTCATGAATGCAAGGGGGGGGGGGGCTATATAGTGCTTAACGTAGTAGTTCTAAGTTGAAAAGAAAATTACTGTTACTGTAAGCGACGTTTCGCCAACAAACTTGCGGCTTCTTCTACACACACACACACCACTGGCAAACTTAACATCGACATCACAGTATTGATTACTACTTCTATGTTCAATTTAAGTTCTGTTTTCCTTTTCTTTTTCCTTCATGTTTGTCTTTCGGGTATAGTCTTTCTTAATTCTGAGCCCTCACTGAAATAGGAGCTGGGGACCGGGGTCTACATGATTGGTGTCCTAGGGTATTTAGGTTAGGACTAGTATAAAAGTAGAAGACACAACTTTTTAAATTTTGGCATAGAGGATAACACGTTGAGAAATAGTAGGGGGTACATAAGGAATTCTTTCTTGCCGTCATTATGCTGGTTTCGAGTCTTCGACATCTGCTGGATGATGTTCTGATGGGTGACTACTTTGCTCGACGTTTGGTTCGCGCGTAGCGTACATGTATAACTCTATGACGTAGATATCGTGAGTTGCCGTCGAAAACGCGCGCGTATATTCCCGCGCGCGAGTACGATCACGTCACGCACATTACATACACTCGGTTCATTCATTTGTATGCATGCCGCGCCTAGCATTACACATGTAAATTTCACAGTCCCAGTGATACAGTTTGGCGTAGCTCAGAGTTTTTGGAACAGCTGTTGAAGGGAAAGTAACGCAAAAATGCCGTCTGCGGATACGTAAGTACAATTTGCACGTCATTGTTTATATGACTTTATGATAGATATAGTAGCAGTCAAGAATACCATTCATTTTTTCGGGGGAAAATCTGGGATTTTCCTTCCTGAAAATGTAACTAGGTCAAGTCGGCATCGATCGATAGTGAGGCCAATGCAGTGAGTGGCAGTGCATGTCCCTGTTCTAATTTGATTCCAACTTGATCTGGCGCAAACCGACCCATTTCACCATTTGAATATATTCATATCGAGATTTTCATCTGAAAGACTAATATGTTACTGATATGTCCATGAAATTATGCTTTTTTTATGAAACTGAAATTCGTATTGAGGATTTGCAAGAAGATTTCTGAAATCGTCTTCGTCACTTCAAAGAAAGTTCATGATTTCATGAAGTTAACATCGCATAGTCTAGACCGTATTCATTCACTCAGTCACACTGACACTGAACGGTTCAACAAACATGTCTTTAAACCATCCCGTGGTTCTAGCCCTGTTGACATGGTTGAAATGTGCGCTATAATGTGGCTATCAAACTAAAAGTGTGATGACATTTTTCCAGTGAAATATGCCCATTTAGACACACAGGGACGCTGGTCACAAGACTCGATACTAGTAATAGTATAGCCTGTTTGAACTTTGAAGACAAGGATCGGGGCAGTCATCAGCCAGTTTGTTGACCACTCTATAGTTTTCACCAGATGACACAATTTGAAGTTTCCTTTAATTTATTGGGGGGGGGGGGGAGGGGGTATTTGTTTCACTTTAAGTTTTAGTCTCTTGGCCAGGTATAGACAGGAATAACCGTCTAATTTGGGGCATTCTTTAATCAAAATTACATTTTTTTTTTTACATAGCCCCGGCATTCAGAGGAGCCAGATGCAATCTTAGACTGATTTTTCGGTCTATCGGCCAGGATGACTGCATATATGGCCATCAAAATCAACTGTCTTTGATTTATGACTATATATGAATGATATGCACCCATATTTTCAGCTTGCTTATGATATTATTTCTCCAGGCTGTTGAACAATTATATTTCTTGTTTCCATCTAGAATGAAGCCTATCAGCTGGGCAGATCAGATAGAGGAGGGAGAAATCAGTAAGTTTTCTTTTTACAGCTGTTTATGTATTTATGTCCTGTTCTTTATCTTGAGAGCTTGCTTATACTTCATATGTTGTCACTTCACATTATTTTAAATGTAAGACTGAATATATTCTAAATGAAATTTTATTTGTTCCACTACAAAGATTTGTTTTCTGAAAATATTCACCTTTCTTTATTTTTGTATTTCACTTTACAAATCATTTCAAAATTCCTGGTTGTAGTGTTATTAACAGAAGATTTATTTGTTCTACTGCAAAGATTTTTTTTTCTAAAAATATTCACCTTTCTACAATTTTGTATTTCAATTTACAAATCATTACAAAATTCCTGGTTGTAGTGTTATTAACAGAAGATTTGAATTTCAGTCATGTTAAATCTTTACACAATTTCAAATTATTCATTTTTTCTCCATTACAGGGAGTATTCCATCCCCACCAACAGTTAAAAACAAAATATTATGACCCTATTCTACTTTTTTCCATCATAGTATGAACTATGAAGTAATGGACAATTATTCATACATTTCATGTCTTTTCCTTCTTTCTTACAGGGAGTATTCCACCCTCGGAAGAGTTCTCTGAAGGCAACATCAAGAAGTTGGTTGAGTACAAGCGCGATGACGATGGCAAGCTACTGAAGGTACAGTGCGTCACCAAATAGAACCCCCAGTTTTATGGAGCCTCAAGTGTTTGCCTTTCTATTCCACATGACTTTATAATTCTGTTGTGATATGACTAAACAAAATTCATTTTTCAAGTGTATACTGTCCATATAGTTACCACATTGATTGAGTTGTTTTAGATATTGTTACAGAAATATTCCATCAGTATAAAATTATGAAATTTATAATTGCCGCCCTATAAAACGAGAGGTTTGTATTTGAGGATTTGAACGTCTCTTGTGAAATTAGGGGAAGTACACGTATGCATAACAGATTTAAACTATCATTGAAATAATCATGTAAATGCATCTCATATATTTATAACAGAAACATTTGTGGAACCATCCACAAGCTGAAAAACAACTGTTGTTGGTGGTGATCTTTTTTTGATATACCGGTACTATTTGATGGTCTTTTATTTATTTGTACAGATCACAAGGACCTTCAAGATTGAGAAAAGGAAAGCATCAAAGTCGGTAGCTCGAAGGAAGGTATGTATTCCTGATTTTGATTATGCAATATTGGTGAACTTAATCTTTTTATTTTTGTTCAAATTCTCAACCTTTTTTATGCCTTGCAATATGTACATGTAGATATGTCTTGACCTGCCTTAAAAATGGGCCTAGTTTGAAGTCCGATCATGTAGCAATATCACAATCATTCGGATGCTAATTCTGTGTTTATAATGTTTCGTGTCTATCCTGAAAAAAATCTCTTCAAATACGTTAAATTTTTATTTGTGTCTGCAGCAGTAACATGTACCAAGCATGGACAGTTTGCTACATATTGTCAACTAAGCATCAAAATTGATTTCATGTAAGAGTCAAAAGCATCTTAAAGATAGTGTATTTACATTGTATATCAAAGTAGAAGCAGGCTGTCAAAAGTGACTGGAAGATAATAAAAGAAAGTTGTGAAGTTTTAAAGTCTTGGGTACTAACCTGCGTGCAATTTGCACATTGACGATAAGTCCACATAATAAATCGCGAGCAACACCTCATTTATACACAAAACTGATTCAGTGGTCTTCGTTTCTTTGTGACATTGTAAAGTTAGCGTGCAAAGTTTATTATAAAATCCTTCATGTAGATCCCAGCTAGTATAATGTTACTTTTGATAAATACTATTTAGAAAATAGTAAAACTTTTGGTTACACTATGTGGTTGTATTCTTTCGGATAATTTCAGATAAGTTTTCCTTTGTGGGTCTTACATGTAGGGATGAGACAGTGGAAACAAATATATAACTAGTTTGAAGGCAAAAAAACTAATGTATTTGTGAGAGCTGCTTTTTAAGCATGATGTGATGAAACACACACTCTTTGCTATGTCTTGCAATATATCCTTAGAGGAGAAATATTTTTTCACATGGGCTATTTTTTGCCTTGCAGGGTGTAAATACCCTTATCACTAGTGTCTTTTTTTTTTTTACTGCTTCTATGTAATCTGATTTCACTACTAATTGTTCTGCTTTTTTTTTTTTTAAATATACTTGTCTAACATGTCTTATTACCCTTTTATTTGTCTGTATTCTTGCAGCAATGGGCCAAGTACGGGCAATCGGCCTCCGACCCTCCAGGTCCCAACCCAAGTACCACAGCCATTGTTCAGGATGAGATCTTCATGAACTTCTTCACAGGCAAAGATGTAAGTTACTGTGTGAGCTGTTTATTTTCACAACTTTCGCAAGTCGTTGTAGGCACAAGAATTTAACAACGCACCCTTTTTAAGCCTGATGCCTAAATACATGTGACTGCATTTGCAGCGTCTATATATTCTCGCTGAACTGGCTTCCTCGTCCAAATAGTGTTGTAACATACAGCAGTAGATGCATTTTTCCTTACAGTCTCGGCATGTTTTTGTATAACTGCAATAGGAAGAGGGCGCAAGGTGTTATTAGGTAATGTGCATGATAGTTACAGGGGACAACTAGCGAAAATAGTCTGTGAAGTTGTCATCCGCGAAAAATATTGACTTCGACAGTACCGTCTTTTGCGCCAGATTGCTGCTATATGGGTCTGTGTGAATTTGGGGTGTAAAAAATAGAATGATGATGCTAACCCATAGTTGACCATGAGAGCATTGTTAGCCTCAACTTTCATCTAACACTAGTAAAAGAAGCTGACAGCAAAATTACAAAACAGTTTATTTCTCATGCCTTGTTTGAATTCTTTAGTACTATTGAATTTAATACTTTACCAACTTGATTTATATGCTGCTCTTGCGGAACATGTAGTATCTTAAAACATGTTGTTTTGTCTACAAAAGATTTCTTTATACTGTCTTATAGCCAACAATGCTGTTATATCCCGAAAAGTAAATTTTGACTTCAATTCTCTTCCATACTCGTAGCTGGAGAACCAGCAGAATGAGAATGATGAGAGGGATAAGCTGAAGCCCAAGCGTATCATGGCGTGCCGAGTGTGCAAGGGGGACCATTGGACCACCAAGTGCCCCTACAAGGACTCCCTTGTGCCCATCCAGCAGGAGCTGATGAACGCAGAGAGGGGCACCCCCACGGAGGGAGAAGAGGGGGCGGGGGCCGCCAAGCCGGGGGAGGCCACCAAACCTGGCAGCTCAGGAGGGGGGAAGTACATTCCCCCTGCAGCCAGGGAAGGAGGGAAGAGGGGGCGTGGCGAGGCCATGAACACAAGAAGGGGTGAGCATGGTGCCCAGGTTTTAACTGGGGCTCTTTAAAATCCTAACCCCCCCCTCCACCCACACCTCACGATTGCCCCTGTAATAAAGTCGATGTTGAATTTCTTGCCCCTGAAAGTTGCTATTTTTATCTCGGGCATTTTCCTCCATGTATTTTGAGTGCTGGTGGGTTACTCTTGTAGATTTACATTAGACTTATTCTAGTGAAAATAAAGTTAAATAAACATGTGCCGAGCGCCATGCTGCATAATGGCAACATGATTTTTCCATGATCATTTTAAATGATGTACGTTGTAATCAATTGTTTACTTGTAAAGCTGAAATTTGAATTCAAAATTTTTTCTTTAACAGAAGTATATAGCCAAAACAATGTATGGAAATGAAGTTAGAAATTGTAGAATCGAAGAAAAGTTGTTGTGTAGTGATATGTTTGCAAGAAAGCTAGCAGTGCGCGATAAAGAGTTGAACTTTTCATCACATTCCTCCCTTTTATTCCATCCTCTCCCTCTCAGATGAGGCTGCTACAATCCGTGTCACGAACCTGTCGGAAGACACCCGTGAGTCCGATCTGCAGGACCTGTTCCGGCCATTTGGGGCCATCCAGAGGATATACCTGGCCCAGGACAAGATCACCGGTCAATCCAAGGTGCGAGGCCAGAGCTTGGGCTGCGTTAATAAGATTTTGAGATTTAGGACTAGTGCTTAATTCTGTCTTGAAACACGGTTTTGAAATTTAGGACTAGTATTTCATTCTGGCTTGAAACATTGTTTTGAGATTTTGAGATTTAAGACTAGTGTTTAATTATGGCTTTAAACATTGTTTTGAGATTTTGAGATTTAGGACGAGTGTTTAATTCTGGCTTGAAACATTGTTTTGAAATTTAGGACTAGACAGTGTTTAATTCTGGTTTGAAACATTGTTTTGAGATTTTGAAATTTAGGACTAGTGTTTATTTCTGGCTTTAAACATTGTTTTGAGATTTTGAGATTTAGGAGTAGTGTTTAATTCTGGATTTAAACATTGTTTTGAGATTTTGAGATTTAGGACTAGTGTTAAATTCTGGCTTTAAACATTGTGTTTAGATTTTGAGATATAGGAATAGTGTTTAATTCTGGCTTGAAAGTTGAAATACTGTTTCAAGTTTTTGAGATTTAAGACTAGTGTTTAATACTGGCTTGAAACACTGTTGTGAAAAGTGTTGTGATTTGAAACTCTGTTGCTTTATAGAGTTTTCATTAAAACAAAACAAATATGTCATTAGATACTGTCAGTAGTCAGTAGTGACATGGATATTTTGCAGTCAGTCCCATTTCTAGTCGCATACAATAGTCTGGAAACTGAACACGACTGCAAACAAAATGTGAATGTGACTGTGCAGTGCATCATGGGGCAAGTTTTCCTTATATTGGTAAAGAGAATTGAATCTGTTATTGAACCCTATTCTGACTGGGCTTTTTAAGAGGAGATGTTCGCTGGGGGTGGGGTGGGGCATTTTGACCCCCCTCCCCCCCCCCCCCTCCCCATCCCTAATTTCTCTTTAACATATTTCTGTGTATGTAAGATGTTTTTAAGATTTGTATTTTGTACTATTTTTTAACCAATATTTGCCCTTTTCCATACCTTGTTGTGTTCTCAGGGCTTCGCCTTCATCAACTTCTACAACCGAGATAGTGCCGCTAAGGCCATTCAGCGAGTATCAGGGTTTGGCTATGACCATCTCATCCTCAAGGTGGAATGGGCCAAGTACGTCTGACTATCAATCTCTCCATCTCTCTGCCTGTCTTTATATCTATTTATCTATATATCTATCTATTGCTATGTCAATCTCTCCATCTCTCTGCCTATCTTTATATCTATTTATCTATATATCTATATATTGCTATGTCAATCTCTCCATCTCTCTGCCTATCTTTATATCTATTTATATCTATCTATTGCTATGTCAATCTCTCCATCTCTCTGCCTATCTTTATATCTATTTATATCTATCTATTGCTATATCAATCTCTCCATCTCTGCCTGTCTTTATATCTATTTATCTATATATCTATTGCTATGTCAATCTCTCCATCTCTCTGCCTATCTTTATATCTATTAATCTATATATCTATCTATCGCTATATCAATCTCTCCATCTCTGCCTGTCTTTATATCTATTTATCTATATATCTATCTATTGCTATGTCAATCGCTCCATCTCTGCCTGTCTTTATATCTATTTATCTATATATCTCTTTATTGCTATATCAATCTCTCCATCTCTCTGCCTATCTTTATATCTATTTATCTATATATCTATCTATCGCTATATCTAGTTATTCATATACATGTATTTATACATCGCTTTATCATTCTACCCATCTCTTTGTCTATCTGTCTATATAAATGTCTACATTTAGATGTCTTACATGTTTATGTCTCTGTTTTGTATATTAACATTCATATTGCAAACACAGCCTCTTGAATTTGTATCTATATATCTATCCATAATCCATTTATTTCAGTATCTTTCTATATATATAAAAAAAAATGTGTTTATTAAAATCAATCTATCTGCTCATCTATCTCTATCTATACCTTCTTTATTTTACTTGTCTATCGATCTATATCTACCTATACATGTATATCTATCTTTCAATAGGTCTTTCTCATTAACTACCTTTGTATCTATATCTTTTATTAATCTATTGATTTATGTATCTAGCCATCTATACCTCATAAAAGTGCATACATATGTCCATTGATCTCTATTTCTCTCTATATATTCATCTATATCTTTCTATCCATCTATCTATATATTGATCTATCAGTATCCGTCTATGTATGCAACATAAATGATCTGTTGTAAGAAAGATGAAAACAGTAAGCTGCATGCTAATTTGACATGTGATATTATATACAGTTATATATGAATTAATATCATTATGACATAAGTAGCATACTTAACAAGACAATCCATGACAGAAGTTTCCCCACAAGGAAAATACCAGGCCAATTTATGTTAAGTTACGTATCCCTATTCAAGGGTGTATGTTCTTGTACGATTATTTATAACAGCCACAGTTGGTGTAACATGTAATCTTTTATTATGTGAAACTAATTTTCTTTCCTGCTCTTTCCTGTCCTTTACACACAGGCCCTCTGGACAACAGCACTAAGGTCATCTCCAAGAATCTCTTCAAGTTAATCCAGTTTGGACCAAGCACCATAAACATGTGTTTGGAGGCTAAAACATCTGACATCAAAGTAAATAAAAGATGCATTAAATGAAAAAGTGCACATTTCTGCCAATAGGAATTCATTTTGTTGTTTCTGAATTACCTTTGAAATGTTTAACTTATTTTAAATAAAAATGAATGTGACATCATCACCAAGTCTTCAATTTGGCAACATGCTGATATTTAGATAACAATTCTGCTCTTCAAAAGTGGCGCAGATATTGCTCTACATTCTGATATTCTTTTAATTTTCAACAGACTATACTATACTATAAGACTATAAGAATGGTGGTGCCAATTTGAAAGCACCCCCCCCCCAAAAAAAAAAAAAAAAAAAAGGAAAGAAAAAAATATATATATTTTTCTTCTAAACCAGGCCCAAGTCATAAATGACTGACATCTTTCTTGCACCGGAGTATACCTGCTTGCCCCAAGGGCTTCTAAATGTCCCTTGCAACACTGTCATGTACCAGACATGAAAGCAGTAGTCGCATGAATCAAATTGTTGAAGTTCCCCTCTTTTCTTGATGGAGTTATATGATTGTATGGATGTGGCGGGGGGGGGGATGCTATTACGACATGGCAAAATTATTCTTCGTAAAGGCCAGCTCATGTTTGAACATCAATGTAGTGCAGGCTACTTGATTAATTCAGAGACAGTATCAGTTGAGTTACCAGAAAGTGGAAAAAGATTTATATCAGATGATAAAGATTTTTTTTGTTTAATATACAATATGGTATTACAAATAGTACATGCAAAGAGATCATAATTAGATTCACTCAGTCATAAGTTTAGGTTAGAAAACAGATGATTAGGGTTAATCATGTTTATTTCTGTTAAGCATTCCTTGTTGTGTTGTAACTACGTATACCTAGCTAAATATACCATTATCTTTATGTATGCAAATATTATTCATTGTTACATTGCTAATGGTTACCCAAAAGCTTCTCCGAGGTTTGTCCGAGTAGCAACAACTAATAGATTTAGAGTACGTTCCATTCATTGAAACTGAGATATGAAATCTAGGTGAATGTAATAATGCGTTACTGCGCATTTGGTGTGTGTGTGGGGGGGGGGGGGGGTTGTGAATTCATTACGTCAACGGCTTATTAGCTTGGATTACGTCGTCATATGATAAGTTTCATTCATTATTGCACCAGGTTATTTAAGATCATCATAATTAAATACAGAACATGCACACCTATATAAATCATGAAGAGCTTATTTGTTGTGGATTTTGGTTTGGGCGAGATGGAGAGAAAGAATAAATGGAGAAAGGGAGAGGTAGAGAGGAGAGGGAAAGAACAAGAAAAGGAGGGAGATGAAGAAGGGCAGGGTAAAGATAAGAAAGATTAAAGCATGGGAAGATACAGTGGAAACGGAAGATGTGCAAAAGGTAGAGTTTTGGGGGAGAGGGTAGGGGTATCAACATTTTACTCACTCCCTCTTGTATTTTCCTTCTTGATTTCCTCCTTTTCCCCCAAATTCATCCCCCTTATCTTTATCCTCTTTCCACCATACCCCTTCACTTTCACCACTTCTCCCATTTCTGAGAGAACATGCATAAAAGGCATTGCTCGGCTATTCTCCATACCTTTTTGTTCATTTTCCTCTTCTGCTCCCTCTCATTTCTCAACTTTATTTTTTCCTCCTCTTACCTGTCCTCTCTTTTTCTTTTCAACAATCAAAGGTCTCATCCCCATGACTCCTCTTCATTATCCCCCACCCTTCTTTAGTTCTCCATACTACTTAAATGAAGTTTTCTTGCAGTTGTGTCCCTTTCTAGTCTCGGACACAAGACCGCAAACAAATTCTGAATGTGGCTGCATGGTGTATTACGATACGACTTGGCCCATGCGTGGTGTGGGGAATTTGATTTTCTTGTGGCATGTAATAGGAACTTAAAGTGAACTTGGTATTTTGGAGATGCTGGCATTTCTCTGATGGTCACTCTGAGAAGTAGTATTCTGATAGTTGTCTTGACAACATGATCATGTGGCTTCACACTTTGCTCCTCTTCAGTGTCTCGTCTCTTATTAAAATGAACAATAGACAACATCTTGTCATTCAACATTTTATTAATTTTATGATACATTTAATAATTTTGACAAAAAAGGTGCTCATTAATGCATCTTTCTTTTCACTCAATACACTCAAAATATTAATACATATATATCTTTGTAACAATGTGTGCATAATTTTCATCTAGTGTCCACACATTTATTAACATTTTCCAAAGCAACAGGTATAGTGAGCATGTTGGCCATTTAACAGCACAAAACACTTCATGCCACATCAATTCTTAAAACCAATACACCTCAATCATAAGACTGTGTATTTCTTCTTTACAAACCATTGAAGGATATGTGTATTAACAGCTCTGGCTACTTCACGAGGTAAAATGATAACTTCGTGTGTCAAACGGCTTTGCTACACAAGGGAATTACGTAGAACAAAAAAAAAAAAATCGCTTTCAAGCAAGCTTTATCACATATAATTAATGTCTAAGCATGTTTATATACAGGTAACAGGGTAATTACAATTTAGATATATTTATAATACATATATAGTCATTGCACATAACCTCAATTAGTATCAGTTTGAAATGATACGCAAGTACTCAGAATTTATTTTTAAATCAAGGAAGAAATGACTTGCAGAGACAAGGCACAGCTTTTTATATGTTTTTGGTAAATTTGAATACTGGCGGGATAATATTTCCTCTGCTTGATTTTGAGACGAAACCACACAGGTAATATGATCTCCTGCTACTCAAGGAAGACAAGTGCATGGTTCTGTCATGGATGGAGACAGGTTTCTTGCAGATAAAAACAATGTACACATTTTAATAAATGAAAATAAACTGAAATACATCCGATAAAATAACATTGATAGAAGTACAAAAAAGCACCAAAGGCACATAATGACATAAACATTCAGTCTGTTGCATTTTGTGAATACCCTCAGTATTTGTGCCATGTACTCCAATGGCATATAAATATAAAGAGTATATCAATACATGCACAACTCTGCTCTTTAGGATCAGTGCATATAAATAGTACCCAACGCTGAGCCTAAGGAATCTTGGGTGGACGTCAACTATAACATTGCTCCTATTATCCGACCATATCAACTGCAGGTGACAGCAACCAGTGAGTTAATTCCCCAGTCTAATGTTAAAACTATGCTATTTGTGTATTTTTAACATGTTTACAGAGTTGACTCCTCCAGCCCCTTATTTAAGATTGCTCCTTATGAAGTCTCCATATCAACTGCAGTGACAGCACCCAGTGAGTTAATTCACCAGTCTAATGTTAAGACTTTGACATTTGTGTACTTATATCATATTTACAGAGTTAACTCCTCCAATCCCTGTTATAAGATTGCCCCTGATGGGCTATCCATATCAACTGCAGTGACAGCACACAGTGGGTTAATTAATCCATTAGTCCGACGCCGAGGCTGAATGTGCGCCAGCCAGGCTTGATGGCGGGCTCCGGGTTCTTCCAGTGACCTCCCCTCAGCTCATAGGGGCGGGGTGGGGGCTGGGGCAGGAGCTTGGGCTTCTCCACATGGAGACTGCCTCGATCCTGGAGCATGGAGCGTACCTGGCCAGAGACCTACATATGTACACAAGCAGGAGAAGCAACATGGAGATGATTGTTAGAAACAACAAAACAAAACAAATTGGTGAAGGGGTTAAGCTTGTTTTTTCTTGTCAGGAATGGGGCAATTTTAATGTTAAATCAAAACAAAGCTTTGAATAGAAATTGTGTAATAAAATATATATATATATCATTTGTGTGTCTTGCAATAGTAGTTCATAAAGAGTTTGTGAATTTTGGACTAGGGGTACGTAACTCAACTCTATATTGTTAGAGTCAATGGTCTGAAGAGTGTTTTAATACATGATTCTGTGGCACTGCGATTATCAACCCGCAGTTACAAAACGGCCAGGCTAATCACATAAACAAAATGTGATTTTTATTGATCAATATGAGCAAACATTTGCCTGAATCACACATGAAAATGCTGATTATGGGCCAGACAAGAGTTAATAAAGGCAGCCGGCTAGGAGCGGTCACTCACCCTTTTCTTCTGTTTGGTGAGGATCTTGTTAAACTCAATCTCGTCCATGCAGTACTTGAGGGTGGGAACCACAGCATCCTGCCCCTCCAGTAGTGCGGAGGCAAAGGACACGTGCTTGGCATCATCTTTGCCCCCTACCGCACCCTGTTGGCCACCAGCGTCACCACTGAGGAGGGAAAGAAAAGATTTGACTTGAACATTGATTACCTTTAGTTAGGTCCTCTCAGCTCCTATTCGGACTGGTGATCCCTTCTTGTACTAAATCAGATTACATCCAAACTTTAATGGTAGACAAAATTGTAATTGAGAGCAGTCAGAGTTGACCAAATATACCCTATTTATGGCAATTGTTTTAAGTTCCATTATAATATATGTATAGAGCTACACAGAATTGCGGCCAAGTTGTCCCTGCAGGTAGCTCTACAATAACACATGTATACAATCTACACTGCTACCATAAATACCTGCAATTCCACTTTACCACCACTATCCCTACTTCACCACTACCACCGCACCCCTACACCACCTCAACTTCACCAACACTAGCACCATACTCTCCAACACCAATACAATCAACACTACCATCCCCAATACTACTACACTACCACCATTACACCATCCCCACTACACCATCATCACCAACACTACTACACTAACACCATTACACCATCCCCACTACACCATGATCACCAACACTACTACACGACCACCATCACCAGCATCATTACACCATCATTAACACTACTTCAAAATCACCTCCACTATCACCACCACACTCAACACCAACGCCGCTGTCTCTTCCTACCTATCAATGCCCGGCAGCCTGACGGGAGATGCAGTCATCACCGCGTTGTCCGCGGCAACCTTAGCATCTTTGGCCTGCTTGGTGCGCATCACATCCCCGACGGACTTTCCAGGGTAGATGCGGGGCATGAGGGTCAGGATGTCGGTGTTGGAGGAGTCCAGATGCAGCCCCATTAGGAAGTCCTGCCTTGCCCCCACCGGGTTCTGGAGTCAAACAGAGAGGGGGAAAAGAGAGCATTTTCAGAGCTATCCCAAAAGAAAAACCCACAGTCCTTTCAATGACCATCAGATAGTGTACCGCAAAGCTCGTTGTACAGACAAGCTCTTATAAGAACTATGCTGTGAGAATAACCCAACAGTTCTTTTCAGGACCATCACATGGTGTACCACAAAACTCATCATCTTTTCAGAGCTATACCGAAAATATAACCAAACAGTCTTTTAAAGGAGTATCACACGGTGAATGGCAAAACTCATCAAACAGACATGCTCTTTTCAGAGCTAATTTGAAAGAATAACACAACAGTTCATTTAAGGACCATCATATAATGAACCGCAAAATTTATCATACAGGCTCTTTTCAGAGCTATTCTGGAGGAATGACCAAAGAGTTCTTTTAAGGACTATCACATAATGAACTGCAAAACTCATCTTACATGCTCTTTTCAGAGCTATTCTGAAAGAATGACCCAAGAGTTCTTTTAAGGACTATCACATGGTGTATCACAATATGAATCGTACAAACAGGCTCCTTTCAGAACTATTATAAATGAAAAACCCAACATTCCTTTTAAGGACAATCACATGGTGAAGCATTAAAGGGCATATACTGTACTGGGAAGGCAAAAAAGCCCTCAAAATTTAATTGTTAGCAATCTTCTTGCCAATGGTCTTAAATTCAGGTATTGTCTATTTTAGAAGCTTGCTGAAAGTTATTTGCCCTCAAATGATCTACATTTGGAGTAATGAGTGATTAAATCACAAATCCTCAAAATGTTCACCCCAAACATTTAAAGGATTTAATCATTAATCATTCATGACTCCAAATGGGGATCATTTGAGGGAAAATAACTTTCAGCAAGCTTCTAAAATGGACAATACATGAATTTAAGACCATTGGCAAGATGAATGCTCACGATCACCTTTTGAAGGCTTTTTTTGCCTTCCCAGTACAGTATATGCCCTTTAAGGACAATCACATGGTGAAGCATTAAATTCATCGCACAGACTGCTTTCCTACCTCCATCATGAGCCTGACTTTGCAGCGGGCGATGTAGTAGGGTCCGTGGCGGGGGTTGTGCTGGAGGGCCAGGGTGAACCGTGCGTCTGCATCCTGGTAGATGTGCTCCTCGTAATCCTGCAAGCCGAACTGGCCATGGATGGCCGCCACCCGGGACCTGATCCCAGGGTCTGCGCCGTCCAGCTCGGAGGCCTGGTGGTAGTCGGCAAGAGCAAAGTGCAGCTCTTGGAGGCGGAAGAAACAATCTGGAGATGAAGATAGCGACAGAGTTTAGGTTATCATCCTCATCTCATTACCATCGTCTTCATCTTCAGTCTCCTCATCCATCATCTCATCATTATCATCAACATCATCACCTTCTTCATCATCTTCATTGTCATCATCACCATCATCATCATCCTATCTTCATCCTCACTCTTCTTCCCATTCTTATCATAATCCTCCTCACCAATATCATTCTCCTTATCACCATCACCAGCAGCATCACCATCGCCATTATCACCATTATCTTCCTCCTCTTCCTTCTCCACCTCCTTGCCCTCTTCATAACCTTACTCATCATTATCAGCAACATTATTATAATCATCATCATCATCATCATCCTCATCATCACCATCTTCATAATCATAATCTTTATCATCATCTTCATCATTTTTTTATCCTCTTCCTCCTCCTCCTCCTTATTATCTTCATCATCTTAATCATCATCATCATCATCACCACCAACACCATCTTTATTTTCATCATCATCACCACCACATCATCTTCATCTGTAAAATCTTCATCATCATAGCCATCTTCATATTCTTCGTCACCATCACCATCACTCACTGACTTCATCAAGAACTTACCGCCTCTGTTGATGTAAAGCCCCTTCTCCCTCTTCTCGCCTTTCAAAGCTTTGTTCAGAAGCAAAATGGCCTCCTCATAGTGACCTCCCAGGAAGCACTCCACAGCAAAATCATTGTAGGTCAACAGTAGCTGGCGCTGTGCGTCAGTGTAGACGCTGTTGTGCTCATTGTGTTCTGTCTTATCCATGGCAAGGAGGAAGTCGTCAATAGCTGCGTTGTAGTCATGGAGACGTCGTTGGAGCGCTCCCCTGATTAGAAATGAAAAGCATCAAATTTCCTGAAATTAGATTCGCATCTCACATCTCACATCTATTTCATATTTCAAAATCATTTTGAGGGTGATGAAGATCATTAAGTCATTTTTGTGGTATTCACACACTTTTTTTTTTTGACCCACAAAAGGGATACTCTACTTTTAAGTCTAGTAACATATCAAAAGAAATTGGACTGTACGGGTAACTGACCTCTGTAGATGGTACTCCGCCACTGAAGGGTTCATTTCTATGGCGATGGTGATCTTGGTGAGTCCATCCTTGAGCTTGCCAAGGAGCTGCAGCCGGGTGGCGTGACCGCGGTTCTCCTCCGCCTTCTCCTCCAGCTGACTCATGAGGGCCTGCGCCTCCGCCTGGTTTGGGTCCAGGGCGAGGGCGTCCTTCAGGTCGTAATAGCACAGCGTCATCTGCGAATCAGGCCCACCAAATGATAAAGTAAATGAAATCTCTCAAGATTGAAGGTAGGCAATGAGGCTCGGCATTTTGGGTCTAAGGAGATGCCGATGAAGGTTAGTGATTAAGAATCAGTGCTAGGAATCATGAATTTCACAACTTCCTTTAACAAAAATGTGCCCATTTTTCCTCAAGCCCTTACCAATAAGGGCCATGTTACATATAAGATTTCAATTATTGTAAGTAACCATCAATGGTAACTACCATGGCAACAGGTGCAATAATAAGAGCTCGTTGGCTATTGCCATGGTAGGTACCACTGATGGTAAATTTTACAATTATTGAAAACCTATATGCAACATGGTCCTGGTAATATGATGTTTCTGCTTTTATGCATATCAATTCGTTTTTGAGGTTTCATTCTCTGATAAGAGAAAACAAATCGAGGGAGACTCACATTCCTGAAGAGCTGGTGTAGCCTGGCCCTCATGATGAAGAGGTCTGGGTTGGATCTTTCCGTCTCTAGTCTCCGGTTCACCAGAGCTAAGCATTCCCCATGACGCTGTAATGCTGCCAGGCAAGCAATGCTACACACAAGATATTAACTTGGGTCATATTCCTTACATGCGGTCTACATTTATTTATCTAGGATTTATGCTTGTAGTCATATTCATGCGCATGCATTTGTGTGTGTATGTTGACTCTCTGTAGCTCTCCGCATGCTACTCTGTCTGTCTGTCTGTCTGTCTCTCTCTCTCTCTGTCTGTCCGTCTCTCTCTCCGTCTGTCTCCCTCTCTCTCTCTCAATCTCTCTCGCATTCCCTAATTCTTGCTTTGTATCTCTCTATATATCTGTCTCTGTCTCTCCACCTCCCTACCTCCCTCTCTCTAACCCTTTCTCTTAATCTCCCACTCTTTCTGTATCTCTCTCTTTCTCTCTTTCTCTCTCTTTCTCTCTCTCTCTCTCTTTCTCTCTCTCCCTCTCTCTCTTCCTCTCCCCCCACCCTTCTCACTCCCCACTTCTTTCTCTCCCTCCCTCTCTATATTTCTCTCTCTCTTCCTCTCATCCCCCCTTCTCTACCCACCCCCACCCTCTCTCTCTCTGTATGTAAATGTTGGATGATTGAACCTTACATCATAATCATTCTCTTTCTCTCTCCATCTCTCTCTCTCTCTCCCCCTCTCTCTCTCTCTCTCTCTCTCTCTCTCCCCCTCTCTCTTCTCTCTCTCTCTCTCTCTCTCTCTCTCTCTCTCTCTCTCTCTCTCTCTCTCTCTCTCTTTCTTTCTCTTTTGTGTATTAGAGCACTGCTACTGACCTTCTGGTGTGGTATGCCACAATCTCCGGTCTCATCTCCGCTGCCCTGGAGAAGGATTCCAGCGCCTCGGGAAACAAGCACTGATCAAACAGGCTCTGGCCCTGCAGAATGAACGGAAAGGATTGGAAAGAAAGATAACAAAATAGTCTCTACTTGCTACTTGCATTAAAATCAATCGTTACTCTGTACATTGAGAAAAGTGATTGGACTTGTAATTGATTCAGATCAATTGCAACTCTTTAAAAGACGGGGCCATGATGTCATAAAAAAAATACACTGAACCTCACTATGTATTAAATCCAATGAGAACAAAAAGAAATAACCACAGGCTCTTTTGATGTTTTGATAGGGGGAGATTTGTTTGCAGGATCTAAATCAGTTTTGTGTTCTGGCTTGTTTTGCATTTCTCAAGCTAACTATTCAATAACGCAGTCTGCCTGCTGCCAAAGACAAGTCATTTTAGATTCCCTCTCCATCTCCATAGAAGGGACTAGGAAAAGAGGAGAAAGATTAAGTGACTACTGTTAGTCTTAGAGTGTTAGATTCTTTTTTTTTCAGTTTGGATCGGAGCTGTCCAACAACAGCTACTCCCATGTAACATATTTTCACAGGTGCGTACCAGCCCAGCATTACCTGGAAATAGTAGACGAATGCAAGCCTTGAGTAGTACTGCTCGTTGGTCGGCTGCAGCACGCAGGCCTTCTTCAGGTTCAAGATGGCCGACTGGAAGTCGCAGAGCTGGAGGTAAGCCTCGCCACGCATCAGGTAGAATTTGACCTCTCGGGGTAGGAGGTTGAGGGCCTTGTCAAAGCACAGCACAGCCGCGCCAAAGTCCCCACGCTCACCCAGGTTACAGCCACGCTCAAAGCTGGGCAACAGATGGAGGAGGGGGGGGGGGGAAAATGAGATGGATCATGATCAAAATGGGGACAAATGCATACTGGAGAGCATTTAAAGAAGGTAAATGCGAATATGGTGTGTCAGAAGAGCACAGCCGCACTTATGTCTCCAAGCTTCCCCAGGTTACAGCCACGCTCGAAGCTGGGCAAAAGAGGGAGGGGGAGAAGAAGTGAGATGGATCATGATCAAATCATGGACAATGCCATTCCATGGAGTACTTAACCTGTGGCTCATATTTAGATTCACGGGCTTCGTTAACCCTGGTTCAGTTAGGAAGTCAAACTGTGCCACAGAATTGCAATAGCCAACGGGGTGTGGCTTAACTGCGCCCTATACGGAATTTGAAGTTTATTCATAGCCTTTTGAACAGCAGATTGTATGGGGGTCGTGCTGCTTACTATCTGAGTGGAAAAAATCCAGCCAGCATATATGCATGCTCAGTAAAGAACAGGGGCCATATTCCTGAAACTTTACCAAGCCTAGTTAGTTACTAAAGTGCATCGAAATGCATGCAGTTTAGTAACCAACTAGGCTAGTAAGTTTTCATGAATATGGCCCCTAGTTAATTGAGTGCTTACTGCTGATAGGCCCTCTTGGAGACGACATCTTCCATGGATTCCGGTTCAAACTTGGACGCCCCGAAGAGCTCGATGGCCAGACTCTCCTTGCGGGTGAAGCCATCTTGCTGCTCCTTCTGCTTCTTCTTCGCCTCCTCGATCTTCTCCTCACTCACAGCCGTCGGGAAGATGTCACCAGACTCTTCTTCCTCTGCGGCCTACAGAATAAGAGAATGTGGCAGGCGACTTCATGATAAAATACACAAATGTGATGACCTTCATAACAGAATACACAAATGTGACATACTCCATGACAGAATACACAAATGTGATGAACTTCATGACAAAATATACAAATGTGATGAACTTCATGACAGAATACAAAAAGGGGATGGATAACTTTAGGACTGATCGTGAGAACATTGCTGTAATCACTTAGCCCTTTCTTTACTGAGCCCACATTTTTTTCTCCCCTCAAAATACTAAGTAGCCCAACTCCCGCATAATCTGCTCTATGGCGAATAAACAAAAGGCTAGTAAGCCACACCCCTTTGCTTGTACAAATTTTGACATTCTAACTGGACCAGGGTTCACAAAGCCCAACAGTTGAACCATGAGCAATGGGTTTCAGAAATCCCCTTCTACAAACTCAGTGCTATTGTGTTTTGATTTTTCGCCTAAATCAAAGTAGACCAGTCAAGAAAATCATAGTGTTATACCGTTATACTCCCTTTTTCTTGGTACAAGCATTTAGAACTGATCACTTTCTCAAATGTTTCCTATGGAACGATTAAGGACAAAATAAACGATGTCAATTGTTCTCACCTCTTTCTTCTCCTGATCTTCATTCTTTTCTTCCTCTTCTGATCCTTTCTCTCCTTTGTCTTCACCCTGCTGAGACCCTTCCTTCTGACTTTCCTCCTTCTCACCCTCTACCCCCTGCTCCTCCTCTTCCTCCTCCCCCTTCTCGCTCCCTTTGCTTACATCATCGGCGAACGTAACACTCTTTATGCTTTCGCCCCGGCTGGCGAGCTGCCTGTCCCGCTTGTTCGGACTTAGAAGCCGCCTCGCCTTTTCACTGTCTGTTGTAGTGGGTGTGGGGCCATACATTTCATAATCGGGAGTTGCAAAGTCATGCTCATTGTAGACATATTCTGAATCAGCCGTCACTGGTCTATTGCTTGTCCTTGATTGGTTCACCAGCTGAGATCCAATGGGTAGGTCGACTGACGTGGTAATGCTCTCTGGTGTTTTAACAGTCCGGCCTTGAGATCCTACCGAGGATTCGCGACCTTTCCGTGATCCTTCCATGTCCTCACTGACAACATCTGTGGTGACTGCTAAAGTTATCTCCCCATTTTTCTTTTCCTTTCCATCATCATCATCAGGGGTTGTCTCTTGTGCTGTTTCCTCTCCTTGCCCAATCTCAGTAGTTTCTTTTAACGAGGAAGACACCAACACTTCCCTGTCTGCAGGATGGGGAGAGGCAAGCGTTGGCTGGCTGTCAGAATTCTCTTCACCATCTTTTCCACCCAATTCTGGCGCAGTATTACCATCTGTAGCTTCCTGATCATTTGTCTCTACCGACACATCAAGAGTTCTTTCCTCGTTCTTTTCTTTTGATTGATCTTCTGCCACATCCCCGACACTTTCAGGAGATCCTTCAAATACATCAAGTTTATCAGAGCTACCTTCAGCACTCCCATTTACCATGCTTGGTTCAGCAGCACTACTCCCCTCTAAGTTTTCTGTATGTCCGTTGCTTGTTTCACTTTGCGTTGATGGTTCCAGCGCTAAACTCTGCTCATTTTCATCTCCAGGATTTTGATTATCTTTGTTATTGTTCGTGTTTCCCTCTACCGCTTCAATATATTTGTCAGTGTTTGCATTTTCCTCCACTACGTCACTTTCTTTGCCATCATTTGTGTTTCCTTTTATTTCACCTTCATTGTTGCTTGTGTTTCCTTGCACTATCTGACTGTCATCTTGTTGTGGTAAGGCAGGCTCTACATTTGTCTCTTCTTTTCCTTCCTCTGTTAATCGCTCCTCAACTTCAGACTTCACATCCTCGGTGGGTTCCACTGTCTCGCTGATCACTGGAGAAGAGATGGCTTCTTCAGGAACTTGTGGCTCTTGCACTTGTAATTCTGTTTCTTCTTCTGCCATGGTGTCACTTGATGTGAACTGTCTCAAAGAATCTGCCAGGTCATCTTCCTCTGATCATCTTAATACACAGACTAGATGTGATTAGTGTCTTGCTGCAAATGTAGTTCTTGGACTTGGGGCAGAGTGTATTTTGATACACAGCCAGGAAGAAGTCTGAAAGGGGAAAAATTGTGAAACTGAAGTCTTAAAGTCAACGAAAAAAATATAATTTATAGCTTTAGACTGGACTATATTGTCCAGTCAGTCCTTTTTTTTTTTCATTGAGCCTATCAATCATGACATGCAGGTTTATTACATTCTAACTAAAATGCACAGTAAAAACTGTAAATTGAAGATAGTTGAGACTTTTTCAGCACTTGGCATAAATATTCAATATTGCCTTTTTGGATGGGAAACGCCACTACTAGTAGGCCTACTACTACGCAGTAAAAAAATGTAAATTTGAAAATATTTCAGTGGCATCAATATTCAATATTGGATGGGAAAACGCCACTAGCCGGCACTACTACGCAGAAACCAACATAACATGCACAGTTTTCACCATAGTATACTCTCACTCAGAGACGGACTAAGTAAATAACCTTACCTTACCTACTAAAACTTTACTTACGCAAAATTCGACAAGTGGGGCACAGCTTAGACCAAGACGGGCCAAAGATCTCCCTGAAAATACAGTAATCCGGAAGCTACCATGATGACTATTCTACATCAAAGTATTATGCACAGTACTAAGATTGACTCTCCGTAAAATTCGATTATAATTCAAAATGATGTTTTCACAAAAACATTAGATACGCACATTTTACTTATTTTTGGCAGTTTATCAAAGATTCATGTTTATACGACGCAGTCAAGGCAACTATTTTTATGTGCGTGCGCCATCTCCGTCCATGTATTTACAGTATATAAGATTGTGATTTTTGTCACGTACATCCAGAGATCAGTGCGTACATCACACCAATTGTTCCGTTTTGTTACCCCAAAAAAAAAACAATAAAAAAAGACAGATAGAACATTAGCCGGAAATGAAACGGTTATATATAAATCCGTCTCCTTTGGCGGGGAGGATGTCCCCCCAGAGAGAGTAATTGGAGTTCTCTTTTCATAATTTAGCGTTGAGTGATGTAGATGGATTAGATGTAGACAGAATATTGAAAAAGAATTCACACAATGATGGACGATAAAAAATAATAGGCAAAAGGGAAATAAGATGATATGAAGGAGGGGAATTAACCAATGTCAAAGATTTCTTGTGTAATTCATAGAAAACAAAACGTGACGGTGTGATTCTATTGTTTCAAACTAGATCTCACATTAAAATTACACTTACATGCTACCCCCCCCCCCCTCCCCATTCTCTCTCTGTCTCTCTGTCTCTCTCCCTCCGCTCTCTCCATCATTCTATCTCTCACTCTCTCTCTCTCCCCCTCTCTCTCTCTCTCTCTCTCTCTCTCTCTCTCTCTCTCTCTCTCTCTCTCTCACACACACTCTCTGTCTTACTCTCTCTTTCGTACCAGTTTCAAAAACACATCCAATCAACTTACAGAGGGTATGCCTTAAACACTTAAACAAAAACAACAGGAGACACATTTTGAATCATACATTTTTCGTAACTCATTTGTTATATGGACAACTATTCACCTTCACAATCATGATAAAATGAAAATCACCTTATACTTTCATAAATTTCATTATAAATTATGGTCGATTAAAATAAAATAGCTGGCTCATGCTACTCATAAAAGTCACCAAATATAAATGATACAGTCTGCCTATTTGGAATATGATTATGAAAAGAATATAGAGTTATGTCCCCTGCCTGATATCTCAATTCCTACAGTAATAACATTCTTAAATCTTCAAAATAACATGCTGCCAGTTGCTGCTACATTTATGGTGGATAACCAGTCTTTCACATCAATTTGTACAAAACTGGATACATTACCTTAATTCAACACATGCTAACTGCCCAGGAGCGCATGTGTTTTTAAGTTTTCCAAATCCTTGTTTTTTCACCCATTACACATCACAACTCCACAAATTTGTAATGATGCATTCCATTATAAATTACACCGCAAAAACAAACAATCCCTTTTGCGAATATAATTTAAGACCGTATGAGCAGCACAAAACTTTGTACACTCTTTAGACTGTATGGGTGATATACAGTGTGTCCCAGAAATAAGGAAACTCGTTTTTTGAGGTGATAACGTAATCATAAAATATCATATTATTATAAAAAATAACAACACTATTGAGAGTAAAGTATCTTCTTTATTATGTTGTATTATGTTAATGGACTGCATGTTCAACCCAAACAAATGGTTTCAATGTTGGCAAGATAATTAATTCTATAGACTAATTTGTCTGGGGAAGAGGGCCATTCACACAATTACATTGTCCGAGGAACCATTGAGATGGGTGACATCACGCACACAAATCTATAGACACTGTCTACTTTCCACAAGGAACACACAGCAAAAGTCAAGGTCTCTGAAATGGCAAGTGCAATCATACATAACCCCTTCAGCAGTAGAAGACCAATAGAGCATTTCATGAAAGTTGTCAGCACTGACTAAATAGTGAAACCTGTCTTAGTGGCAACCTGTCTATAGCAGCCAACCTGTTTATAGTGGCCACTAAAATAATTCCCCAGAGAGAGATCATGAGTTAAAAAACCTGTCTATAGCAGCCACCTGTCTATAAAGGCAACAAATTTTGTTTCCCTTGGGTGGCCACTATAGACAGGTTTCATTGTAGTCAGTGCTGACAATTGCAGTGAAATCCTTGGTTTGGATTGGCTGAGAGGCACCAGCCTCTGACTGTTACTATGGTAACTGTCGGAGAAAGACAACTTGTCTTGGCATTTCATCAAAGGACTTGTCGGACGTTTTATCCGACAAACTGTTATAAGCTACTGAAATGCATCTTATTGGCCGAGAGCAAACTTGTCGGATAAAATATCCGACAAGTCCTTTGATGAAATGCCCTCCCTGGTTTTCACAAATTGGTCTATTGTCAGAGGTTACCAGTACCTTAATTGCTGGTGACATCATTAACATTAGCAGCGCTGCAGAGACCCCAATCTGAAGTGACTTTATAATCATGGAGCTGTCGAGGCAGTTTTCAGAACGTCAACTAAAGAGGGATAGCCTAGTTTTTGTGCCTATACATATACCCAGTAACATTGTTTGGGGTGGTTTTTTCTTTCATTATGTACAGGTATATACATAGCCATTTATAATAATTCATATTATGATTTGTGAATATATGTAAGTACCAACACTGTTACCTCTAAGTACACATAACTGCTTTATCATAGCATGTGATGTAGTTTGACAACAAAAAGATAGCATGCTTCTACATTTCATAATCTGTTCCAAAAATCCCTGTATTACAATGTGCAATGCATTACTTGGGTAACATAACCTTCCAGTCTGCTGACTAAATGTCTTGTTTTAGGATTTGTCATCTGATTAATGGCTATGATAGACAGTATATCAAACACATGGCACAACAAAAGATTTGGACAGTGAACATTCAGTTTGTTTAAAGATAGGGCACCAGGTAGCCCAATTAAAGTAGTACCGACACTCAGCATGGATCAGCAATATACCCTACTGATAACATGTACGAAATCTCACAGTCAAAGCTGCACAAACCTTTTCAAGATAAATAACAATTTTTTTTTTTTATGTTTGAATCACCTTGTTTCGTAGTCTCCATACTGTATAAGTGGTATCTTTCGCGGGGGGTTTATTTTTGCAAATCGGGATGCGTCCGCAAATTAAATATCTCGCGAAAAGGTTTTGAGCATTACCGCGAATTTATCCACGCTAGAAAATGTGTTGAACTCCTCGAGCAGAGTTGCGTATGCGGCGCTATAAATAGCACACACAACAATACAGCGCGCGCGGTGCATGGAAGAATGTCCAGAATGTAGGTCAAATGAATACGGTCACAGTACTGCAATTCGCACATGTTCAAATGGATTACTTAGCCTAGCCTAGTTCTAGTTACTTTAGATTTTGTCGACCGCGGATTTAACATCGCGTGAAAATGTCGGGACCCCCGCCGAGCGCGAAAATATCTGCACGCGAAAAAAAAAACTTTTACAGTATAGTCTTCATTCATATATGATATCGCACCAATGTTGCGTTAGTTAGGGGGACCAGCTCATCTCAATGCATAACTGCTGAGCAGAAAGCTGTGCTTTGAGCTCTAGCGGTCTCCAGTCTCTAGGCTACTGGAAATACTAGGTTTTGGACAACTAGCCCAAAGCCTCCTCCAAATTAAGCAATCATTATAATTCCTCTTTTAGTCAGTTTCCAGCTCGAATACTGTGAGGGAAGTTCTTACAAAGTATTTTCTTTGACTTTCCGTGGTTTCTACACAATTTGTATTGCTATGTTGCAATGCTCACTCACACCACTCATTGTACGTACATACACCGTAGCATACATGTATCAAAGATTGCTGCTGATATCGCACGCACGCTAAATCGCGACTGTCAAAGTTTTTCCTATCTTGAGGGTGGGGCTGATATGACCGCCGCCGTATGCTGTGCCCTCTATAAACAATATCACACCATAAGAGCTGTGTTGTATGGGCCATGAAGGTACTTTCACACATAAGCATTTAAGTGCTTGCCATCTGTAGTATGTTGTTAATATTTTTCAGAAGAGCAAGAAAGTGAAGCCATCTCCTAGGCAATGGAGACCCTGTGTGAACAGGTCAGCGGGATTGCCATTATAGCAAACCACTTTCGTGTGAACAGATCTTTGGCCTCTAACCACTCATTCACAGGAAATCTCTGATGGCAGCAGACGTCAACACACATGCTACACATGGCTACTACAACTGTAAAGCAACACATCGCAATAAACAAACAGGAAACATATTTGCATCTGCCAATCACTTCTTACAGTTTTCTTAGTTTCGTGTTGCACGACGTTTGGCCTTTTAGATATCTTTCAGTCCCAAACTAATACGCTTCTAAAAGACTGGATAGGTAAGACTAGTCACCACCTATAGCGCCTTGTGGGGGGTCGTGATCGTGAGCATGACTACAGCAGTCTTCCTTGTGCTTGCTGTAATTTTTCTTCTGCTGTTTGCGGCACATCTTGCAGTCGTCGTCCGACTCCCCTTCGCTACTCGACGAGCTCTCCCCAAACATGCGCGGCTTATTGTAAATACAGCAACCTGAACAGAGAAAAAAAAAAATGTTAAGAAAAGCACAACTTGTTACAGCTTGCAAACTGTGTACAGGGTCCCTCTAGACTACAAGGAATCTTAAAGGGTATACCACCAAGCAGAGATTCTCTCTCATCAAAGGCATTTCTTAAATAAACAGACAAAAGAGCTTGTGATCCTGAAATTATATCTACATCTCCATGGAAAAATTTGCAATATCATCCTTCAATCATTCTGCTGGCAAAGTTACGATAAAGATATTACATAACTATCCTCTTTTCAATACCAACAATCATTTATGCTGCAAACACAGAGCCGCCACATCTGTATTGCTGTGCAAGCGATGTAACTATCACTGGGTTATGAGATAAATTTAACTTACTTCCATATAACGCATGCATATTAAATGGGTGGTCATGCAACAAAAGTACAACAAAATGTGTAGAGATAGTCCTTCAATTCTTTTTGTCCTACTTTATTTCTTTTTCTTGATTTTACTTACATTTTGATTTCTTTTTGCCCATGTGCTCATTGTCCACCACACCAGACTTCCAGTTCACTTTCTTGTCATTCTTGGGCTTGCGTAACTTGAGTGTGACAGTCGGCTGACATAGGGAAAAACAAAAAATGTTTCAAATGAATAAAAACATGATGAACATTTAGAAGAATACACATGATTAAAAGACATCTCATGATCCTGCAGTTTATGTACATCAACGTCCACTAATTATAACCTCAACTCTAACAATGGAAATGTCTTGAGCATATCAAATAACATATACTTCTTTGGCTTAAGTAGAATCTTGCGCATTTTAAATGTGTGTCTGCGGTATCGATGCAATTTTGAAAAGACTGATTAGGATTTATTGAACTTCATAATTTTCTGCTTCAGAAACGTATTTGGATCAATGCATTGTAGTTTGTACACATTGTGTAACTTAGACTAGTAAGTCTAAGACAGATGCAGTGACGAGAGTAACTTAGAGACTTCAGGATGTTGATTGAAATACTCATCAAATATAAAAACTTAAAAACCGACAAATTCATCGGTCTGGTAAAAAAATAAGCTCAGCTCAGCTCTGCAAGGTTCAGCTTAGCCTTGCTGGAGTCTCGGGGTGTTCGTGGGATACGTGCGTTCCTATGCGGCCCGGCTCGGCGGAACAGCGAGAGCTTGCACGCCAAGCAGCAATGCAGCGCCGCAGCGCGCAGTGAGTCCGAAAACGAGAGGAGACCATCATTAGCTTTGCAATTTCATAGTCGAATATGTTTCCCTATGTTTTTACATCTAAGAGTTTTATACTCACTGAAGCTCCTTCTGTCAACGCAACCGTTCTTGTAGGCTCCAGCTCGGAATATGTGGTGGTACTGGTAGCCATGTTATTCCTTTCTTCAGGAATATGTTTACATGTACGTGATGGCCAAAGCAGTATTTGCGAAATATGATGTCATCGAGATGTGTCGGCATAGCCATAGAGGGCGCACTGCCCAGATTGCATCAGAATAGTTCACCCTAAAATTATTTTGGTTTCAATAAAAGGAGACACTTGCAAGAAACATACGTGAAGGTTTGACGAAAATCGGTCAAAGGGAAAGAAAGTTATTTGATTTTAAAATGTTGATTTTGTGACGCCACGTGCGAGGTGCTCTCTCATATGTTGTGTAAATTCTTTTTGGAAAAAGGATATTTACCATTCCATCTGTGCGTTTGATAAACACACGTTTTTACACACATATCGCTATGAAAATAATGTATTCCTTCATCATAAAACATTAAAAGGCAATTTATGGAAAAAGTAGTACACCGCATATGGGAGAGCACCTTGCAGGTGACGTCATAAAATAAAAACTTCAAAGTCAAATAACTGTCTTTTTCTTTGATCGATATTCATCAAACCTTCACTAATATGTTACTTTTAAGTGTCTCCTCTTATTGAAACCAAAATAATTTCAGGGTAAACTATAACGATTGCATATATACACAGAATTTAGCCAACTTGGTTTGAGATTTTTTTTACAAAAGAGGCAACATGGCGCTTATTATTTTGTTATCCGCTTGCCCAACAAAGCAACAAGCGCCATGTTGCTCCCTATCGAAACCGAGTATGGCAAACTCTGTGAATAAAGGGCTCTGACCTTGATACGGACACAAATAAAGCTTGAGTTTAACTATGATAATTTCAATATCGAGCTATACTCATAATCTCGTTATCAAAAAGCTGATACGAAATGGGCAGTTGACAAAATATGCGAGTTGTTACGTAATGCGGGGCGGAATGATTTCCGCGGGAATTATGTGAATATGAAAGCATATCTAGTGTAGACAAGGTCGTGTTCAAACTTAAATATTAATAATTCTAGCCAGGCATTTTTCGTGAAATTTCATCGATTATTATTCTTGTAAAATCCTTGGAATATATCATTAGATTGTCACTTTCAGACACATTTGAGCCTAAACAATGCGTGTGTGTCAATTAATGGACTATTTTCGTTATGTATGCAAATTGTATGCACTTCGTTCAAACAATGTGTTGCTACTGGTAACCACAAAGCTTGTCCGAGGTTTTTCCGAGTAGCAACAGCTAATAGATTCATAGTGCGTTTCACCCATTAAAAATGAATCACTATACAGGTGATTGTAACAGCGCGTTACGGGTGAAAGTTGTGAATACATTACGAAAATGGTTAATTAATAATAATTGAACATCACATGTGTTAAGCCACTAGCAATTAACTGCCATCACTTTGTCATTATTGATGCGTGATGCTAGGCTGGCACAGAATAACTTGTGTGTTGACACGTGTGAATATGCATTAGTGTGCTCTGAATCTCTGCCAAACACACATTTTGATGTCCAATTTTGCCCAAAAGTGAACATCTTGGTAAGTATTCAAAGGACTATTACAAGAATAATGATTGATGAAATGTCACAAAAGCCTACTTCTAAAAAAGGACGTCTTTTGAGTTCATGATGTGTAAATTTCAGCTTCATCAAGTTATTTTTCAAAAGTGTCAAAAGTAAACCCACAACGTCGTTTATGCCAAATGCATCATGCATTACTGAAAGTGTAATGGAATTTGCTAGTGGATTGACAGATGCAAAATGGACATTGTTGTGTCTTGAATTAGTCACTAAAAAGTGTTTGTTTACACCCAGTAGTTGTCTTTGCCAAGACGAAATTATTCTATTCTATTCTATTCTATTTAGTCTATTCTGTGATATCACACGACAGGTGGGATAAAATGCCTATTACTTTATAGGGTAGGCTACTAGTATTGTATCATACAAAAACTAAAAATGTCCTGTGGCAAAGGAATTCGTCTTCAAATGCTAATTGCACCAACAGAATAGAGATTCATTTTCCCTCCATTGGTGTCTCTAACTAAATATTCACCATTTTGAATAGTTGGTCTTTCCAAGCTCCACGTCGTTCTCTCCTGTCTTGTCTTTCGAATCACCATCATTTTGACTGGAGTAGTGGGGACTCTACTGAGATACACTCTTAACATCCCATGAACCTGTCAACCTGCTGTGAACATTTTACATGGTATATTAGCGAACTACTGTTGAGGAGACATATTGCTCAGCACGAGGTCTTAGAAGCTGATTTTGATATTTCCCGCCAAGTTTCGGAGGACTTAGTGGAACATACATGTGACCGCGCGCTGGTAAGTTACCTTGTCGACTTCTTTATTATACATGGAGCCTTAGCCACTAGTGGATTATTTTTGTTTTCATTTGACTTATTTCACCATTCATACAATTACATTCCATATAGCAGCATTTTGTCTGGCACACAAAGGGTCAACCATTATTTTTTCAAAATGAAAATAATATACAAATACCTTCTGCTCTCGACAAAAACGGCATTCGAATCGAGAGGACGGAAAGAAATAATGTCTTCTCCTCTTTTGGCAAAGTTGATTTTTTTTATTTATGTTTGTTTTCAGCATGATATAAACCAGCATAAACCATAAAACTAGACATTTTGTAATTTATTGTGAATGTCTAATTTACTTATTTGATCTCTCACCGCCTGCTCACACACGGAACAATCATGATTTTAAAAAAAATAGAGTACGATGGAATGTTGTGTGCGGACGCTTACTGTAACCCCACCACGCCACTTCGGAATCAGCGGGAACCGAGCAGAACCAACCCGAACGAAAAATTTTCAAAATTCGTTGCACATTTGGGGGGGGGGAGTAAAATTGAACGAGCTTTGTATGTAAGAATGCCGTACGAATACTTAGAATGTTCATCGAATTCAGAACGGCGTGGAATAACCACCTGGAAAGGTTCGAACGTCCAAGAATTCAAAGAATGTAAAATAATGTACATGTACTGCGAAATGTAACTCGAAATGTCCATAGTGTTTTAAGAATGCTAGCGGAATGGTTCCAAATATTGGCTGAATCGAGCACTTTCATCAGTCTCATCCAACGGCAGCTGACCGCATTTTTATGCGATTCGGCGTTGTTCTGGATTCAAACGTTTCGACTGCATTTGAGCCGCGAAAATTCTGACGGCATTCGACATGCATTTCAGCAGAATTTCAAATAGAGTCCGGCAGAAAACAGATGCATTCGATGTGTGTGCATTCCACTTCATTCTAAGCGCATTCTCGACGTTCTGGCAGAATTTTAAGCGGCTTGGCCTTTATATTCTCTCACGAATACGATCAGAGCAGATGTTTCGATTGATTTTGGAATGTTGTAAGAAAGAATGCAGTTAGAACTTACTTCGAATGCCGTTTGATATTTCTCCACTTCGGATGCACCTCGAAAGTTTTGAACATCGAGTAAAACATTCGAACGTACCGACCACAAAAATAGGCCCGAATATTTAGAATGTAGTCAGAAGTTTTAGACTGCACTACGAACGTCAAGGAGTATACTAAGAATGTTCATTTCGATTCCATTCCGACTCATTCTACTTCTAATGTAACTAGGGCTCAACAAAATTACGATAAACATCGTATAACAATGCGCAGTAGCAAACTGCGCACATAATCATACAATGTTTTGTTGTAAGTAGATTTTCGAGATGATAATTGTTTGTGTTTCGTTGTTCTTGCTCATGGGTATAGGTAAGCATTACAGGAAAATATGTGTAACTCTCAAGTGTGAACTATACTGTTGATATCGTTTCTCTAATATTGCGATTTATTTCGGGTTTAGGCTGACTACAGATCCCGTGAGAAATGGACTAGAGAGAGGGGGGGGGGGAGCTTTCTATCTCTTAACACATTTTTACTTTTTAGCAGACTTTCCAATTATGCAGAAAACATCACTTGAAGTACATCTTTATATTTTCTTGACCAGGAAAGATATGGCTTGGTGTTTCGATCTTTATCTCGCATGTAATTACCATAGACCCTACACGGTCTTACTGTATCGCCCTGGTTGATGGCGCCCTCTTGAATACAGTTTTACAATTATTCTATTTTACAATTTTACATTTTTACAATTATTCTAAGACGCAGAGAATAATGTGGATCAAACGTTTACTATATGGAGAGAAACAAACGGGTTGGAAAGTAACATTCGATTATTTTTTTAAGATCACTGGGCGGACAAATTATATTTCTATGTAATTTTGATACAAATAAAAATGAATTGGAATACCAATGTTTTATATACATATGTTAAAAGCCTGGCAAGAAATAGATAAATGCAGAAATTTTGGAGAAAAAAAAGATTTATCCAATTATTTTCAATAATAAGTGTTTATGTCTAAGTAATAAAAAAATTTGACGGAGAACTTTTAGAAAAGGGTATAGCTAATGCATTAGATATTATTGATAGAGGTCACCTAAAACCAATTTCACATTTTTATAGGTTGGGGTTCACGTCTGAAAGCTTGTTAAAAATTCAAAGGATTTTTTCAATAATTAGAGACGAATGGGTGCAAAGCGATTTTATGGAAGAAGATGTTGAAAATTTTGAAATAGAACTGATGATATTTGGACTTTTAAAGAAACTATGCAATATCAAGTCCAGATGTGTATACGATTACTTCATAGAAGAAATTCAAAAAGACTACGTACTGTGTGTCACGGATTTTTCCGGTCAATATAATATCGGAATAAAGGGATTGAAAGAAACATTTATTAAGGTTAAACTTGCCTTGCTATGCAACAAACAAAGAGAGTACCAATACAAATTATTTCATGGAGCTGTATAAACAAAGAAGGGGTCGACGAACTTTGCTTCTTTTGTAAACAAGAAGTTGAGACATACCAACATTTATTTCTAGATTGTCCAAAAGTAAAAAAAAAAATATGGCAGGAAATAATTAAAAAGCTACATTTAACTGAAGTTCAGAGTGATAATTGGAAAACAATTTTTATGGGGGTATGTGGCAGTACCTGCTCGAGAATCTGTAGTAAATTGTATCACATATGTAGTTAAATACATCATTTTTATCTCTAGAAAACATGGAACTCCACCATCTGCACAGAAAACAATACATATGCTAAAAGATCACAGAGATGATGAATACAAGATAGCCTTCCAAAGGGGAAAATAGGGACACATCTACAGAAGTGGGAAATAGTGGATGCGTTTTTGCTTCAACGGAGATAATGTTTTTGGTTTTCCTTCATTTGCGAGCAGAAAACTGGAGACAGAGGCATTGTATGTGTGAGAGTTTGTGTGCGCGTGTGTGTGTTTTGTGAGAGTATGTGAGGTGTGTGTGTGTGTGTGTGTGTGTGCGCGTTAAGCGTGGGTGAGTGATTTTGATATAACTTCCTCAAAATTGTAATTAAATATGATACTGTAAATGCAAAAAAAAGATATAATTCAAGATATATGTAATTCTGTCTATATTACTACTCCTATTTCGAGTATAAACTGATAAAGAAAATGTTAAAGAATGTGTAAAGATGGATTCAAGTTTTTTCGGATCTGTATAATTTATTCTATTTCATAATCAGGTAAAAATATTAATAAATGATTACATGTAAAAATGAATTTTGAATTAACTATGTGAATGATTTCACGTTATATTATTCCGTAACTATCTATAAGTGGCGTTTGACACACAACGTCATTAAAGCGAAATGTTTTTTTCATCTCATACCACTCTCCTCTAAAAAATAGTCATGCAGCATTCTCAAATACTATAAATTGAGCTTATCTCAATAACATGGTGTTGGAATTGTAATTTTATTTTTATTTATTTGTTTATTCAAGTCCTCTTTAAAAATACAGGGTAGGCAACCTTTTGATAAAAAACGTCCCATTCTATTTCCCCCAAATAATACATAAATGATCATAACAGTGTTGTACAACTTTGTAACATTGCGGTGACACTATGGCATTTAATAGATCACAGACGGATATGAAAATATTACATTTCTCCAGAACAGCCAAAACAGCTCTGAAACATGGCAAAGGGGCGTTGGCGATAATCCAATAATCACATATCGATATCCAAATAAACATACATATATTCTTTAACTTTACAAATATTATTTGATTTGAACAATTCACGTTTTTAAAGAGCTCACTACCGGTATGGAGCGGCAATGTAAAGGAACATTTTCTTGGCGTGTGCCCCTACTCTCTGGAATAATCTCCATGCCCACATTCAGAATTCTGCTGTCGATGTATGTAAAAACCTACTCAAAACCCATCTTTTTATTCAACAAAACAAGTAAGCTGTTGCAATGACCAGTTATATGTTATCTTGCTATTTCATTTATTGACTTGTTATATGATTGATATTTAACTACCTCTTAATTTTTTACACTTATAATTCATACTTTGTTTCCATTTAAATTCATTATGTTGTACTTGTTTTATTTACTTTCTGTTTAAATTGTATAGTGCATAGAATTTGTGTTGTATTAAGCGCTACATAAAAGCTCCATATTATGATTATTTTCGTAAAGTATTGTATGCAATTTTTCTGTGTGCGCTCAGCCTCATATACGATACTGGACGGATGTGTCGTTTTCATGACTCATTAGACCACTTCGTCATTACACCATGGTCGGACAATGCACTGAATAAATACTACTAGACTGCTCACTGGGATTGTTTTTCATGAAGTTGTGTTGGATGATGGATGTAAAGACATTTTACAGAGTGCCCGGAACAACAATAGAAGCAGATGCACATGTTGGAATGTTCTTTCACTACCTGAATAGCTGAATAGCTGTTGCCATATTTGCTTGATAATAGATTGAAATGTGGTCGACTATCTAATGAATTCCCATTTTACTCTATGAGTTTGGAAAATGACCTGAGGTCATTTACTAATATCAATAATCTGCTCATGCGCAATTGCCATTACAAAATGGCTTATAGTTATGGGGTGCGCGCTTCACTCCAACCCATCTATTCACAATCATGACAATGGAAAGGTGTGACCCACAGACTCGTTAAAATAAATTATCATAAGCTACCCATTGTCACCACTGATTGTGCAAAATTAGGGTTCCAGAACTTGATACATAGTGCCATTCTCATTGGGCTTAAAAAATCGAGAAGTTAGAAAAATCGAGAAGTTAGGGTGAAAATTGCCTAGCAACCGTACCAAAAGCCGAACGGTCCTATTGTCCCGGTCCCCTAACTTCTAGATTTTTCTAACTTCTAGATTTTTTAAAGCCCAATGAGAATGACACTTTAGTGTCAGGGATATGTTATGAAAGGATATGGATCAACCATCTTTCTTTGAACCCATGCTCGACATCGCCGAAGAGTTTTGTATTCTCAACATGTGCTTTCGTGTGTTTGAACAGTAGTGAACATGATTGCGCGGCAATGGCTTCTCAGAGAGAACAAAAGCAATACATATAACTAATTTCGCTGGTCCAGTTTTGTCATTGGCATCAATACTTTCGTGAGCATAAGAGATATCAGCAAAAAAAATAAGATTTTCAAATATCTCAGCTGCACGCAACACACGCAGACATTGTTCAAATTTAACCTCTTTGAAATTTGCATATTTCTAAATACAAAGCAAAGCTTCTAGATTCAAAATGGTCTTTCCGAGTTGACATCCGATTAATGTCGGTGCTGAGCGTGGGACATCACAGTATTGTCATGGTTGTGAAGTGTTTTTGACATTAATTAGATCAGATGTTTGAATTAATTATTTTTCTCCTTCATAACACCTCCTTAATAGTTTTATTGTGTTAGCTTGTTTTTACTCCAGTTGAAATAGTACAGGATGCTAAAGATGAGGGTACCCTTTATAGTTATTCGTTATTAAGTTTAATGGTGTCCTTCCGTTTGGGGGCGTTCACTTTCCTTCCTCAACACTTTATTATACATTTTTAATTACTCGGAAGAGATCGAGAGAGAGAGAGAGAGAGAGAGAGAGAGAGAGAGAGAGAATGATTATGATGTAAGGTTCAATCATTCAACATTTACCTACACATGAGGGTTCCGTTGTATCATCATTCTACTCCTCATCTAAAACATGATGAGATAACATTTTGCATAAAATATAATTATTTCATAATCATGGTAGAAATGCCTTGTGTTATATAGGTATGTAATTTTAAGTAAGAGAGCCGCAATGTTGCATAGAAAATTGATATAAGCGTTGTCGTGATTTTAAAGGGATAGTTCACCCTGAAATCGTTTCGGTTTCAATAAAAGGGGACGCATGAAAGGAACATATTGGTGAAGGTTTGACGAAAATCGGTCAAAGGAAAGGAAAGTTATTTGAATTTTAACTTTTGATTTTGTGACTTTTTGCGATTTTGTGATTTTGTGACTTGAAGGCGAACAGCTACTAAGGAGCGACAATACCTTATATGATGATAAATAGACCAACTACTTCACAAAACATTTCCAGCATGTTTTCACCTTCAATGTGTGTTGTTTATTGCTTATTACAATAAGCTTTTGTACTACAAAATACAATATGTTAGTCCTAGCCATTGCATAGGCATTGCTTTAATACTGTAAACAGTCTTTACAATTATAACTAAATCTGAGACAACTGTCGTTCGAATTTAATGGGTGCTATGAAGCATCATATTTTAAAATAAATGCATATACACAAATGTTGCGGTGCAAAATGGTCCAAAAGTGAATCTCTCATCGAATATTCAAAGGATTATTAGAAAAATCATAAAATATAAAATTGCGCGAGAACTGCTTCTAAACCAAAATAATGACATCCGTTGAATTATGGTACGTACATTTCAGCTTCATTCAAGCTGTTACTTATTTTTTATTATTTTTCAAAAGTGTATGTTTTTTAACACATACAGTACATCTAGTATAATGATACTTCTATCTTGTCTGCAGAGATCTAATTCTATCATACCATGCCTCGATAAACACTTCACATGGTCACATTCTTATATTCAGGTTGATTTCAGCCCTCATGTCATAGGTAAATTCTTAGTTGAAGTCAGTCTGTACCGATTAATAGACCATTTTCGTTATGTATGAATATCACATTCAAGTCGTTCAAATAATAACTATTGGTCACCCTAAAACTTGGCCGAGGTGTGTCCGAGTGTGTCCGAACTGAAAGATTCCGAGTACGTTTTACCAATTGAAACTGAATTTAAAAAATATAGGTGACTATAGAAACTACGTACTGCACAGTACTGTTCGGGGGGATATTTTACGAAAACGGTTTTCCCGACCCTTATCTAAGGGAAACCAACAATCCACAGAATTCAAAATAAACCATGACCTCGGAAGATCTTGAAAAAAAAAATGTATGTGTGAGTGTGTGTAAATACGTGTGTGTTTGGGTGTATATTACGTGTATAATATGTTTATACAAGTGTAAAAGTGTGGAAATATTGTCGCCATTATTCCATCATAAAATAGGTGTTTAAAACAAATTTACTTTCTTAATCCTTGCGTTGTGCGCATCACGTCTTCTAGTCTACAATATCTTAACCAGATATTATGAACTAGTATCAATCTTGGGAACACTTGATAGTCTTCAAGCCATCTGCCTAGTAGTTGCTGGTATACTCCAGGCATGTGTTATGGAAGGAAATGAAGCAACATGAATATGGAATGCTTTTGACATTCATGAGCACGCTTTAGAACCCATACAGATGTTTGAAAATAATTATGCTCGTTTCTTTTCCTTCCTAACACCTCCCTGTATACTCCTCTTTTTTATTCGCTCTCACACACGTAATGTGAAAAACACGTCGCTTTAAATAACACTAATCGTAGATATGGAGATATTCAATTTGAGCACAGCACTCACGATGTGTTTCACACTATACATCGCATGCAGAGACATCTATATACAGAGTTTGGCCAACTCGGAATCAATTGGACACAACATAACGCGTGTTGCTTCGTTGGGCAAGCAAATAACAAAAGAATATGCGCCATGTTGTAACCGAATGGAACCGAGTTGGCCAAACTCTGTATATAGATGGCTCTGATCGCATGTTAATTATAGCGCCATCAAAAGGAAAGGTTATTGGGCCTCATAATTATTCGACTCGTCCTATACACCCCCAAAAATATGAAGCATAATGTCACGACTTGGCTTCGTGGTATTGGTAACTGACAGTTGTGCTTGGCTCTCTTCAAGTCACGAAGTCTACTCATGTTGAAAGGTGCTGCCTTCTTACTTCTTATTCACGGGGTCAATTACAACACAAATTTTTATTGATGGTAGAAGAACGGGGGCATCGCAAAAATGCGTCCGGTCTCTGGTAAAGTTGCGGGCAGCACTTGGTTAAATGTCTATACATCACTACCAGCACCTTGCATGCCAGCTATCTTTGGAAACCATTTTGAAGCCTCGTAGGCCTTTGGATGGCCTATGCCTGTTACCGTTTCTTACGTTCTCTGGATGAATGTTATAAGTGTTGTTTTTTGTCACGACTTTCCATCAGAATTGGGCGCTTCTTTTGATCATGAGGCAACATTAAACAGAAGAAATTAGCACGTCCGTCAGTTCATTTGTTTGTATCTTCCTCTCTCTTTGTCTACGAGAGGCGAATAATTGCCTTTTGAGCGCCGAAATATTTTGAGTCTGCACGCAATGTCGAACGCCCTAAAAGTGTCGATATCGTATAGTCTTCCGGGTTAGAAATACGGATGACTTTCGACAATATTCAAGATAGACACATAGGCATACTCAATTATGAATTTAAAAAAGAACATGGAATAAAACGATCATATAACTGATAATAGTGAAATAAAAATAATAACAATGATAATAATGTTTAGTACTCGCAGGGAAATGCCATACAGTTTCCATCAAGTTATGAAAACACGTTTATGAGTAGGCCTACAGTCAGATAAATTTCATGCGGTAACCCAATCACACACAAAACATTATTTTAACATGAAGTTAAAATATATAGATTAGCGATTCGTTCTGGGGGTTGTGTGTGAGGAAGTTCCAGAACTCTCTTTTTCTAAACGGTCTAGTTTTAAAACGTATCTGAACCAGTAAGTCTGCGATATCGTTTAAATTCACAGTGGCCATCCAACAGGCGCCACACGTACGAAGCCTAAAAACGACTCCACCAACTACACGTAGACCTAATACCCTAGTGACACCAAGCTAAGGATGTTTTAAGGTATATGGAGTACCATCAGCCGTTTAGTCAATGCATGGACCTATCATGGATGGACTGCGCTCGGATAGATTTCCTTTGATCTATGAGGTCCGCCGCCTCATAACAATTCAAGACATTCAGGTGTTTTAAACAATCAGCTGTATTTCTAATTAGGTAGTGCCTTCCTCTGAATAACAAAAGAAAATCTGTTTTGAGAAGTATGACAACCGTTCAGCCTTCGCTGGGAGCTCGTAGCCGATCATTTGGGATGAGCGAAGGAAATTTTTGAGAAAAAAAATTGTAGAAAGAATTTGGTCCGTAACTTTTTCGGACACCTCCGCACACGAAATTGAGGTTGTTTCCATGAAAGATGAAACACTCAATAAACGATTTACAAGATATTTTTAAGGAAATATGATTCGGAAATGTGCGATATGGAGGCATTTCTCTGGCATGTTTTCTACAGTATTCTCCTTTTATCACAAAAACGAAGCAACAATATAATCTGAAATTCACAGAATCGTATCTTTATAAGATGTAATACTACTGCACATGCACTTCAGTTCATGAAGTGGCTCTGAAATCTTCTGTGCATACAGAATATATATTCCTCAAAATGCATCCTACATTTTGTCATGCTTGTTTGGCGGCGGATCTCCCTCGATCAAAGAGCCAAACGCGTAAAATATTCCATTGTGATATCAATGCACGCGACTGCTGTAGGAATAAATTACACTTCGTGCTGACTCCATTCCTTACACCTCTCTGGTTTAAGGTATATGGAGTACCATCAGCCGTTTAACAAATGCAGATTCATTGTACTCTTCTTCGAGTCACAAACTAATGCGAAGATGCGAACTTTACGAAGATTTTTCACTCCGATCCCCAATATTCGATACCGCCGATTCTCTGTATATTTTTTGCCTAGATATGATGTATACATGTACCTGTACAACAAAATAGGATACGCAGAAGAATTTGGGGAAATATCCTCACCCCATATGCTTGCGCAGTTGTGACATGTATTACCTACAATGCATCGACACAGATTCAATCAAGGAATATTGTTACAATGAGTTACAAAGGCTGATATCATGATTTCAAGTTGCAGTACATGAATTTCGATTTCACGCTATTCCGCATTATATTCCATAAAAACAATTGGTGAAAAAAGTTACTATAAGATATTTTCCTTTGAGAAAAGAAACATGAAAAACGTGCCCAGCTGCGCCCAAGCTAGTATTTTCATCTGGGGAAAGTATCAAATTTCGTATTCGCTTTTCCTCGTTACCTACATAACAAGCACTTCAAGACAAAACTACCAGTTCATCAGCGAAAGCTGAAATGTATGCATGGTTAGGAATAAACATGACCTATTGAAAAATCAAAGTTGACACGACGCAATCACGTATGCAGTTTATTGTTATGAGCAGCTGCAATTGATAAATATTGAGTGGTGGAACCAAAGCCCGCCCAAAGGGATGGATATCCATTTCTTTAAACATAATGAATTAAATTGGTTCTCACTAACGTTCTTAAAAAAAGTTGTCGATCGGGTTCAAAATACGTACGAACGGAGTGGGTTTGGTACGAACTATTTACGGTTTTTCTACAAACCTTAAAGGACAGGCTCAAACGTGTGAATAAGCATCACATTGTCGAAATCATTTGGTTAAAGTGTCACGTTCTTCCCCGAACACCGCTCGTTGTTACGAATTATTAGAATGGGGTAGGACATTTTGAGATCATCTTGGTGTAACCAATGGTCAAGTAAGAAACTACTGATGACGTTGATAACTACTCAATTTACACACCAAGGTTAAATTAACATCTACTTCCCATGATACTCGATCATTGCCACTGCTATCTGATCGCTAGTCGTCGAATATTACATCAGCAAATTCAACATGTCTTAAAACGACCTTCATGACCTTGATTGCCAATGCACCATTTATGATAACAATAGTGGAAATCAGGACTGAATACGATGAAGTGGAAATGATTGTCAAAATATAAATATAAATAAATCCCAACCATAGTAATTTTGGTATCACATTGAAGCTGGGTTATGAACATTTTTGAAAATAAAATGGCAATCAATAAACTACTGGTTAGCGAATCAAATATGCATATCTAATTAGCATATTAAAAGGTGGTATATTTAACGAAATACCTTAATGTCTCTTTTGGCGTTACGGTAGACATTAATTGTAATTTCGAAGTTTGTTTTCAAAAAATGTTTATTGTGAAAAAAAAAAAAAAAAAAAACAGATTCGTGTGGAAAGATGGTTCTAAAGCATTACATTTTGTTTGTTATCGTACTTGAAATGTCAAAAATTGTCAAAAGTGTCACGACGTTATCGTGGAATTGCCCAATAAACATTGACATGTCATACTCGGGGCGATAGGCCAATTGTACGCATGGACCTACTTAAGAGCACCTCGCACGTGACGTCACAAAATTGAAATTTCAAAATCTAATAACTTTCTTTTCCGTTGACCCATTTTCGTCAAACCTTCACTAATATGTTTCTTTCATGTGTCTGCTTTCATTAAAACAAAAATATTTTCGAGGTGAATCATCCCTTTAAGGAGAACGAGACAATGGAAATGTTCAAATTGAAAAAAAAACATAACATCAGACAAAAAGATTTGCAAAAGTTTGAAAAAAATTGTATCAGAAGGAAGTTATTCGTGAAGGTCATTTTGTAAAGGTGGTTGTAAAGGTAATTTCATTGAAAAGGGAATGTTGGCCTACGCCCAATTATAAGGATCACAAGTTCGATCCGGTAACATTAATGAATGAAGAGCAAGTCACGTGATGTTTCATTCATTTGGGCTCATGCGCGTGATCCTTTTGCCCGTATATTTGCCAACAAATAGTTTTTCCTTGAAGTTTCCCGGCACTGAAAGCCTCTTTATACATTTTTGGTTAAATCTCTCAGTTCTGTATTCTTGCTCCGTCACCGTAAGGTAGGCAAGTGGGGTGATGTTCTGTTCGTTTTTCCGAAGGTTCGTTTATCCGAAAATGAAATAGGGTTCGTAAAACGAAAAAAAAAAAGGAAATAGACTGCTTTAAATAAAACACGCGATATATATAGTAATCATTTTCGGATTAACTAACCATCTTTCATTCTCGAATTAATGAATCCTATTTCATTGTCGGATTAACGAACCCTATTTCATTATAGGATATTCGAACCATCGGAATAACGAACCTTTGGAATAATGAGCTTTAAAGGGCATATACTGTACAACAAGCCCTTAGGTGATCGATAGCAATCTTCTTGCCAATGGTCTTAAAATTATATATTGTCCATTTTAGAAACTTGCTGAAAGTTATTTGCTCTCAAATGATCCACATTTGGAGTAATTAGTGATTAAATCATAATGAAACCTTCGGCCCGAACATTTTGAGGATTTGCGATTTAATGTGGATTATTTGAGGGCAAATAATTTCAGCAAAGTTTCTAAAATTGGACAATACATGAATTTCAGACCATTGGCATCAAGATTGCTCATGATCACATTTTGAAGGTTTTTTTTTTATCTTCCCAGTACAGTATATTCCCTTTAACCAGACAACTGCTGACCCGAGTATTGTCTGGTTCAAACCACGTGCGTACAAGTTGCTTGGTCTATTAACCTTACCAGAATTTAATTGTCCTTTCACGTTATTAAATGAGTGCATCATTCATCGTTGTCTCATGCATTTTCAAATTATTTATTGGTATGATGAATCTTATGTTTCAGACTTGTCATCGTAAAACGCAATTTTAACGATGTAAAATGAAATTTTATAATCTGAAGAACATTCCGAAGAGTTTCCCACTGTGTAAACATGCTGCAAAACGATGGATATGCTTTATAAGTTCACAAGAACATGGTCTAGTTATGCGGACACAATTTTAGAAGGGCCCTTTTAAATTTTGTTCGCGTAACAAAAGACTATGTTCATGCTGTTTGTTTTTCAGTCTTTCTAGTGAGTCTCTTCCCCCTTCTTTGTTTTCGTTTCTCTTACCTCTCTAACCCTTCTTTAAATATGCATGTATACTGTAATCTTTCAATGTGAGTTTATTTCATGTCAGGTCCGTATATCTTTCTCAATGCACCATCAACCGCTATATAGTAAAATAATTTGGAAATTAATCTCTCGAGCTGCAATGATGGTTGTTTCAATAAATACCACAATAATTATTTAAGGGCGAGTGGTCACAATTTGGAAGAAAACATATTTTCTATAAAATTTCTAAAATTCGTTCCACTTTGGCTAATTTATTGTTCTGCCTCTTTTTTAAGTCGAACTTTTTTAAGGAAATTGCTCTCGCTTGAAATTGAATAAAGCTCTGAAACCATTTTGACATTTATATTTGGGAATAAAATATTGAGATATGCGGTACCCTATAAGAACTTATAGGGAGAAAATTATCATGGAGGGATTACACTCCAGCTCAAATGAATTGGCACGGGTAAAGGAAAAAGGAAGAAAGGGAAGGAGCCGCAGTTTTATAACCGCGGTATATTTTGCCCAGTTGAGCATGAAACATGATGCTTTAGCCCAAAAAGCATTGTGTTTCATGCTGAACTGGACAAAATATACCGCGGGTTAAAACTGAGGCTCCTTCCCTTTCTTCCCGTTCCCTTTACCCGTGCCATTTCCTTTGAGCTGTAGTGTATGTATTGAACATGGTGAACAAGCCTGGTAATTATTCATCTTTCTGGAGTAATCGTGGGTGATGTTTTTATTACAAAGATTTGATAATTACTGTGGTACTGCTCATAAAAAGCAATGTTGTCATCCGAGGCTACACTGGGTATATGATATCACATTATCATATAACCATAATCCAATATCATAAGAATGTTTTCATTTTCTATCCATAATGACTTAAAGGTCACAACCTTTACAACCTTCAATTTAAACTGAACTGAATGGTTGTAGGAACAATCTACTCTTTCTCACTCCTGTGCTTAGAGTACTTAACGTATTCATCACATTGATGAGTTCATTGTTCAATACAAAATTGTCTCGGTATATCATAACATTTTACATTTTACGAAGCCAAATGATTATGGAAATGAATGTGAAATAGCAGACAAAACCCGAATTGATCATAAGGATGTACCAATGTAAACATTTCCACGATACAAAGAAAAAGGAAACAATTTTATACTCCATGTCCGTGAACAGTGATCACAATGTCACGAGCTTTCGGTTTGGAAACGGATCTTGTGATGAAAAATGGGTACTTTCATTTTGATATATGATATTAGTTTACTCGTGCTCTCTTTCCAAATATCATTGACAGAAAGAAATTGAAAGGAAATATAAATGTGATATAATAGTCATTTCTTTGTTTGCCCACAAAAAAGACTATCAAACGCCTATTGCGGAATTTAACCATAACATCTTTTTTTTTTTTTTTTTTTTTTTTGGGGGGGGGGGGTGACTTTACCACAATGCAGTTGATATTGATATGTCGGATATTGATAAGTATAAAGTGTATAGTTAGTTTTAGCACTCCGCATGTCATGGGAGACATCATGCACAAGATTACGCGCAGTGCACTGTGGGCAAAACGAAGAAAATCCCCCCTGGAAGCTAGGAGAAAGCTACGAAAAAGAAAGTTGTGAAACAGCTAAGGGACAGGCCGTAACAAATTATGGCTTGGTGTATAGTATACCAGAATCATCCTGTCACGTTGTTAAACACGTTATGAAGAAATTTATACTTTTCTTTTTAAAGGCGTATGAAAAATGGTTGTGGAAATATGATGCCCAGCGGGGTATTTGCAAGATACCTGACACGAGTTGAAAAAACGCGAGTAAGAACATTATGAAGAGATGTGCTGGTACATATATATGAGTGGAGGTTGGGTTATCCGTTCATTAGTGCATTTTCACTTCCATGCTGCCATCCTTCTTTCTGTCTGTATGTCTGAATGTCACCCTATCTCTCTCACCCCCACCTCTCTCTCTTTCTTTCTTTCTCTATCTCATTCCAACACTACACTACACACACCCACCCCCCCCACACACACACGCACACACACACATATACTCTGTCTCTCTCTCTCTCGCTCTCTCTCTATCTCCCTCCCTCTCTCTCTCTCTCTCTCTCTGTCTCTTTCCCTCTCTCTATCTCTGTTTCGCTCGCTCTCTCTCTCTCTCTCTCTCTCTCTCTCTGTCTACATTCCCAGTCTCTCTCTCTCTCTCTCTCTCTCTCTCAAATACACACACAAACACCTATATCTCCACCCACCCCCTCCCTCCCTCTCTCTCTCTTTGTCTACATCCCCAGTCTCTCTCTCTCTCTCTCTCAAATACACACACAATCACGTATATCTCCACCCACCCCTCTCTCCCTCTCAGGCTCTTATATCCCTTTTTGGCTAAATACGTACACCACGGACATGACGGACGTACCCCCACTTTTCTCCCATTAAATCATGTTTTTTTGTTGTTGTTGTTACATCTCCCCCCCCCCTCTCCCCCCCCCCCCCCCCCCCCCTCTCTCTCGTTCTCCATTTCTTGGTCTCTCTCTATATATATTCATTTCTCTGCAGGACACACACATACACATACACACACACACACACACACACACACACACACATACACATACTGCGCTAATCCTTTCATGTCCAGAATGACAATTATGTACACCACTTCGAAACATTATTTGATCGTGCTTGTGTTCTACCGCACCTCTTATCATGCCTGTGGTTGGATTTTATCCTCTCATTTCATTTTAATACAGGATATAGAAACGAATTGAAAGGGTTAATATCCATTTCATCTAAAGAAGGATAGCCTAGCTGTGGACTCTGGCCAATATTAATTTTATCTGAAATCTCACAGATAAAAGGGTAGCTGTCGTCACACACGGACTCGTGAAAGAACGGCCTAGCGTTTGGGCTAAAGTAATAAATAAAATCTACCGTGTCAAATTGAGATAAAAGTTGGCTCAACCATGGAATAATGGATTATAAAATAATTATACTGGTGGAAATTCGTATACAGCCTTAGTACTTATACAGTAGGTAAGAGCCTAATAATACAAACTTGTAATTGTCCTGAATGCCAACGCAGGAAAACAATGGCAAGTTTTCGTCAGAATACGTCATAAACTGATCCATTAAAATAGCCATAATGCTTTATAGACATTTAACCCCATGTACGTACAACCATAACTCCTCCTTAGGTTTGCGTCAGGGGGGAAACAGTTATTCGGCTGTCTGTAAGAATATGAAAAAAAAAATCAAACGTGTGATAATGTTCTCCCTTTTTTAATACGTTCATCCAGGGACGTGTTATGGAAGGATATGAAGCAACTTTCTTCCTTTGAACCCATGTGCCAAGCCGCTGAAAAGTTATGTGTTCTCAACAGGTGCTGTTCAGGTGTTTGAACAATTATGAATATGATTGTGTGGCAACGGCTTCTCGGAGAGGACAAAAGAAATTTACAGTCTCATTTCGCTTGTCCCGTTCTGTTAATACTTCCATGAGCATAACAGGTATCAGCAAACACAAATAAACAAGTTTTTCAAGTGAAATATCTCTGTTTCACGCAAACACACACAAACGCCGTTAATGATAATACACAGCTTAATATATCATTTTGAGAGTGGTTGAATCCCCCAGATGCACAAGTTGTCGGAAAGTGAAGAAATTGGCCAATTTTGTAAGTAATAAAAATAGCTTATATGTCCGATTTATAATGATTCCTCAATACTTTTCGAAACAAAAGCAGAGTAAAGGATCTGTCATTATCTGCCGTTAACTTCCTTAAAGTTTGCAAACAAATTTGTCAAAAACAAAACGTCTACAGACAAATGGGAAATTAAAGAAATTTCTTTTAAGTTGACATCAGCTAAATGTCGGCACGGCACATGGAACATCAAAGCATTGTCATGATTATGGAATGCTTTTGGCATTCATGAGCACGCTTTAGAACCCATACAGATGTTTGAATATATTATGCTCGAGTTTCTACTCCTTCGTAACACCTCCCTGGTTCATCATACTTGTATTGAGACAACATAAATCATGTAGTATTCTCGCTGCCTGACTATGAGAATTTTGCGGTGGCGATTATTTAATGAATACATTTGGCAATGGACCATTTCGAATTGTATGCAAATTGATGCATGTATTTCAGACATAAGGTTACAGACCCCCAAACTTGTCCGAGGTTTGACCGACTAGCAACAGCAAATAGATTCAGAGTGTATTCCACCCATTCAATCTGAATGGCTAGATACAGGGCAATGTCATTATGTTACTACGCAGTGAGGGGAAAGTGGTGGATACAATACGCAAATGGATTGCCATGACATAACAACGCTTACAAAACAATGGTGATATGATGTCATATTTGGTATTAAGAATAGATCATAGGGAAGTCGGCAAAAGTTTTCGAATTGACGTCAATACTGACGCAATCTTACAACATCGCTCATCATTTGGACAAAACATTCAATGACATTTCTACTTGGCATATGTCACAAAACAAAAGTAAATTAGATGCTTATTGTCAGACTGCTGTTGTATTATAGCTGTGTGTCTCTCTTAGTATGCGGTTTCAGTTTTTCCCCGTCCTATCGTTGCACTTCCGGCTACTAGTGCTTCCTGTGCTTAGTTCTTTCATATTTATATAAATGTCGTATAAGAAAGAAGACTTGAGTAATCATGACTTGAAAGGAGGGGGGTCTAAGTACTAGATACTATGCAATCACGGATGCAGGGTGCATAGCCCTTTCCATTGACCTTATTACCTGCTGTCCCTTTTTGTGTGTGCGATAAATTCCACCATGGCGTGAAAGCCCTCATCGGACAAGATTATGTAGGAAAACGCATGAGTATGACTGGGTGACCAGATCATGAATATTTATGACCTTAACTACTTCAACATGCAATGCGTCCATCACGGAAAACCAGTTGTGCGCACGGCCCCGAAATCCTCTCATCGAAGAACATACTAGAAGGCGAGGCACGGCCTCATGAATATTCATGACGCACACGATTAGTTATGCAGACACGGACGAATCAAAAGACTTAATAACGGGAAGGCATCGTTTGTTGCTTGGCTTTATTATCAGTATAAATACGAGCACTTCTGAAGGTAGAACTCGTCTGCTTCTTCTTCTTCTTCCGACTACGGGGGGACCCGTCACACACTTGGGGTACTGGGTCCGGATCAGTGATATCTTTAATTTTTGTGAGAATTTATCGGAGAAAGAGAACACACTTTCCAGACGTTCTTGGGGTTTTGAGAAGGGTGAGTTGAGTAAACATCTTAAATTTATTTACTCGTTTCTTAATTCCTCCACTTTTGAGTGTTTCTTAAATTCACTAACATGTTGTGAATGTGGCAGAATAAATTTGAAAGTTGTTTTACTTTTTAAATAATTCTTGAGCTTTTAACTTTGAAAAATCGCATGCACTAAGCACTCCAATACGCAATACTGTCACTCTCATCCAACTGTTGTTTGTGTATGTGTGTGTAAGTGTGTTACCGAACAAACAACCTAACATTTCACAAAACGTTTTAAAATCATGTATTTCTTATGTGAATACTCCTGAAATCTTAAACTTGCACTGTAATTTAGATATTGAATTTTTTTACCATTATTCTACCCAGGCATGTTCAATTAATTTACTTCGATTTTAAGGCCAATCTAGACATGTTTCAATGTCCCAGTTATTTCCGTAGCATGGCCCGCTTCATTTGCTCAGAGCTTATGATTCGTATTTTGTACATGCTATGAACTCCTGCCAACAAAACTATTGGATCCAATTAATACATTACCGGGCCTTGAAAACCCCCACTGGATCCTCATCATTGTCATTTCCAAAATTGGATGTTACTTCATTGGAATAATAATTAAGATGCTTGAAATAGCATCGTCTGCTGTAGCTGTAGAGCAGATTAAAGGGTTACTAAATTAGAAAAATAAGTTCCCAGTAATCTATGTAAAATCATCCACTAAAAACGAATTTCACAATCGTTTGCCCCAATGAAGTCTCATTTTGACGAAAATTTGAAAAAAACGCACGCCTCCAGTGACTATGAGAAGTCAAAATGCCATAAATACCAACGGCGTAAATAAAATGTTTTATTCACGAAATTCAAACAATACGTTACCAATGGGAACCACAAAGCTTGTCTGAGGTTTGTCTGAGTAGCAACAACTAATAGATTCAAAGTGCATTCCATCCATTGAATCTGAATGACAAGATACAGGAGAATGCAATAACCGTTACTACGCGCAGTTAGGGGGAAGTTGTGAATACATTACGAAAATGGTTTATTGTTGACTTCTGTACAATCTATGGAATTTTGACTTCTCATACGTCACTGGAGGCGTGCGTTTTTTCAAATTTTCTTCAAAATGAGACTTAATTGCGTCAAACGAATGTGAAATTCGTTTTTAGTGGATAATTTTACATAGATTAGTGGGAACTTATTTTTCTAAGAAAAGCCGTATGTGTCACCCGGCGCTTTATATGGTAAATAAAGGGAAAAAGTGGTTATAATGGACGATGCTATGCCAGGCGTGTATCTGGATTTCTCACTTCAAAAGCTACTGTCCTGCTATGCGACATTCATTGATACGTTCGTGCTCATGGTTTCTGCAAGTCGTCTTCATATTATTTATCTAGTCTTGTTTAATTGCATCACAAAAGCCGACAAAACAGATTTTTAACAGAAGAGACTAAAAAATTGCCAGCAGTGTTAAGATAGCGATTGACCCAGTACGGTTCGTGATTTTCGTGTTTGTGCGAAATGGAATTATACAATTTTCTATCCAAACACCTTGATCCTTTTTTGCTGGTTCTGTACTGACCGGCCTTGTTCAGATTAAGAGGTTCTTTTACCCAACCTCCAGTCAAGTATTTTACATTAATACCAGTCACTCTACATGTATATGAAGATGCATAGCATTGCATGTACACTACAGCTCAAAGGAATTGGCATAGGGCAAGGGAAAGGGAAGAAAGGGAAGGAGCCGCAGTTTTAAACCGCGGTATATTTTGTCCAATTCTGCATGAAACATGCTTTTTAGGCTAGAGCATCGTATTTTATGCTGAACTGGACAAAACATACCGCGGTTTAAAACTGTGGCTCTTTCCCTTTCCCTTTCCCTTTCCCTATGCCATTTCCTTTGAGCTGGAGTATACATGCCCTTTATTTCGCGTTTGCACTTAACTTCTTACAAATATTATATTCAAATATGTAATAATACTGTAAGCTTTTGCAGGTAGTAAGGTGTCCGTTGCTTCTACCTTTTGATGTCATTTCAAGAAAGATTATCTGAAGGATCTTCTTAAGAGGCTGGGCTTAGTAGTGAGCAGATCATTGAGAACATATCTTTGAATATAATGAAACAGATATGTTGACATTTAACAGTACTCTAAGTAATGTGTGAAGTACTTACGCATCGACAGAAGTCAACATGCTTTTCAATGTCACAGGACACTTTGATGTCACTACATAGGAGGACAAAAGTAAAAAAAAATATACATCTAGAAAAAAATAATATACATCTAGAATAAGGAAGTTGTGAGTTTTAGAACATCTTATTGATTAGCCTCGAAGCCTGGTCATTAGCCAGCACCGTCAACTCCATTGGTCCTTATTGGTGTATGTTCATGATTTGATCTTTGTTCCTGTGCACCATGGACAAACGGAAAGCACCCAACTGCCCAAGAACATCACTCGTCTACATTTGAATTTACAAAGCAAGATTTTTAACGGCCCGACAATTGAGGTAGATATTATATATAAACGTATAAGGTCAATAGAAAACACATTAAACGTCACTTTCTGATGCCTATTCTTTCAGTAGTTTCTATTATATATTGTGATATTTAATCCTCGTACGCCACGTACACTACAGGTCAGAGGAATTGGCACGGGTAACGGGACGGGAAGAAAGAGAAGGAGCTGCAGTTTTAAACCGCGGTATATTTTGTCCAGTTCAGCATGAAACATTATGCTTTTTAGGCTAATGCACCATGTTTCATGCTGAACTGGGCTAAATATACCGCGGTTTAAAACTGCAGCTTCTTTCCTTTCTTCCCTTTCCCTTTACCCGTGCCAATTCCTCTGAGCTGTAGTGTACTTCCTATTTCTTTTAACAAGCACTCCATACGGATCCAAAAGAGCAGCAATTCCTCTGGTAAACAAAGGGTTGAAAAACATCAATAATCAGGCATACAAAGGGGAAACATCGACATATTAACTGGTAGCCGAACGCAGGAAGTTAATCATAAATCGACCCTATAGTTATCACTTTCGCTTTACGGGACTACCTCACAAAACTCTACTCATGACATATCTACCATGTCTACATCACATGACTGCTTACTTTGAGATTTCGAGCGAGATTTCCCCGCATAGTGAACGGGAACTTCCCTTCAAAGTTTTTACATATCGAAAGTCCGCATGGTGCAACAGAAACTGATTTCGTTATTGAAAAGTGTGGCGAGTTCACATCCTGTGTGTGTCGCACTGTTTTGGACATAAATAAGCTGAATTCATAAGGAGCAAAGTCGTTTTAAGATATGAATACATTTACGACGCAGATTTTTTTTTAAAAAATGTGGAGATAAAGTAAGAAAAAATTATGAGCCTTGAGTATAGAAATTCATTACTATGCAACGTTCCAGCGAACCACTCAATGCAATTATACTTCACTTCAATAAAGATTCATAGACATGACTGTTTGGCAGCTGTGGATTACATAGTCATTTTTCATCATGAATATGACATTGCCAAATTGAAATGAGAACAACACGGTGCAGTCCGAGTTTTTACTAGAACAAATAAATCCTCCCATGCTACGATCATTCTATCTATGATTAAGTTTAAGATTCTTCTCCAGTGACTGGACCTGCCCCCCAGTATTTACGCCATCTCATTCTTGAACGTACTCATTCTCCTCTGTACCCACCATTCTTCGCCATCTTGATATAAAATGCCCGACCACACCCTACTCGTACTTCGATTGCCTGCATGATTTTCTGTGATCGGTGTTTGTGAAAACATACCCTGGTAGTTCTCTGGAACGCATCAATTAACTTTGCCCTACATTCTTCCTGTCATGACGGGCGGACAGGTTGACAGACAGACAGACCGACCGACCGACAGACAGACATACTTAAGGGCATACCCATCAGTCATACAGGCAAGAAGAAGAATAGGACAAAATGTCGGACATGCAATAGCGTTAGTTAATATCTCTTGAGAAAAATGCCGGTGTAATTAAACCTAGACATCCGATCGTAACTTCCAGAGTCAAACTTTATGTCAGTACCGAGTGGTTCGATTATCTCACAGACAAAGTTGATGGTATCAAGCGAAAGGTGCTGGTACACAAAACAAGTGAAGGTTGCTGGAAACGGCTGGATGCACGAACCTAAGAAAGAGGGGCGGGGGGGGGGGGGGGGTGGGTGCACACTGCGGCAGGCTATAAACTAATTTACATACATGCAAAGATGAACTATTGGTTAACACTTTCTGTACCAGGTCAAATGCTGCACTATGAGATTTATGGGTATTACTGGTGAATAAACTACACACATGGTATTTAAATAGTTAATGTTTTAAATTAGACCACAATCATGACACGCAGTTATCATATGCAACTAGACACGCATGGTGAGGATGAAAGTGAAACTTTAGTTTGATGGAGACTTGAATTGTTCTCGTGCTGTAAATTGTATAAACAGTGTCGCTGTTTTCTTTTCTTTCTTATCTTTGAATGTTCTTCCGCAACTAGATCAAATCATACCGTTAGTGGCCTATGATGTTCGAGGATGTCATTGAGGCTGTTGAGCTAGAGCCAAACGTAAGAGAGTAATTTAGTATTGCTTTATAATATAGTTTCAAACGTGCACGTAGGGATTTGTACAGCAGGCAAGCCCTACATTAATTGTTCTACTCTTCACTATTCCTTTGATTATCCCTCCTGTCATCACCACTTATTTGGGTCAAATATCCTGAAAGAATGCAAACACAAGGTGAAACCGATATTTTTACTTTTTAAATTGTATTTATCAGCAGTGCCGATTTTTATGTTATTTTTTCCAGATAAATCTTCACAGGAAAAGAGACATCAACCCAAACCAGACAACGACAACAACATGGGAAGCAACAAGACCAGCTGGGGGTATTTCCCCATCGCAGTGGTTGGCATCGGTAAGTAACCATGGCAACCTATTGTGATATGTGTTATTCAGCGTAAAGAATTCCCTGATCAAAACTTGCTTTTTCACCAACTTGGTGTGTGCAGTTCAATGCTTTCTTATGTATTTCGTTTATCTAGCAAGCAGTCATAAGAGATACATGTGGTTTGATTCTAAGTAGGAACACATTTTTGGGAAACAAATATAACGCTTATGTAATCGATTTGGTATCGTGTCGAATCCAAATGCAAAAACGGACAAAGCTGTAGTTACATTTATGAATAGTTTATGGTCTAGGTGGAAAGAATTATGCCCGGAGGCTACTCGTTATGACAGATCATTAATGCACATTCTCTCTCTCTCTCTCTCTCTCTCTCTCTCTCTCTCTCTCTTTCTCTCTTCCTCTCTTTCTCTATGTTCGTCTGTCTGTGTATTATGTTTCTATATCTATCTCACTCTCCCGTATCTCTACCTCTCTCCTTTCTCTCCCTCCCGTCTCTTTCTCTCTCCCCCCCCCTCTCTCTCTCTCTCTCTTCCGTCTCTCTCTCTCTCTCTCTCTCTCTCTCTCTCTCTCTCTTCACTCTCTCTCTCTCTCTCTTCCTACGTACTTCTACCATACAGGAACCCGCCACCCAGGAGGCATCAACACAACGGAGGACTTCTGGAGCGTACTGAAGGACGGCAAGGAGTGCATTCAAGAGATTCCTCCAGAACGATGGGTCATCGACAACTTCTATGACGAGGACCAGACGAGACAAGGTAAAATGGTGACCCGCCGCTGCGGCATGATCGACGACCTGGAGGGCTTTGACAACCTCTTCTTCAAAATCTCACCAAGAGAGGCCGCTTCGCTCGACCCGCAACAGCGCCATCTGCTCGAGGTCAATTACGAGGCCTTTGAAGACGCCGGCATCAACCCGGACACCTTGGGCGAGTCTTGTGGGGTGTTTGTCGGCATCGGTATGATGGACCACGCTATTCAGCTGGTGGACACCTCCACGACTGATGCCTACACGCTGACTGGGATCGCCCACAGTGTGTCCGCCAACCGGATCTCCTACGCCTTCAACCTGCGTGGGCCATCCTTCGCCATCGACACGGCGTGTGCCAGCGGGCTGACTGCTCTGCATCTCGCCTGCACGAGTCTGTGGAACAAGGAGTGCAGCATTGCCCTCATGTCTGCCTGCAACAACATCCAGCTGCCCGACATCACGGTGGGTTTCAGTGCTCTGGGCGTACTTTCCCCAGACGGCCGTTGCAGCCCGTTCTCCAGCACAGCCAACGGGTATGTCCGCAGTGAAGGGTGGGGCGCCCTCATCCTGAAGCCCTTGAGCCAGGCCCTCGCCGATAACGACCACATATACACCGTCATCCGAGGTAGCGCCATCGCTGCCAATGGCTGGAGCAACAGCTTGACCATGCCTTCCCCACCTGCGCAGGAGTACGTCATGAAGGAGGCATATGAAAAGTTCGGTGTCTCCATGTCCGACGTTCACTACGTCGAGGCTCACGGCACAGGCACTATGGTCGGAGACCCGCTGGAAGCAGAGGCCATCGCTAAGGCATTTCGCCGTGGCAGCGACAAGCCGCTCAAGATCGGCTCTGTCAAGAGCAACTTCGGTCACACCGAGGTGGCAGCCGGGGTGACAGCAGCGATCAAGGTCGCCCTGATGATGGAGAACCGCGCCATCCCGCCCACAATAAACTTCGTCTCGCCCAATCCACACATCCACCCCGAGGAGATGAACCTCGACATCGTCACTGAGGTCCAGCCGTTCCCCAACAAGGACAAACACATCATCGGGCTCAACTCGTTTGGGTTCGCCGGTGCGCTGGCCCACTGCATCTTCGAGGAGGCGCCCAAGCGCCCGGCCAAGGAGATCACCGCCGAGCAGAAGTGTGGCTGGAAGTTCAACGGCAGCGACACGGAAGGCCAGAGCATGATCATCCCGCTCTCTGCCAAATCGCCCGAAGCCCTGGTCGACATCGCCAAGCAGTGGCAGGACATCGACCTCGACCAGGATGCCATGAGTGTCATCTCCTGGTTGTCGACTCGACGTCGACTCCACGAGAACAGGCTGACTGTCCTCTCAAGCTCTGGCAAGCAGTTCCGCGCGCAGATGAAAGAGTTTGCAGAGACAGGTACACTACCATTTAACCCAACGTACACTTCTCGTCCCTTTCCGTTAAGCATGTCTGAATACATCACATACACATACATTGAAATACATCACTTTTGAGATCTTTTTTGTGTTGATGTTCGTGTAGATTACATAAACATGTAACAGCTGAAACCAATTGAATCGAAATCATCAGACCAAACAGGTTATGGTGTAGTGCAAGTATGTTTCATTGGGGGGTTGTTTGCTGTTCATACAACCATTTCAAATGTCTTTGTTTATTGAACCATACCCGCGCTCGCACATCACTCAATTTATGTATATGTAACCAGTCATGTAATAAATATGGTTCGGATTGTGGTGGATTGAATTAATTTGAAGGTTTGATTTGCATTGCAGGCAGCGCCGAGAATGCAACCACCAGCATGATCTACGCCGGAGAGCCCAAGATCTGCATGATCTTCCCCGGCCAGGGCCAGCAGTACGGCAACATGGGACGCGAGCTCTACCGCACGGAGCCCGTCTTCAGGAACACCGTCAACGAGTGCGATGCCATCTTCAAGAGAATCAGCGGCTGGTCGGTCCTGGAAGAAAAGTGTAAGCCTATTATCTCTCTCTCTCTCTCTCTCTCTCTTTTATCCACAAGTTTATTTTCGTCTCGACTCACCCACTCGTATCTTCCTACCCCCTCTTATCCACTATCGTTCCTTTTATATTCTCTCTCTCTCTCTCTCTCTCTCTCTCTCTATCTCGCTATCTCTATCTCTCCTCTGTCGCACGCCCAAATACAACTATTTCTCTTTATCATTAATCTCTGTTCAAGCCTTCCTTTTTCATTTTTGGTCTCTTGCAGTCCAAAGGTTCACTTCGTCCCTACCATGGCTACCGTTATTGTTTATTAGCTCTCTTATGTGCTTATCCCCCCATCCTTTTTCTTTCTTTTCCCCTACCTTTCTCCTTCCCCATTTTTTTCTTCATATTCCTACCCCATGTCTATTTAACATGTAATATTCTGATCTTATGTTGCAAACGTATGCTGTTTCCAACACACATCAACACCAATTGTCAGTTTGCTAAGCATGTACTAACGTGATGGTGTAAAACCGAGTGGGTGATAAATGTTAATATCCATAACAAATCACTGTAATTAATGTTTGCTTCAAATCTCTCTCCGTCTCCATATCTCATTATCTCTTGGCCCTCTCACTCCAACTCTGTTTCTGCCCTCTCCCCCCCCCCCCCCTCTCTCTCTCTCTCCCCCTTTATTATTATCTTGTCCTTCCTGTTTCCCTTCTCAATTACGTTTGCTGCCATAACACAATACCAGTTTCAATTTCAGTTCAAGGATAGTAGTGTTCTACTGACATTCTATGAACTGATAATATAGCTACATTACACGTGAAAGAATCGACTCAAGTGAATATTAATGGTATGATTACGATAAAAGTAGGAATATGGGGCCCGTCATCATGGAAAAAATAAAATCGTGGACCTTAACATTCGACTCTTCGAGATTACTTTTATCCTCGAATCTGTCAAACTGGCATAACCGTCCACTTATATTGCACATACGCTCTTATATACATCCCAGAGCTATTCTCAGGCACATTCAATTTCGGGATATGGATTTCACATTCTTCACGATACTTTCCCTTCTCAATATAAAATTCTAAAAGAGAATGTCATTTAACGCCATCCTGTCATTCTTTAAATTCATCAAAGAGATTTATGATAGAATGTGGCTTCGTCACACACATTATATTATCATATAAAGTCAAAGTCAAAGTTTTCAGAAGCTGTTATTAAATATTTTAAACAATGCAATTCCTTAAGATATTTTACATAATTTTACATCGCTCATGTTTTTTTCTGATATATTTATATTTTTATTGGTATTGATATTCATGTATATTTATACTTACACATCTTCCAGCCTTGTTTGTTGAGCGCCCTCACTCGGCCGACTACAACCCCGACGCTTTCATCAATGATCTGGAGGTTTCGCAGCCCGCCATTCTCTTCATCCAGCTCGGTCTCTTCAACCTCTGGACTCACTGGGGAATCAAGCCCGCATGCGTGGTGGGACACAGTCTCGGAGAGGTCTCCGCTGCCTACGCTTGCGGGGGAATGACCCTGGAGGAAGCCGTAGAGACCATCTACATCCGGAGCGTGGAGCAGGGCAAGCTGAAGGGAACTGGCAGCATGGCAGCGCTGAGGATGACCCTTGACGAGGCCAGGGAGCTCTGCAGCAAGCACGAGCGTCTGTACGTGGCGGCCATCAACGCCCCCGGCTCCATGACCATCGCAGGCAACACCCAGGCTATTGAAGAGATCGCAGCGGACAACCCCACCATCGCCAAGCAGCTGCGCGTCCAGTGCGCCTTCCACACACCTGATATGGACCCCACGGAGAAGACCTTCAAAGCGAAGATGGAGAAGGTCGTCAAGACCCCGGCTGGGAAACGCACCATGCCTTTCTACTCCACGCTGACCGGGGCCCGCTACGAAGGAGACTTCAAGACGGCCTACTGGTGGGACAACATCCGCAATGCTGTGGAGTTCCAGTCGGCAGTGGAGAACGTGCTGCGAGATTTTGAGTGCGACATGTTTCTGGAGTGTGCAGCATCAGCTACATTGCTGTCATCCATCAACCAAATTGCCAAGGGCTGTGATTTGAAGATCCAGATCACCACGGTTGCTTCTGGACAGAGAAACCAAGATGATCGCCTGTGTGTTCTCCGGGGATTAGGAAACATGCACAACAACGGAGTGCCTCTCAACTGGAAGAACATCACACGTGATGCGGCTGTCTACACCAAGATCCCATTGTACCCATGGCAGCACAAGCCCTTCCTGCTGGAACCAGAGTATCGCCGCAAACGTCGTCTCGGGCTGGATGACCGTACCTTCAAGGGTCAAAATGGTCAGCTGAGCCTGGAGACATTCCCCTTCCTCAACGATCGCACAATCAAGGACCAACTGGTCTTCCCAGAGTCTGGCTGCGTGGAGTACATGATGGAAGCTTGCAGTGGCGAGAACGAGCTGCCCGTCTTGAACAAGATCGCCTTCCAGAAGATGGTTGAATGGCCAGAAGAGAAGACCGTGACGGGCACAAAGAGGTCCACGCTGGGCCTTGATCTCGTTAGGGATGGAAACAAGGTGGACATCAGCTTCAAGGGAGAGCTCCAGTGCTCAGCCGAAGTAGAGGAGGGAGTACCGCAGGACAACAGCCTCCCTCTGTCCGACATCCTGAAGAGGTGTGGAAAGAAGAACACTGCAGAAGACTTCTACGCCTACCAGGAGGAGATGGGACTGCAATATGGTTCAAAGTTCCAGGTGGTCCAAGAGGTCTGCATTGGAGACGGAGAAGCCGTCTGCTACCTCGAACCTGCTCAAGACAACAAGCAAAGGATCCAGACCACACATCTTGACGCCTGCTTCCAGCTCCTCACATTCACGTTGGGTGCTCACTCCAGCCTCTACCAGCCTTCCTCTGTGGAGAGCATCAAGATGTATGTACCATCCCTACCGGCCGGAGAGCCTCTTCTTGCATACGCTTCCATCATGGACTGTGATACCTCAACTCTCAGGGGAAACGCCACCATCGCTCTGACCACCGGCAAGATTCTTGCAGAAATCAAAGCCTGCACAAGCAGAAATGTCAGCGGAACACAGACCAACACAGACATCAACAAGTGTCTGTACAAGAGAGAATGGCAATCTGTCCAGGCTGTGCTTCCACCAATCACAGAAGTAGCCAAGGTTTTCGAGAAGGAGAACTTGATCAAATTGTTCCCAAAATACATGGATGCCATCACTCGATCAGAAGAGGTCTATCACTACATGGGATCCATCGCCCTTGCATACATCAGGAATGCCTTGGACCTAGTACCAGTCAAAGAACGTTCTGACTACCTGGATCAGCGCTACTACCGCCGCCTTGAGAAGCTGAAGAAAGACACTACAATCCACCAGATCAAGTATGAAGACATCCCAAAGGTGAAAGAGATGATCCTGTCAAAAGCACCAGAGCTGAAGCAAGAGATGAGGATGACACAGGATCTCGGCGAGCATCTTCCAAAGACACTGCGGAACCCACAGTCTGCAATGACACTGCTCTTCAAGCCAGAATGCATGGCCACCTACTTCTTGGACTCCCTGACGACGACCTTCTACTACAAGGCTGTCGCAGAGATGACCCATCAGGCCGTGCTGAAGGCCCTCGAGACGAAGGCTACTGTTAGGCTGGTAGAGGTAGGCGCCCGCATGGGTGGCCTCACTGGACACATCCTGGAGAAGTTGGAGGATCTCTGCCTGGAAGGTCGTGTGGAGTACCTCTTCACTGATCTCAGCGTTGCCTTCTTCCCCCATGCCCGTGACCACCTCACAGCCTATCCCTTCGTCAAGTACCAACAGCTTGACATCGAGCAGGACGTTGAGGCTCAGGGCTTTGTACCTGGCTCTGTGGACATCCTCATCTGCCTCGACACCCTCCACTCAACTGGACACTACCAAGAAGCACTCTTCTACATGCGTGAGCTCATCTGCAACGATGGCTGGATTATATTGATTGAAGCCACTACAATCAAGTTCATCGCGGAGCTGATCTTCGGTGCTCTCCGTCTCTGCTGGGTGTTTGAGGATGACAGACAGGAGTGCTGCTGGATGACGCAAAATGAGTGGAGATCTGCCCTGGAGAGGAACGGGTTTGACAACATCATCGCTCTGTCATCCCCGAAGGAACTCTTCCACAGTGTCCTCATCGGACGCAAGGCAGGAGGCGATAGTGCCTGCATCAATCCAAAAGCCATCCCTGTCACAACCCGCAAGCAGTGGTTGGTTGTGTCGCATCCCGAGAATGCACAGTTCGTCAACCTTGTGAAGTCTTCTCTCAAGGGCACAGTCACATCAGTCAGCTATGATGACATCATGAAAGCAGATCTCGGCAAACTGAAAGAAGATGGGGCTGTGATGGAGGCCATCTTCGTCTGGAACGTCGACCATGACAACGGCTTCAAGGTTCTTCTCCACTTCCTGCAACAGATTGGCGTGAATGTGGAGAACATCTGCAAGCTATGGATGGTCACATTTGCTGCAACATCTGGTGGCAGACCAATCAATGCAGCTGGAGCTGGGATGGTACACGCCGCAGCAAATGCCTGCCAGATCCCGTTCGTGACCGTTGACATCCCTGAGGAGGTGACAAACGGGGACAAGACATGGGCCACACGACTTGTGAACACGATCCTGGGTGACAAGCTGTCTGAAATGGAGCTGGTGGTAAAGGACGGCGCTTGCCTCGCTCCCAGATTGTCGCGTATGCAACTACCAGAAGTGAAAGTCAACGAGACACCATACTGGCAACTCACTCAGGCTTCAGATCCTCTGACGATGCAATCAAACCTGGGCATTGCCTACCAGGAAGGGCTAGATGTGGCCCCCGGCACAGTACTTGTCAAAGTGTCGGCAGCTGGAGTCAACAAGAGAGACATCGACCTTGCCCAAAATTCCACTGATCAGGAATCAGTGTCAACGTCATTTGGCATGGAGTTCTGTGGCGTAGTCGAGAAGGTTGGGCAAGGGGTCACAAACGTGAAGCCCAAGGACGAGATCTTTGGATTTGGCTCACATTGCATTGCTTCGTACACAGTGGCAAAGGCCGACTTGGTAGTCAAGAAGCCCAAGAACTTGACTGCCCCACAAGCTGCAGCTTCAAGTGTTGCCTTTGCAACAGCCTACTACAGCATGATCGAGCGAGGTAGCCTGTCGAAGGGAGAGTCTGTCCTTGTTCAAGTCGCAGATCCAGGCGTCCAGGCTGCCGCTGTGCAGATTGCAATCAATACTGGAGCAAAGGTCATATGCTCCGAAGACGGAGCTTCCGATTCTGCCACTCTGAAGAAGATGGGTGCAACTCTGGTGTCAAGTACCTCCTCGCCTTCCTTTGTGTCTGATGTGATGAACGCCACAAACGGTGCTGGAGTGGATGTTGTGCTAAACTCTCACCAAGGCAAGCAGATGGAGAAGAGTCTGGAGCTGCTCACAGCAGGTGGACGTTACTGCGCCATCACCGAGGCACAGGCCGTCAACACCAAGCTGCAAATGCGCCTGCTGCAGAAGAACAGGTCTCTCATCTCTTGCAACATCGAGAGCATGCTACAACACCAACAACCTCTGCTCCAGAAGATCCTACAGAAAGTGACCAGTCTTCTCAAGGATGGCAAACTCAAACCACTCAACGTCACTGTTCGCCCAATCGTGGACTACCCAACGTTATTTGAAGATGGCAGCATCATTGCTTCGAGCAAGGTTGCTATAGAGATCCCGTCTGCATTCAAACCAGACAACGTCATCTCCACGGTTCAGCTCTTCAAGACCAACGCCACTTACATCGTTACAGCAGCCGAGTCTGGTCTCTCCCAAATCGTTGCCCGATGGCTATTGAAGAACGGCGCCAGGCACATAGCAATGTGCTATCTGTCTCAGAAGGGAAAGACCCTGGCAAGGAGAACCGTCAGCTTCCTGACCAGCAAGGGTGCTCAGGTGTACGAATACTGCGACGAGCTACACGTGCGTGGACCAGAGGGGGGCGTTGCGAAGTGCCTCGGTGATCTAAAGACCAGGAAAGCACCTGCTGTCCGAGGCATCTTCTGCCTAGGTGGATACCGCCTGCCCGGTAAGGAGACCATGTCCGATGTGTCCTACGACAGTCTCCAGGCAATGCTCTCCGCCAAAGTCCGACCTGCAAAGCTCTTCCACATCATGACCCAGAAGATGGAGATCGAGCTGGACTACTTCGTCACGCTCTCCAATGACGACGTCGTCTGGGGCAACTCCTCCGCCGTGGCGTCCGTGACTGGCGACTCCTACCTGGAGAACTTTGCTCTCAAGCGGCGCCAGGAGGGTAAGCCAGCCCTCAACGTCCAGGTTGGAGCCCTGAGGGGAATCGATTCGTACGAGATGAGGGAACAGACCACCATTCCAGTCAAGGACGGTGAAATCAGTTTGCACGTAGAGGAGTTCCTGATGGTGCTGGGACGGATGCTCCAGTCCGCTGACGCTCCACCGAGCATCTGCCTCACAAACCTGGTAAATACAACCCACCATCCTTCACACAGAAAACAGCATTTTAAATCCGCTAAACGCACATTCAGTTCATGCCAAAACTTGGATATAAGTTGTTTATGCATTTCTAAGAACAAAAAATGAAAACCTTCATTATTTCATCAGCTGATACAGCAAGCACGGGTACAAAATCTTGGCTACAATTTTTTCATGTCCTAATGTAAAAAAAAAAAAAAAGCCACGTAATTAAGACCCAGAACGACAGTGAATTAAGTATTCACAAGAATATTTTTTTTTTTACACCAAACATTAACTCACCGTGTTTCACTTTTCCCTCCTTCTTATGTCCAGGACTTTGAATCTTTGCTGAGGTTCAGCCACGACCACACCCTGAAGTTCCGCCACTTCGCTGGAGGTGAGCAGGTGGCGTTGACCGACTGCAAACTTAGTCTGGAGGATCTTCAAAAGCAGGTAAGAACAAGATTGTTCTCTCCGCGATAGCCGTACGTTCACATGGAAGCAAAGTTCCCCGGCTGCCCATCACCGCCTGCATTTTGACGCGAGGGTTTACCCACCGCGGCAAAGCCTGATAAATCCTTCACCTGACCATCAATGAATGCCAATGTGATTGATGACGTGTGAAATGCTTTAGAAAAGGTGTGCCCTATTCTGACGAAAGGAAGCAACTAACAAAAGAGACTTTTCTTGTAAATGAGCAAAATGTGTCTTTCAATTGCATTGGCATCAGTGCAAAACCACGTCATGTTAGATTGAATATCTCACAGCAAGATGAATATTTCTTGTCCAGATTTTGTAGAGAATGCTGGGTACAATCTAAGAAAATGCTGGGTACAATCTAAGAACACCAATAACCCAGATTTGAGTGATTTGTCACTTGCTTCCTTTTGTCAGAGTAGGGCAGAGGTGGTCTTATGACAAGCGGCTATGGGAAATAACCTTCAAGCGAAACATGTCTTTAATGCATCTATTCATAAGGAATTCATATGGGAAATAGACATGTCGTAGATGAAGGTTAGGATTACAAGTGTCAATGATTACGGGTCGTAAATCAAAACAGAACCTTTCTATCGCGTCATCAACAAGATTTCGTTTCATTTCAACTAATTATTTCGAGACTATTCCTGCATGGTATCCTGAAAGAATGGGTTTCAGCTTTCAGGTGTGTTTTTTAATAAAGGTGGATTTAGGTTGTAATTTAGGGTTAATTAGAAGATTGAAGTGCTAATTTAACGTATGCGATAGTTCTTTTTTTTAATTCAGTAAATGGTGCGAAAATCACTTTAAAAGAGTTTCAATATTTACTCAAGTTTTGTATGTATGGAGCGAATATTTCGGAAATCATCTGTCCGTGTGTGAACCTTTTAAGCATTAATCAATGATTATCTTCAACACTTCTTTAGGTGAAGAACAAGCTAGGCGAGCTGCTGTGCGTCAACCCGGACACCATCGACCTCCGCCAGCCCATGATCAACTACGGAGTCGACTCCCTCATGGCGGTCGAGATGGTGACGTGGGCGAGCCGTGAGCTCAGCGTGGTCATCTCCCAGCTCGACATCCTTGGCGGTATCACCACCGGAGTCCTGCTCGAGAAGGCCATCGACAACAACGTCGTGATCTAAGCTGCCTCTTTGATATGAGGATCGGTGTGATGGTGCTGTGGAAATACGAGATGCCTCGTGGATCGATTGGGAGGGTTGGGGACGTGGATTATAAACTGAAAATCAGGTTTCCATATGCGCAGAAAATCTACTTTTCATCCAAATTAAATTATCAGTATCGGCGCAATAACCTCATTTTGTGTAAACATAACAGTAAGCATAGTGAGAGAAGACGCCCTGAATATTTCTTGTTCTAAATCAGACTAGACATATCTCGATCCTAAGTGTGTGACAGTGAAACGCATTTGTTTTCACCAAACTGAAAAAACATCTTTTTTTGGAGATGACCTCCTTATAAATAGAAGGGGGTGGGTGTGGTTGAGAAACAAGCTAGTAGGTTTGTAAATATGATTCTTGTCTTTGGGCTCTCTTAAGAATGTGGCCAATCCCGAAGCACAGCTCATATATCAAAATATGTTTACCCCCACCCCCACCCCACACACACACACACACACACATACACACGCACACACACACACACACACACATACTTGTATGGACGACAATTGTTCAGGCAAATGTCCAAATTATTTAATAGCATGATTATGTGATGATCGTATTGATCATTGCAAACTTGTTTGTGGAGGTATGATTTTTGCATGGTTAAAGTAAAAAGCAGTTTCGAAATAAATCTCCATATTCTGGTCAGTTGTTTGCAAGTAAAAGTACGTCTTCCAAAAAAGGGAAGATTCTGTGAGTCTGTAACAACCCTTGTATTCAGATGAAGTCATACATACTCTGTAGTAAAATTGAACAAGAAAGTTTAGCCGTGCAATAAGATTTAAGAAGAGGTATTTTCGTACTCAAAATTCGGGCAACAATGGTAATTTTGTTGTTCAATTTGCAATGAAATTGAATTCTAATGTCAATAGAAATACAGTAATAAACCAAAATGTGAATGAAACTTTGCGAATTGATAAAGAATAAGATCGAGACTATTAATGAAAATAATGATTTGAGTTGTGGAGATATATGGACTATAATGTTGGGTAAAACAAGAGAAGCAATTAAAATTTTATTTACAAGAAGGTGGAAAATATAAGTTTCAATCTACTTCGTATATTTTCCATAATGTGAAAATTGCAGTTCCAGCTCTTATTGTAATGGTTTTTATTTGTGAAAGTGGCTTAAAAATTTAAAAATCTATACATTGTTATTAAAATGTATGTTTGTTATGTTTCAGGTAATTAGGCCAGTTTATTTGTTCATCTGTATAGCTCCGTAGAAACTGCTTGAAGATTATTCCAAGTTTTTATTCATCATGAGGATGTAGCTCTGCCATTTGGGGGAGTATAAACTGTTTTTATTTCATTTTATGTAGATTTACTTTGCTTATCGTGACAAGTTTTAATTTTATGCTGGATATATTAGAATTATGGAAGTTCTAATCACATTATTTTATGTACGTATAATCTCATATCGTGCACTGTCGTTCTACATATCGTCATGTGCATTAGTATGACATCGAAATCTCAGATATCAGACATAAATTATCGATTGTTGCTTGTCAAATGGACGGAAGTCTAGTTCGGAAGATTAATCAGTTCCAATCGATGACAGCATTTTTCTCAATGAAGATACAAAGAACCTTATGATATGTTGTAATCAGGAAGGTCTTAGGAAGTGCATCAAATGTCCGTTTATAATCAGATGATCACAGTACAACTACGGAGTAGGGTATTGATTTAAGGTGAAATGTTCAGAGTTGCTAATATATATTTCATTTCTAAGAAAGGAATCATTTAGATGTCATTATGAAAGTGGAACTGGTCAGTGGGAGTTTAATATTTTATTTAGAGGAATATTTTGGTGGAATTGTACTTTATTCATTTGCATGAGAGTGGTATAACTATTAAATGTTATGTGAACCTACGACATGATTATGATTTTCATCAGCTCATATAATTGTATATGTAGTCGAGGAATTTGAACATCGGTGTGGGGAAAGAAGATGGTAGAGAGCAGAGAGGGGGTATGTCTAGAGAGTGTGGGAGAGAGAGAGAGATAGGCAGAGGGAGAAAAAGAGAGAGATAGACAGAGAGGGAGAAAAAGAGAGAGATAGACAGAGAGGGAGAAAAAGAGATAGACAGAGGGAGAAAAAGAGATAGACAGAGAGAGAGACAGATAGAGAGACAGAGAGAGAGAGAGAGAGAGGCAGAGAGAGAGAGATAGGTAGGATAGAGGTAGGGAGTGATAGAGATAGAGGGGGAAATGGAGTTATGAAGTAAAATGTAGTTTCAATATGATAATATAATGAAAGAATAAGTACAGTATAAGTATTTTGAGAAGGAAACATAAAATGGTTCACAGAAATCATGATACAAAGGAATATGCTCGGGGAGGAATGTTTTAAAACAAGAATAAAAACACAAATTCACATAAGTGTGTTTCTGGGCCTGTCTTTATTACATATTCCAATTCTCAACATACACTTTTTAAAAAATGCGATTAAACATTCTGAACAGTTCCTACAAAATATAATTTGTCACAAGAGCAGTATATAAATAGAAATCTATCCAGTAGAAAAACTTGCATAATTATGTCGTTGAACTTTGAAGGCACGTTGATACATGATTTTAGCATTTGCCTGTGGAAGATTTCCAGCTTGTAGGCCTGTCCTCCCACACCTCTTTCCCGTATTCATTTTCTTTGGATTCATAGACAGCACTTATTATTGCTCCTATTGTGATTAACAACGCTCCTACTCCCAGAAAATAAACACATGATTACGATTTTACTAATTTTGGTGCCTTACACAGGTTTCCGAATTTCACCACTTTTCAAACAGATTGGAACCACAACAAATAAAAGTTAACACATCATAAAAATGGGTTGGAAAAGGTTTGAGAACGATCGGACAGACCATAAAGTCAGTTTGTGAAAATCATGACTAGCCATAGCATTCTTCCATGTGCAACTTTCCCTTTGTTCTCACAGAATGATATAAACTAGACATAACATTGTCTGCCGATATCCCACAAATTGCGCATCGACCAAATCCCTAACTTTCATTTCAGTATTTTGCTGTTTAAAGATTTTGGTGAAAAAACACCTTCAATACCTTGGTGTTTTGTTTTGTTTTGTTTTGTTTTGTTTTGTTTAAGTATAAGTAGCACTGCATCTTTGTGCACAATAAATTGTACATTTGTATTGTCATTTCGAACCAGAAACCTGCATAAGAATGGATACAAAAACACTTTGTTACTCTATAAAGACTACAGTAATTGTTGACAAACAATTTACCTCATACATGATCAGTATCGGCCAATGAAACAGACTCTCGTCATGTGATGATCCCCTCAGCCCAAGAAAGACAATAATACTGAAATCTTGTCTCCACTTATATATATGTAAGATATGAAGAAAAAAAACACACAAACTATTTGTTTTCTTATCGTTTTCAACCTCCAGTCGTTGCGAAAAATAGCACCATAAATTTGCAATGCATGAGTGGTAGAAATAAGACATCTAGTTGATGACTGAAGTGATCTATACACAATGAAGAGTCCATGTTACAATCCTGTTACACAGATATCAATACATACAAGAATAAATACAAGATTTAGCAAACTTTAAATACACAATGCTTATTTCTCCAAATCTAGCTATCATAATCTCAGTCTGAACCGTGCAGTAAAATTGTACATTTTGAACAATTTTTATTTTGGGAAGGCCTCTGCGACCCGTCTATATCTAAAAATGTGACATGTTGACAATACCCACCTATGTACATACATGTCTGTCAAGAACATCTCGATTCTTGTTATGGTAAAAACTATTTTGCTTGTTAAAATAAGAATCCATACCAGGGTCTCAATGCCATATATTTCTAAAAGCATGTCTGCAACACTATTGATATAAAAGCAAGCACTTTACCTGATGATATAAAATCTCTAAAATATCATATCATGATTCCTTTCAATTCTTGAAAATACTGTCAGGGTTTCACTTCCTACGAATGATGTAATACATGTAAAAGGTCCACTGGTACAATAGTGAAAAAGGATCTTATAATTTGAAGAGAGGAACATATTATCTAAATGATTGGGCTGTTCCAATTGCAACCTTTGTTAAGTAAATCTTTATTTATAGTTAAGTACAAACAAGTTTATTTTAACATGCTTCAGTCAAATAAAATGTAAATGGAAAACCTACTAAGCACCACATAAATAGCTCAATAGTTGAAATAGCTAACGCAGAAATATTCTCTCATTCCTTTCCACCCATAATACTAAGAAGCACAGCTGGATATTACATTTCATCAGACTTGCCTAATCACTATTCAATATGCATTGTTGTGTGAATTCTTACTTGGATTACTTTATACAGTTGTAAATGAGCATATAAATTATAAAAACCCAACATATTAATACCTAGTGATCACAAATATGTATCAAACTGTATATCAAATAACAAATGAACAGCTAAATATGTACATATTAGGTGCTAACATATTTAAGTAGAAAAAAAAGAACAGTAATAACAGGAATAAATAACACAGCAATGGCGTAAACATAAACCTGATATAAACAAACACTCAGACCACTATTTAAAACGCTGCCTATGATGAGGAGTTGCGAGTTTATGTACAATGAAACACAGAGAGGAGCATTCATCTTGCTTTTGGTGAGGGTTACACACGATGCAGCATTGAAAGCGCGTTGCCAATTTGAAGGGAGGTAAGAGGTTATAAGGTAATACATTTGTCATTTTTCATGAGAGAAGCGGAATCTCAATCCAGACTCAATTTTTCTAAATAGTCAAAAAGGAAGTAAAAGAATTTGAATGTTGTTTTTTTTTATAATATTGAAACCTGATAGTATTCAACATAATGTGTTTGACTATTTTATATCAAGGTTTGCATTGTCTCCAAGTTTTCAGATCCTTTCATCATCAAATCATAAAGATGTGATATCACACAAAATGATGTAAAAATGGGTTGTTCCCATGTGCTACCTTCAAATAAAGTACACAAACACATTCCTGTCAAACAACTTGTAACATACACTTTCGAAATGGAATTCAATGATAACCATAAAAACATAAAAACAGCATTTATCATCTGAAGAAAGCAGGTATCTCCTTGAAGAAGAGTGAGATGAACTGAATGTTTATGCAGCGTTGTTTTTGATAGCGTGATCAAAGTTGCATTTGATAGCATCATTATCTGTATGGAGCATGGGCTATTTTTAATTGCTGATATTTGTGGAGGAAAGGGGGGGGGGGTGAAGGATATCGGGGGTTCCGTTCGTCGAACCTCAGGGCTCAAGGACGTCTTCGTTTGGACAGAACTCGGGTAAGGCATCCCTGATAGCTTCCACATTAGCAACCTGAGCATGCAGCAGGGGAAAAACAAGAGACAGACAAGCACAGCACAAAGCCAGGATTAATTTGGGTGGCACTACAAAAAAGCATTGGGGATTAAGAGGGGTGAGAGTGGGGGGCGGGGAAGGGGGGAGTATCAAGCAAGCAAAGTAGAATACTTGAAAGCATTCGTGGGGACAGAAAGTGTGAATTGGAAGAGATAGGAGGAGAGAGAAAATGGGAACAAGCCACATAGAGGGGGGAAAGAAAGAGGATAAATGAAGAGAAAAAGAGAGAAAGAGAGAAATAATGAGAGAGAGAGGGGGGGGGGGAAGAGGTCGGGTTGATAAAAAAAAAGAAGAGAGCAAAGAGAGGCAGGGCTTTTAAGAAAATGCACAATGGTAAAGATTTGTACAAGTTTAGCAACACCATGCATTTAAAGGAGCATACATTTCTTTTTCAGCATGTTGACACTGAGAAAAGAAACACAGCACTGAAATGCATCAAGTCTAGCAAGAAGAAAATGGCAGCCTGGTAGTAAAATATGACATGCACAGTTACATTACAGGACATTTCTGCAAAAATCTATATTAAAAAAAATATGCAGGTCAGAGGCTTCCAGGTTAACTGCAAATAAAAAAAGAAATAAACAAGTTGCTGGTATATTGGGGGAAAAGAAGTATGATGGTTAGTATAAGGTAAAGGAAAAACGATCATGCTTGGCATTTCTGCATGGCAAACAACATGAAAATGTGCTTGCTATTTATGAGCTCGCTGCTAAAAAGCTACAGAGTCATGCCTGTGTTTTTGCATAGCACCCTCATCATAGAAAGAAGCATGCAAGAGCACAAATATACACAACAAAACAAAAGGCAAATAAAAAACAAGAATCTAAGTAGTACTACACAGGAAGCAGGACAGCGAATAATGCAGCTAGATTTGCCTTGAGACTAGAGACACTACCTTTCCTACCGAAAGCTGCAAGAATCTACGAGTGGTTTCTAGTGAACAAGTACTGTCAATTAAACCATTAGTTCATCAGAAAAGGTGAATGTTGGGCAAAATACTATCCGAACAATAAATTGCTACCTACAGTCACAAATGCGTCTTGTGATTTCAAACTACACACAACCTTTCAGCTTTCTCCATTCTTTATTTGTATTACTCAATTGATAATATATTGATATCATATTGTACTGTAATAAAAGTGAGTAGCATCCCATTCTATTTAAATGTCAAAGGTCTTTTTTTTTCTTCACGATAATCATTTGTCTGAATGCTACCACATGTATGTTAGAAAACAATGAGATTTGTGACAAGTTCATGTAGCATTGTATTTAAGCACCACGAACCTGCAATGATGATGATCAGACCTAGCTGGCAACACTCAATCATTGTAATGACAATGTTTTTTTATGGCATTATTGTGCTCTCTATCAGGTATTACCGATAAAAACAGATCCAAATAGAATCTACCTGAAATGTTCTGCTGGTTATAGTTGATCTCAATCATCTATTATTCAAAGAGACCTTTGACATTTCGAAGCTGGTAAAGTTGTGCTAAGATGTAGAAATTGAACTAAACAAATAGAACAGACATTTGGTGACATTCAACCATTCGCTTTGTTTGCATAACTAGTTCTCTAATTAAGTAAGCCATGAGCAAAACGCTATCACATTTAAGGATAAAGCAGAGTGCGATTACCTGCAAAAAATATATATCTTCTTATACCATAACAATAGCTAACAACAGAACTTAACAAAGCTAACGCAATGTAGGTAAAAATCTATTAAATGATGTGATATACAATATAGTACGTTCTTTAAAAGTGTAACAAATAATGTTTACCTGCATATACTGCTTCTTGAAGTAGACTTACGAAAGTTAAAATCATAAATACTAATCTATTAGGTGATAAACTATAGATAGGAAAAGGTAAATTATCTAAAAAAAAGGAGGCATCACCAGTCTAGACAATATCCTTTCTTCTGCGAAAGAGTACAAAGACAAGCTACGACACGATGGAGATGGAGATCGAAAATTGAGAGACGTCTGAAGAAAAGCGATTTGGTTTTGACATGGTGCTAGTCACGTAAGGTGGCCAGCGGATGGGGGGAAAAAAGGGAGGGGGGTTGTTTCATAAAAACTGGGGGCGGGGTGGGCAATCATGCCGCAGGAGGTTCTTCTAATCGCACATCGTTGGGGCAGAATTTTGGCAGCGAGTCCCTGACGAGCTCCAGCGATGACACCTAGACAGGAGAGGGAGACATTCATAATGTGTGAGCAGAGAGAGAGAGAGTAGATGAACTAGTGCATGGTAGGATAGCTTTAACCCCTGCTAGGTCAAGCAGCCATGCGTCTCTGTAGGAAATGTGTGTCTTAATGTTTGGAGAATGTGACACTGGTACAGAATGAGTTATAACTCCTACTTCACAAGACCAAATGTTACTCTATAGATTCTGAGTGTGTTGTACTCGTGCAAAAGCAATACAGTAGCATATAAGGAGTAAATTGTAACCTTTTACATACTTGATAATGGTGATTAGTGAGTATTTGATGTATTTCCATCTAAAAGTTCAAGACAAAAGTTTGATTTACATCATCCAACAGCTTGAGGATGCCATGTAGCCAAAAGAAGGATGGAGAAAACATTTTTTATTTAAGTCTGAGTTTCATTAAGAAGTTGTCTGATCAATCTGCCACAGTCCTCTGAACAACTACATAAATGGCTATATCAAAGGAATTACCTTGACATATTAATTCATGATATTCTGATACAGCAACGCCTTTGTTTTGCACAATTTTGCACAGATTATACAAGCTTTCCACAAAATGAGATGAGATGAATTTGAAATGGAATGTCTGTCAAAATATTGAGCTGCAAATGAATACACAATAAACAGCTACGCACATTTTCTATGACACCAACTTGCACATTTATCTTCTTCTTGTACTTATTCACAAAAAGTATACCTTCATTTCATTTATTTTTTACAACAAAACAAGGGTGGGCTAAAATTAACAAGGACATCCCTAAAATAATCTATGTGGGTTAGTAAACTTTTCCTCTCAATGTTAAACTCCTATCCATGATGCTCATATCTGGTAGCACCTCCACCATTTTTGTTATTAACATTTTTTTCACTGACATTAGCACATTTTTAAGGGGGAAAAGAAATATTTCAATTTTATCATGAAGACATATTATGTATATTTCCTGAATGACATCAGTTTTTTGCAAGTCTTTTCACATCTTCTACAATTGCATTTAGTACGACATTGTTAATATTGCTATCAAATTAGAAAATATTAGAAAGCAACAAAAATACACCTTGAGAAGTGTGTAAAAATGAAATTGTGCTATATCTAAAACAAGAAAAACAATTATGGAATCAGAACTACACTCCACATAACTAGTCAGGAAATCTGTGTAAAATGTATGCTGGTTAATCAGACATAAAATGGGACTCATGAAAAGCTGTTTTTTTTCCTCTTCACATAAACGATACACGGAAGTGAGAATCCAACCGCAAAGTTACACACAGCAGCCTATATAATATGTAAATGGATCATAGTGCAGTCTCATTTCAAGAGCTCGTTTCCAAAAGTGTCTAAACCCTTTGTGATCATAATGTTAAGGAAATGAATTTCTCTGTTGAAAGCAGATTGCATTATAATTTGTTCTTTATTACCTAACTGATTAAAAACCTACTGGAAGGGTAAACCTCCCTACTAGCCAGTCAGGGGTCGTTGATAACTCGATGCAGTGAAAAATAATTCCATGAGGGCTCAGGTTGGTCTAGACCCCGCAAAGCCGTAACAGTACCCCCATAATGGCCAAAAGAGCCCCCTTAATGACCAAAAGTGCCCCTATTAATATGTTTTCTTCCCTCATAGGGTAAAATGCATTACATGCTGAGGATATCTGTATCATGACATTAGGCTTAAAAAGAAGCCCCCAGAAAGCAATTTTATTCCCCGTCCCTCCCTCCCCCCAGTCTCTGTGTTTACGCCCATCAAATTTAAACCCTTTTGGAAAGGAGCTCTCTACATACACTTGCAGCTGAAAAGGAACTAATTTATGATGAAGTAGCAAGACGAAATGGAATATACAACTTGATGTATGAAATGACTGGTGGACTCATAACACAAAATGGGTGATGAGAAATGGAACAATAACAAGAGTAGATGCTTTTCGTACAATAATAAAAAAGCGACATTCAAAAAAATATCCCCTTGTAGTTAAGTCCATAGTACAAGTATCCATAAACCGACATTTGCATGAACCCTCGCTTTAAATCATTGTTTTTAGCATTTTATATCAAGTTGATATTCATAGATGGCTGCATTTCCCCCAATGATGAAGACATACAGAAGTGCATGTCTAAATCCAATGCACAAACAATTGTAACACACACACATACAAATAGCTGAATACAAAACACAAAATAGCTGAATACATACAGACTAAACAGACATATAATTCTTTTTGAGACATTCTATCTATAGCCTGTCTAACAAAAAACACTTCATTCCACATGTGAATTACACAAACATGAATTTTCATGAAGTATGATGATTTATCTTGGAGTGAATGTGAGGTGCACGTATCCTCCGATTATAAAGTAAAATGAAAAAAGAAAATGTCTGCAAACCTACACACCACAGAAGGGAGGAATAAGCCATGATCTAGTCATAACGGTCCTACTAAGAGCTGCCAAGAGCTGCCAAGAAATTGTGATCATTATAGCTATCGCCGAGCAGAAGCCACTACGATTTTGTTTTCTTTTGAAATACTGATTCAATTCTCTGAACAACCATTTAAACAGTCCTGCAGGTCTATTGCGTGTCTTCGACGACCACTGGTGTCTTCTGCTGCTCTTAGCAGCTTCTTTGCTGATTTGGGCTTCTTATGGTTGCTCTTAGATATGGGCTCTTGGCTGCTTTTGGCTGATTTTAGTAGGACCGACATATCTGGCAACCTGGGACATGCTGTATGTATATCCAAAGCTCACATCAGGCTTTCCATTCTCGCTTACATGGTGATGAACACAGAGAAACTCAAAACTCCAAGCATGCAACATTCGCAACTCCAAGCATGTGTTGATACAGACAAAAGGACAACATGCAAGTCCACATAAATTGATACAACACAAACTACATGTAACATCTCTGGCCACGTATATGACATGGAAGCTACTGTCCGGGTCTGTTTAAAGGGAAACTCCAGCACAAAAATTAGTTGTTCTCAAAAGAAGCAGAAAAATCTGAGAAGCAGTGCAAACAACTTTTAGGAAAATTGAACAAATAATTCCAAAGTTTTGAATGTTTAATAGACATTCACGTTTTGGGTGGCAAATTGGCAACTCAGTTTTGAGACTGTGATGTCACAAGTGCTCTTTCCTGATATCATTTTTGGACTGGAAGTCCCCTTTAAAGAGAGAATGCTATGTTATCATTGCGACCAGAGGTAAAGATGGTGGAATGAGTGCATACACTGCTAAGTACACATATATATTCATGCTGGAACTACCCAACCAATTTCCATCCCGAAATGTAAGAAATGAAATCTGACATTTCTGGCTTAGTAAAAAAACACAGCATGGATATTGATTAAACTGATCAGAAAGGGATTGATGGTAACTTCCACCAGCGTAACAGTGAAAAGACAAAAGACAATTCTCCTCTATAAATGATGAGTATAGGATCTATACGTTGTAAAATTGATTTGGATGATATTAAAAGCAGGCACGTCCAGTATGCTTGGTATGGAAACGGATCAAATTTAACCACAAAATTGCCCATTGTGACCACAACATTTGAGTAGAGGTCGCATATTATCACTATTCAAGGGAGATGTCCATTGTTTTTTATGAGAAGCAAGATCTTTTTCTTTTAAAGTTAAGTTTAATGACTAAGGATAGCTAATACCAGTCAGAATTCACATCTTAAATATCAATTGTTTCTCGTTTCATTTTCATCCCAGTTTTACGCTTATGACAATAGAATCTAATAGCTAGAATGATGCATTACATGACTCTATTTAAGCTACACACACTTGTGAACTTTAAAGCTGATGGCAGGTTGTGGATGGTGGGCATCAAAGAAAGTTCTTATTAACTTGAGACACATAAATGTATATCGGCATAACAACATTTCCAGAGAAGCTTCATGTTCACAAGAAAATTTGGGTTCAACTTTTGTATGATGTGATCACATATTGCACATTTATGATGACGACAGCTTAAAATTGTGTTCACACGTCAGTTTTTGCTGCTGTCTGTTGCATCCTGTGGTTTGATTCCAAGATTCAAATCAAAACAATCATCGCATATGTAGCAATTGTTCTGCCAGGCTTTAATTTTGAGGCAATTCTTGGGAAGAGAATTGGGGCAGAACAAAATAGAAAACTCACAAGTAAGATTTTGTTGTTACCAATATCACCCGATAACTTTACAGATATTGATATAATGGATAAGACGTGTGATCGCCCACATAGAAATCGCTAAATCGTAAGTAGCAGCAGAAAACCAGTTTTGTGTGAACGCATCTTCATGCTATATCTTTCACACTTGGTCTTATATCCCAACTGGGACTGACATATAGGAACGACATAAAGCCACACAATCAAACACTGGTATGTTTGCGATGTATATGACAAATAAAGCAATGAAATGGATGTGTGTGAATCTGTGATGGGAGGAGTTGTTTGAGGGCCTTTTCTGCAGAAGAAAATCAAGGGAATGTTGACTATTTGCAATAACATCAAAATATCTAGCATCCTCCAGCCGAATATGTCCCCAATTTTTGTCCAATCATGAGGGAAATCAAGTAGCCTATTTGTAGGATCTCTGTACAGAAATGCTGAAAAAGAAGTTCCTACATGTATTTCTGTCCTGTAAATACATTTGGTCAAGTGCTTCATTGCGACAACAATGTCCTCTGCACAAATATATTTTGTAATATCATTACCGGTAAATACATTTTACAAAGCTTTCAATGTCGAAAGCTTGCGATACTTAAAAATGCATAAGTACTCAGATCTTAATACCTCTAAAGTCTAACTAAGAATTGTCTACTAGAGAGCTCTACACCACAACGCAATGCTCTAGCTAATTTAAAATTGTCTACATGTCTAGCGATATATATTTCTCTATACATTAAATGGTGTTGTATTTAATTTCTTCACTTTCATAAAGAGCAACATCTCTATGTTTCTATATTCCAAGAAGCAACAACTTTTCTCTTTGAGCTAAATCTACTGGGCCAGCTGCACACACAATGTGGCTCTACTGCATTACTCCCCCTTCTATAGCAATAGAATCACAAATACACAAATACACAAATATGTATCCCTTATGATCTAAATATAATACCCTATTGATGTTAGATGTTATACCTTCATCTATCTTTAAGCTGAGCTAGTAGTATGCAGGTAGTCTACAACAAAGGCATCCATTTTAATGAAACTTTCTACACTCTTATGTTCCATGGATTTCCTGTCACATCCCTTCCTACCTGCTTCTAGAATTCATATCAACATGTCACTGGTATCCGTAAAACATATAACGATGAAGCTCGCTAAATAAACAATGAACTTGAATTTTATCTCATGGGAATGTCAGAGGCAAATGCCTCGTTTTCTATTAAGAGTTTGGGGTTTAGCGTTGACATAAGCTGCAGTCATGAAGACGTATATTGGAATTGCTGGAACAAAATCCAATAATGTTTATTGAAAATACCTCACTTTCTTTTTTAAAGTGTTCTTAAATATTGAACAATGAATTAAATGTCATCTTATGGAATAGTTTATTTCATAGGCAAATACCTCATTTTCTATTTAAAGTTTTGGACTTTTGTGTCAATGAAATGAAAAATATTAATATTGCAGGTGCTAAATCCAATGAGGTTGAACAAAATTTTAAAGAGTTCTTGGATTGGGCAGACACCCACATTATGGTAATTTGAACTTTTATCTGAAATGCTGGTAGGCACCAGAACGATATTAAACATGTATTTTACGATTGACGACAATATCAGATAGGTGTGTCAGTTGCAGGGATACAAGACCTATGAACAAGGCCAACTTTATCCACTGCATTCTTTTCAATTTATGAGGCATTTTTAATACCAAAGGTCACATTTTGTATGCCAAAAATGAAGCTTAAATTTTTAGAGAGATATATCTCTAGCCAATTTTCAGTTGCCTGCTATCTAAAAGGCATAAAAAAAATGATGTTTGTGATGTAAGTGATCTGTTTTAAAGTATCTCGCATTACTGGTTCACTGGTACATGTAGTACAGTTTATAGGGTCATCTATCAGTATGATATTTTGGGTCATATCTGGTCCTGAAGAAGTCATTACGACATACCTATTTTGAGTTTCGGCAAAGTGTAATTTCATTTGTCCGGGCAAAACAAACCCATTTTAGGATACAACAGACAGAAAGACACACAAAATATCGAGTTTGGCACGGTACAGTAACATCACTTTTTTAGAGACCAAAGGCACCAACATAACACATGAAATGCGGTTAGTTTGCAATACTTCTTTTTGAACATGAAACGATTATTTTCTATCCCTTAAACCTGCTGCTAAGCATTGAAATCATATTGACTACCAACTGCAACAATGCAAGGCTCCCATTTTGCAAGATTGAAGAGCAGACTGTTATGACCAATTGGTTGTTGAAAGCCCAATGGGAAGCCACATATATCACCGCTCGTTTCATCTGTTCTCTGATCTACTCTGCTTGTTGTATCACTAGTATCAATGCATCAATGTATTTGTAATGATTGTTTCTGATTTCATTTGTTTTATGCTGTCAGTTTGCTAAACTATGGATGTGGGAAAAAATGAAAATGGAAATGAATGAATCAGAAGTGATGAGATGAATGACACATCTATTAAGAACACACACAATATTTGTTGCCACTATCATCGTGCAGCACACGTGTATAAGCGTTTGATCTTCCACTGATGACCATGATTATTAATTAATCCAATCAAATCTTGAATCGTTCAATGAAAATTACTACCGGTATATAATCTCTCTGTCATGCATGGTTTCGATTTTGGGGGAGGATGTTACGAATTATGCAAAATAACCCGGGTCATTTGTACTAGGCATGTGTGACACACCATATGTGATTATGAAATGGATGTTTTTTCCATTCAGCTGGCAGTACAAACCATGGCAGAAGAGAAGGGACATTTGTTTGAAGGGAACGTATAGTCGGTATTCGCAGGGAGTGCGAGCCGTTCACTGGTCTACGCTTTGATACACACAGTGAATGAGCGAGATGGGGGCTGGCGAATAAATGAGCCCGCTACCTGGGCCGTGTTACATAAAACTTACCATTCATGGTAACTCTGCCATCAATGGCAACTACCATGGTATGGTAACATCCCTTGACAGCCAATGAAAGCCATGGTCTCCATAGAAATTGCCATTGGTAGGAGAGTTACCATGGATGGAAAGGTTGATGCGACAGGGCCCTAGACACATCCCAATGCAGCACAACCAAAGGAGAAGACACTACAGTGCTGTGTGTGCGGCTGAGAATATTTCCCAAATCCCCATGGATACCGACTGAACACCCCCTTTAACTCTTTGTGTGCCAGCTAAATGGCGGCTCTATGGAAGTTATATGCATATCTGTGAAAAAAACACACACATGGCCCATAAGGGCCCCATTGCATAAAACTTACCATTAATGGTAACTCTGCCATCAATGGTAACTACCTTGGTAACAATGCTTGACAGCCAATCAAGTTCAAGGTTTCCATACAAGTTGCTATTGGAAGCAAAGTTACCATCAATGGTAAGTTTTATGCAACAGGGCCAAGGAATTTAAATGGAGGAAGACTGAACTGATATAGGGCTAACAATAGGCTTAATGCGACAGGCAGGATATGAAACAAACTATCAATGTATTTTCAAAATTGCCGGAATAGGAGAGATCACACTGTTCTTTTCCCCCCTGTGCAAGCGCAGAAATGTTTTCATTGATGGGTGAGGCTACCTGGATTATATCAGCACAATAATGTCTTGTCTACATTGGAAGATGGATCTACAAGTTGAGGGTAAAGTTACTCGAGTCAAGATTTTGGCTCTAGAGCATTCTGCTTCCCCTAGCTTTAAAGATTCAACATGGGATTAAACCTGTATGTGTGTACTTCTGTGTGTCTGTGTGGGCAGGGGTGGGAATCATTTATAAATGTATCAGGATAATAGGATTAAACCTCTTTTGTAAAGTTTGCCTCAAATGGGATTAATCTATGTTCTTCAATTTATGTTCTTCAACTCATGTTCTTCAATTTATGATCTTCAATTTATGTTCTTCCATTTTGTTCTTTTAAATTTCATATATGCAAACTGTAACACAGACTAAGGATAATTCTGGCTCATAGTGAAAGCTGCATACTGCTGCATAATAAGAGAATTCGCTGGTAATCAATGATTTACATGTATTCAGTGTAATAAATTGTAAAAGAAATTGTTTTCAGATTATCCTTAAGTTGTAGCATCAAAATCATATTTGGTGTATGAGAGACTCAAGCAATTCTGTTCAATGCTATAAATCTATCTTCCAATCTAGTATCTACCACAGTGAACACATCTAAATGTTGAACTCTATCAAGCTAGCGCTATGCAAGCTACGTTTTTTTCTTTTGACCGTCTGTCTACTGATTGGCTCACATTGGCAGGTGCGTATTTTATGTGTCTATAGGGGCATCACCCCTCACTGCCGGTGTCTCAATATCCACGACGCGAGGACAAAAATTAGGTAGGCTGTCTCTTACTAGTTCCAAACTCAGAACCTAGAACATGCAGGACAACAACGCACAGAAAAAAATAAAGGGACATACACAGATATTAGGATACATGTACATAAAATGATACGTTTGCCATATAATTATATCAACAGCTATGTTAATACCCAGATACTCCCATTTGATAAACGGAAGTGTACACACTGTACCATATGAGTAATATTCACATTTCCACAGTTGTGCTCGAGGAACAGAATTAACAAACATTCATATATTCAACATTTTTCATAGATTGCATCAAAGTTTTTATCGTTTGATCAGAAAGTGCATATCCCACTTATTCCTGACAAACATTCAAAACATCGACACAGAAGGTTCCTCTTGAAAAAGGGAAACAACGTTGGTTACTTCATTTTAATAACTCACTTTACATGTACACCTGTACACCAACTCACCAAAACTGTGGAATTGCTCTTATGTACTATACACACTGTATCTTTCACACACAGTTGTCGCCTGAAAGCCTGGGTTAACCTTTAGATTTTGATGTTAAACCTACCTCTAATCCTAACCAATAGGGTAATCCTAACCCTAACCCCAGTCCCAAACTGAAGCCTGACCTAACCCTAACCCTAACCCCAGTCCTAAACTGAAGCCTGACCTAACCCTAACCCATGGCCTAGTATTTGTGCAGTTTGCTTCATCACAAAAGGTTTTTCCAGGCCAACTCTCATCACACTCCACCATCACAAAGCCAGCGTTGCCATGGCTACACCCCTCAGCATCAGCATAGCCCGCCTGGAGCAGCAACAAGTATTACCACTCTACCTTTCATTGCCCTCAAGAATCAACCATAGCAATCCTACATTGACCGCAGCAATCTTAATCCTTTCTGTGCCAGACACACTACCCAATGGGAATTCTCCCTATCGCATATAGCCAATATCAAGCAATATCACCTCTCGATACCGATATCTGATCAATTGCTCTTGAGACGTGTACTTCCGGTAAGAGTTTGGTACATATTCAATTCACAAAATAACGCACAGAATCTGTAATTTCGACCCTCGTACACTTCGTAATATTAAAATGGTAGGGTTGTTACATGGACGAAGGACTTTTAACAAAATACCACCAATCACTCACAGTGATAATTTTGCCTACCTCAACATTGATTGAAGATGGACTAATGAAAGAATAAAAAGACACAAGCAAGACGATGGCTATAGAATGTTCATAAACCGGAAGTTCATATCCCAAATATTGAAGGTAAAAAAATTAGAGCGCCACACGCACTCAGATTCGGAGAGCTATATGCGATAGGGAGAATTGTGTGTATTACTTGTGGAAAACAAATGCATACATGGCACATGAAAGAGTTTATCTAGACACAAACCAGGGACATCCTTATAGAGATTAAGATCCTCAAGCTTGGCTATGGATCGAGACTGCAACACGGAAGTTATTCAAGTCTAGGAATGAATATTAAAAGGGGGCAGGGTAGCTAAGAGACAGCAATGTGTTATTGTACAGGTACGTATCAACTTCAATCAAAGGTCAAAGTGGGGAACGGGGCAAGATACACCGACATTATTCAACTTTGCACATACACAGTCGGACGTCAGAGATAACTATTAACATACATGGACTTTGATGGGGAGAACAAGATGGGGGGGGGGGGTAAAGAGATGGGAGGGCAGAGAATCATATTAACCTTTGATCTGGGCATTGATCTCTAAAACTGACCTATGATTGGGCTATTATAAGGGTTGGGCTGTCAAGGTTTCAAGTACAGTTGACCACACACCACGAATACTGGTCAGGAGATAAGGCACTTCAAATGGTCTGCCTCTCTCTACACAGGGGAGGGGGGGGGGGACATCTCAGCAGTTTGGACATGCTGTAGGCTAGATTGTGGACACTAACAAGCCATAATGGTAATGCTGAATATTTTAGTCATAGTGTCTTATAAGAGCTGGCAAAACTCATTCAAATACCAGTGAAATTAATTAACCGTTTCATGTGTATTTTATTGATGCTTGGCATTTTAACAACTAGCATATGAACCATGGATGCACAATAATATCAAATTGTCACCTTGCATTGTCAAAACATATTCAAAAATGTTTTTTCCTCATAAATTTTGAAATATTCTTCAGGACAAATGCGTCATTCAAGAACAATAAAAAATTATGCTGGTCACTGCGACATACATGTACATGTCTGTCTTTTTCAGAGAGAGTATGAAATTGATGAAAGTGAACTTTTATGGTACCACCTGATCTGACTGAATTTTTGACATGTTTTCACAACAGTTTTTGAGCTAATAACCTGTCCATAAAGAGGCCAAGACTTCTGTGTAATTAATGAGAGCTTGGAAAAACAATGGGCTACATCACAGTACCATTATGGCTTGCTATGCACTACACATCGTACATCAGTTGGGGCATAGGGGGACCAGGAGTTTCGGAGGGGTGGGGGGGGGGGGGGGGGGCTCAAACCCAACATGGAGAAAACTCATACCATCCACACTGTGCCAGTGAAGTGAGTGAAGGAAAGATCTCTGAGAGCTAGAACCAGCCTAAACCGGTTCTAACTGGTTTGGATTGGGGCAGAAATTGGGCAGTTTATGTCTGATGAGGTTTAGGCTCCAAACCTGGAATAGAACCATATATGAACATTCAGAAACTTGTAAACCCTGTTCACTGATGTAAATTAATATGTCAACAGGTTATAGGTCTCCAAAAGCATTAAATGTACAATTTACTTCATATAATAACATAAAAAGATACTGTGTTTAAACTGTGGATGAAGAATCATCATTATAGTGAGTGGCAGGAACATTAGCTGGATGGAAAAAAATGTTTGTTTTTTAAGATCCATTGGGGAAGATCAATAACATGTATCCAGGGAAGTCTCTATATCGCACCAGGAAATGAAACATTAATGGGAGGAAATTGATGGAGACATTAAAAAAAATATGACTTCCTTACTTAAACACAAAACTATGAAAATAAAGTAGAATAAAGAGATGAGAGTAATGAAATAAAGTACAGTGCATATTACATTAAGGTGTACAATCTATTCTTGTTACTTAATGTTACAAAATAACAAAATTAATGTCTGCTAATGAAAGAATGCTGTTTCGTAACATATACACTCCTCTCTATGTGTGTATGTATCGTTAAAAGAAAGGGTCTCCCTTTTGCAGGTGACAATAATAACATTTCGTATAAAAAAAAAACACAGAAAATGGGCAAATATACTTTAAGAGAACTCCCCCCCCCCCCCCCCCTAATGATAGAGCTGGAAACGGACTTAAACAAAATCATAGCAATTTGTAAATTTAGAGGAGGTTTTTGGCTGGTTCGTCCAAAACCTACTAAGTATAGCCTCAAGCCCGGAGACCGCTGTGTGACATGGTCCCCTCCATGCATGTGTTCAATGGGATTCCTGCTGAGTTTCATAACTTTTGCCAATGAGACACCAAACCAGTTATTTATTTTTACAGGTAGTACATGTATATTTAAACTACACATTGAAATATAAAACAAAACGACATACATTATCATTTAATAATAAAGCACTCAGGTGACAAACTGACACACAAACAGATGCCAAATTTAAATAAAATAAAAGGCACAGTAAGTACAACCAAACCAATATCATTCTTGTGTACGATAAATTCACAGGCAAGTGTGGCGTTCACTATTGTGATTCAAAATTATAAAATAAAAGACACAGTGAAAACAAATTGCATTTTAATCAATATAATAGTCAAAAGAATGGCAAATGTAATTGAAATGAGGAGTTAAAGTGCAGTGTGCTCAGAAATTAAAAAGAGAAACAGTGATACTAATTAAAACAGACAAATTTTTACAGAATGAGGCAAGGCAGCTGAAATGTATACAAATCACACTCATATGCACCCCCTTGGTATAAAAGCTGGGACTGAGCACCATACCTTCTGTCAATGGCAGAATCAATTCTTTCTGAATCAATTCTGTTCGGACTTGAAACTGACAGGTATAACTGGGATGAGCTCCTTGCATTTTTAATTGCATGTCACTTATAATTTGTATTTAAACCCAAAATAAATGAGATGAAATGGAAGTAAGAGGGGAGGATAGAAATGAGAACTAGTCACAAAGCAGTTCTAGAGGAAAGAAAACAGAGTGGTTATATTATCATAAGTATTAATTTCCTTCATACTGTTTTTATGATCTCACTTCTGCTTTCATATTTCAGTGTTTAAACCAAAAAAAATGAGGTGAAATGGAAATAGGAGCTGGTAAGTTGTGAACTAAAAACAGAGTATTTAGAAACAACAGAGAAAATATGAGAGGCATAGTGAATAGGAGGGGGAAGGCCAGCTTATCCCTAACCTGTTAATCTGACGTGACCCCATTCCCCATACAGGGAAAAGAAAAAAGAGTGGTTAATTCGTCACAATGATAATTTTTGCTAGGATCTCACCTCTGCTCGTATGTCGCTCAGGTCAGTCTGATAAGCCGAGATCCAGCCCTGCTGCTGAGTGGCATAACCCCTCAGCTCCTCCATGGTCTCGCCCAGCTTCAGGTCAAAGGTTATCGTCACGTTGATGTTCAGGAACTCGTCCTCCAGGGCCTGCAGCTGCTCCAGGTCGACGGAGCCGGCGCCATCTAGTGGTGGAAATTATATATGTAGAAAATGCAGATTTGTATTGACCCGTTGCTCGATCGCAAGTAGATTTTGGAGTTTTGCGAACACCAGTCAAGTTAGGATGTTTGTCATGGAACATGCTATTACCAAATGGGTATGGCTTTATAGCGCCATGTACGGAATTTGAAGTTTATTCAAAGCCTGCCGTCTACTATCCATACAGCAGATTATGCGGCAGTCGCACTACTCAGTATCTAAATGGAGAAAAGCCAGCCCGCAAATAGATAGGTTCAGTAGAGAACAGGTTGTGAATGCTCAGCTTAGTAATTCTGTTAAAAATCAACTTAAAGGATTCCTCCTCTCTAAATATTCTTCACATGGCGCAACACAGAATAAAGTAAGTTAACAGCTTTAGCTCCCCGGTGTAACTATTTTTATTTTCTCTTCACATTCTTTTACACGGATGTACCCAATTTATCAAGCCACTGAGGCTTTTATGGGTAAACCTTTTTCTTCTCTGTCTATACTTACATATGAATTCACTCTAAATTCTCATATGCTGTGCCGATTTTTATTAACCGTCACTTTTGCCGATCAGTCACTTTTCATTGATATTTTCTTATGTTAATTCATATGCTGATGTAACGCATGTTTCAATGTTGTACATGTATATATATTTTTAATTGTACATATCAAATGAATGAATGAATGAATGGTTAATCATCAGTCCAGAGCATGGCAATGCATGCTGCTTACCTAGTACGGCTTTGATCATGTTGAGCTGGTCCAGGGCATCTTGGGCCGCCTGGAACGCTGACTGGGCGATCTGCTTGGCAGCATTCGCCTTCTCTTGAGCCTGGTGAGGAAACAAGTATATTTTTGCCATGTCAATTAAAATTTCTCTTTATTAATCCTTTACGTGCCGTGTGCATATTTTGTCACCACTAATGTACACATACACCATGACACAGGAAGGGTTGAACACTAATTACAGCATAACAAAAAATACATCAAAATGCAAAGTACATTATTTTTCAAGAAAAAGGCCTCCCAAGAGTAAATCTGATAATTTTTTGCTTTTGAATTTGGCAACACTATTTGTTTGATGAGATTTCTATGATTGATATGGAATTTACATTCCATTATTAATGGTTTCATCTAATACACAAATGTATGCTCTTTCTTGAGATGCATCTTTCCATTTTTTTAATAGATGATATAAATCGTTTGAGCCTTCAACCTCATATTTGAGGTACTTATTCGAAAAATGAGTCAAAGAACATTACATATCATAACGTGACATTGTGATTGGTAGAGGACCCTCGTAAAGTGATGCTTGAATTCGAGGCCCTTATGAACAAAAATACAACAAATGTAGTAATTGCAATATCAAACAAACTGAAATAGTCTTATCCACACACTAAAAAAACAGAACTGTTAATTTTTAATAAGGAAATTCACAGAACTTTTAAATAAAATACAATTGCCACTATTGCCAACATAGCGTAGAACCTGGATGCAGACAAAAGCACACAATGCACCATGGGATAGCTCTTGGGACTCTGGGAAATGAGTGCATGCGCACAGAAATGCTGGTGGTTACAGTAAGGAACTCTCTGCCACGTAAAACGCATCTTCAGTTTAGATCTGCTAGCTTCACTCAATTCACTGAATTCACTCAATTCAATAAATTTTTCCATTCTGACGCACCTCGTCTGCGAGGTCACCATCGGTGTTGGCCTGATCCTCGATGGCGTTGAGCCGCATCATGGTCTCCATGGCGTCGGCCGCCAGGTCGTTGGCCCGGTCGTTCTGCCCCTGCGCGTCTATCATAGTGCCCTCAGCGTCATCCTTGACTGCACGAGCCGCCTGGTAACACACACATGATAAGAGATTCAGGATACGGGTTATTTACTACTTCTACTACTAACTATAACTACTATTTCTACTATTAGGCCGCCTGGTAACACACATATGATAGGGGATCAGAATACACGTTATTTACTCCTTCTACTTCTCCTATTACTACTACTTCTACTATTAGGCCACCTGGTAACAAACACACACATGATAGGGGATCAGAATACAGGTTATTTACTACTTCTACTTCTACTTCTACTATTACTACTACTACTATTAGGCCGCCTGGTAACACACACATATATGATAGAGGATCAGAATACAGGTTATTTACTACTTCTACTTCTACTATTACTACTACTACTACTATTAGGCCACCTGGTAACAAACACATACATGATAGGGCATCAGAATACAGGTTATTTACTACTTCTACTCCTCCTTCTACTACTACTACATGTACATGAATCTTTATTATGATGTAAAATCACACACAATTCTGCCTGCGAGCCGCTAAGTCTCACTATTTTGTACTTTTGTTTTTATTCAAATAAAGCATCATCAATTCAATCAATTCTATTCAAATAACAAGAGAGCATAGTGCTTCTGGGCACTTTGTGAAGGATGCAGATACGAAATCTCTGCAAGAAACAAACGGCACAAAGTCTGACTCACCTCTGATGCAGCCGTTGCGTTTCCCTCGGCAAGCCTGGCATAGTCCCGCGCCTTCATCGCGTCGCCCTCCGCCGCAGCGATGGCGTCTGATGCATTCTGGGCCGTGCGGTTGGCCAGGTTGATCATGGCCTCGATGTCTGGGATGCGCAGCATGGCGGTCTCCGCTTCCTGTTTGCTGTCCTCAATCTTCTGGTTGAAGCCTGCATGGTCCCAAAGAGGATAAGACTGGTTTGTCAATATCTAATTTCATTTATTTTTCCATATACAACATTAATATTAACATACATGTAAAATCAATATTGTTTGCCATGGTTAGAGAATAGCTTGACCCTGGAAGTTAGAAAAGCACCATCCATAAACAACATTAAATCAAAGCTTAAATCACATCTTTTTGATTAACAACAAGCATTTTCGGAGTCCTGTAAAGCACAGTAGAATATATACTTCATGGAAGTTTCTGTGTTCTATAAATGTATATATTATTATTATTATCATTATTAGCATGATGATGGAATATAAATAAGCAATAGTTTACAACTAACATTCCTTAACATTATCAAGAATATCATATGAAATCATCTTTGTGAAAAATTGCCAGAGATCTCCCTAACAACTTCTCTCCGTCTCCCTCTCACTCCCTCTAGATTTATTTGCCACCACCTACCACCATGCTCTCTATCTCTTTCCGTCTTGCCCCCTTGTTCAACTCCCTCTCCTGCCCTTCCATTCAAACCTGAGACGGAATCATACCTTGGAGAATTTGAAGGATTCCTCTGGCTTCAGCTAGAGTTGCATCTCCCTGCTCTTTGGCCCTCTCCGCAGTGGCCAGGGCTTGATCTACCTTCGCCAGAAGAAGGGCTACTTCCTGATAGGATGTAAATAGATGAAATAAATATCATCATCATTGTCGTCATCGTCGTTGAAATCATCATAGTCATCAACATCGCCATCATCATAATCATCATCTGTCATCATTATCATTAGCGTTATAATCCTCTTTGTCATTATTATCATCATTATCGTCATCATCATCGTTGTCGTCATCATCGTCATTATCATCATTATCATCATCGTTGTCGTCATCATCGTCATCATCATCGTCATTATCATCATTATAATCGTCATCATCATCATAGTCATCGTGGTCATCATGATGATCCTAATCATCCTAATCATCATGGTTATCATCATCCATATGCATCATCATGCATATCATCTTCAGATATCATCCTACTACTGGTGGTTTGATGACAGGTATTGTCCTGTATACTCAGACAATAATTTCAGCATCCACACACAACCAGAAAACTTGGAAGGGAAGTCATATTTGCCTTGCTGAAGATCACTTTGAAAAGTTGACATTGCAAAGCAAATAACAATCATCAAGATGTATTATTGATGTAAAGTATCTATAAGCAACTGACCTATTGGCAATACAACACCAGTGCAGGCCAATTCTTTGCACCACATATAAGGAAAAGTCATCTCATGATGAGCCACGCAGCCACATCAGGATTTTGTTCTAAGGTATGTCCGGTTCCAGTCTAGTGCATAAGTGTAAAGATCTGAATGTCGCAGCACATGGTTAAACTAGCATCATTTTATATATGACCTAAAAATGTTTGAATCTTTTATGGAGATTTTTTCAGCCTTCATCTCAGACTCCCTTACCTTTTCTGCGTCGATGCCCTGCTGGAGAAGATCTGCCGCCCTCGCTGCGTCCTCGTCAACCTGGGTCAAGAGGTCAATGTTCTCCTGCCGCAGGTCGTTGGCCTGATCAAATAGCCTGGACGCCTGGAGAGAGAGAGAGGGCAGACACAAGACAACCCATTGTTAAACTTGAACCCTTTTTCTACCATTAATGATATTCTGCACATATAATACACAAACATTTTGTTTGGCCATTAGAGGGTCAACAGGGTCTGGGAAAATCATTAACTATAACCACACTTTTTTTAAAACCTGAGATTTGCACGCTAGTTTATTGGTAGTGAAAAAGGCAATATTTTTTAAGTACACCTCATTCTCAATTTAACTCTTTGTGTGCCGTGTGTAATTTTTTTTTAACCAGAAACGCACACAAATCTCATTAAAGGGCATATACTGTACTGGGAAGACAAAAAGCTCTTCATAAAGGTGATCGTGAGCAATCTTTTTGCCAATGGTCTTAAATTCATGTATTGTCCATTTAGAAACTTGCCGAAAGTTATTTGCCCTCAAATGATCCACATTTCGTTTAAATAATGATTAAATCACAAATCCTCAAATTGTTCGTCCCAAACATTTTAAGGATTTGTGATTTAATCATCAAGTGCTCCAAAAGTGGATCATTTGAGGGCAAATAACTTTCAGCAAGTTTCTAAACTGGAGAATACATGAATTTAGGACCATTGGTAAGAAGATTGCTCACGATCACCCTTTTGAAGGGTTTTTTGTCTTTTAAGCATCAGTTTCTTTGGCATACAACAGGTTGAGGTCTCAGATTGGACACTGCCTTGTTCATACGTGGTGCACGTCAGTGATTAGGAAAGTCTGCACATTCTGTAACACAATAGGACTTATTGAGCTCAGGGTAAAGTGTATGTGATTCTATCGGTATAACAATCGGCCATTTTTGTAATGGATTCACAACTTTTCCCCCTAAGTGCGTACTAATGCGCTGTTACATTCAACCTCTATCTAGTCATTCAGATTCAATGGGTAGAACGCACTTTGAATTTTGTCACTACTCAGATAAACCTCCAACAAGCTTTGAGGTGTCCAATAGTAATGTATTGTTTGAATGATGTGCATAATGAAAAATTGTCTCTTTGCACATAACAAATTTTATTTCTTCCCAAAGATTTAGACATATTTTCCTCAAATTTGTTGCCATATACTGCTCTTGATTCGTCCCTCTGTATTCCTGTTATCTCCTTTTAAAGGGCTTTATACTGTTTTAAACGCCACAAAACCAATCTTGAAAATCCATATCGACTTACCACAAATCTTGATGCCAATTGTAATAAGAGGGTTTAGAAAGAGAGACATGCAAATTGTCTGCTTTGCTTTCCTTAAGGTATAGCTGCGGACTCACCCGATAGCTGAGATCGCTGGCTGTGTCCAGCAAGGAGTTGATGTCGATGGGGGGTAGCGGCATGTTGGCTTTGGTCAGAAGCTGCAGGGCTTGTTGGCCGGCCTCATTAGCCCGAGCCTGGCACTCGTCCGCTGCCTGCGACACATCGTTGAAGAGGTCCTGCGCCTCTCGGTACCTAGCAGAGGAGAGGACGTTTTCACAAGGTAACTCCACAGTAACAATAACTTTATAGACAACTAAGACTAGGAGAAAACATACATCGACTAATGTGTGTCACTACGATATCTCGACCCGCAAGCGATCGCAGTGAGCATGACATGAATTTCTTTTGCATTGCAACTGATACAATACCATTCACCACTAATTTTGCTACCCTACGGTGAAATTTAGACGACGTACTGCAGCAGCTCCCTCTATGACAAAAAGTATACCAATTCGGTCGTCAGAGGTCTGAGGAAACCAACAGATCCAGTTAACACAAGTTTATCTTCACCAGGAAATTTCCGGATTGTGTAAAAAAAAACGCATACAGTACAACAAAAGTTCTCGACCTGCAAGCGATCGCAGTGAGCCTAACATGAATACTTTTGCATCGCAACTGATACAATACCATTCAGCACTAATTTTGCTACCCTACGACGTACTGCAGCAGCTCCATCTATGACAAAAAGTATACCAATTCGGTCGTCAGAGGTCTGAGGAAACCAACAGATCCAGTTAACACAAGTTTATCTTCACCAGGAAATTTCCGGATTGTGTAAAAAAAAACGCATACAGTACAACAAAAGTTCTCGACCTGCAAGCGATCGCAGTGAGCCTAACATGAATACTTTTGCATCGCAACTGATACAATACCATTCAGCACTAATTTTGCTACCCTACGACGTACTGCAGCAGCTCCATCTATGACAAAAAGTATACCAATTCGGTCGTCAGAGGTCTGAGGAAACCAACAGATCCAGTTAGCACAAGTTTATCTTCACCAGGAAATTTCCGGATTGTGTAAAAAAAAACGCATACAGTACAACAAAAGTTCTTTTAAAAAATTCTTTTAAAAATCATCTTAAAAAATTCCTCCTCTCTAAATATTCTTCACCTGGCGCAACATAGAATAAAGTAAGTTAACAGCTTTAGCTCCCCGGTGTAAATATTTTTATTTTCTCGGCATATTCTTTCACACGGTTGTACCCAATTTATCAAGCCACTGAGGCTTTTACGGGTGAACCTTTTCCTTCATTGTCTATACTTACATATGAATTCACTGTAAATACTCATGCTGTGCCGATTTTTTATTAACCGTCACTATTGCAGATCAGTCACTATTCATTGATATTTTCCTATGTTAATTCATATGCTGATGTAATACATGTTTCAATGTTGTATACATATTTTTAATTGTACATATCAAATGAATGAAATGAATAAATTAATGAATGAATCATCAGAAGAAGAGGGATGGAGGGAGAAACACCCACCTCTGTTCCACAGCCTCTACCAGTCCCTCCAGGTCATTACCACCCCCGAAGCTGCGGGCAGCCTCCAGGGCTTGGTAGGCTAGGTTGAGAGCAGCCTGCGCCGTCTCCTGAACAGCCTGGGCCATGCTGGTGTGGCTGTAATAACAGGCAAGCAGATAGTCATGATTATGAAGAAACATCATTGATACTTATAACATGATAATATTAATAATGATGACACAACAATGTAAATAATCATGAAATAACTGTTTACTACTACCACCACTAACAATAATAATAATAATAATAAATAAACAATAATCAAGACAATAGTAATATTCATAATAATACAAATAATAATGAATTATAGTAATCATGACAATAATGATATATGGTACTTTTAACAACATATATGATAAGCCCTAGCAGATGTATACAATTTGTTGAATTTATTTTTAATTGATGAAGAACCCTGAGGAAGGGGACCATCATGAAAGGGATGTCATCCAGCCTTCGTTTTACTGATATGTTGTAAATTCCATAATGATGTTTATTTCTCATTAAACTGTTATTTGTCTCTATTCATGTAAACCATGCTGTCTTAAATGTCAAAGCAGGGCCCACTGGTAGAACCGTGTTCAACTACTAAAGGGGATACCCTTGGTAAACAATATCAATAAAAACTAGAGCAATTCAACTGCCTCGCAGTCGATAAATATGCCTCCGCCTCTTTGCTAGCTCTATTTAGATTATTTTCAGAAAATCTGTTTGTTTAGTTGGGAATGTTCCAGTGAATTCCTATGTGAAAGGAAAATACCATTTATTCTGTTCTTCCATGTTTAGCGAAGTTTGGCAATGTTCATTTGACCTTTAATCTCTTACTTCTTTGACTTCCATTCTAACCAGTCTGTCTAAATCCATCCTTGTACCCTTGTGATTCTTGTACCATGTTTTCTTGAAATGCATAATTGGATTGGGATTTATTGTGAGAAGTATCAATTTGGGGGCAATTCATAAACATTTGACCTCTGACCTTTCAGGAATTTTACCCAAACTTTCACCAGTCTACCTTCATGAAGTGACACATCTCTTTACCATGTTTGTTTGAATTGAATCATTAGATTTGGATTCAATGCGAAAAATAGCCAATTTTGGCAAAGTGCATCGACCTTTGACCTCTGACCTTGGTTGGTAATGTTGGTAATTGGATTTGGATTTACTTTGAAAAATATCACTTTGGGGGCAATTTTTAGGTAATTTTTGGCAAAGTTCATTGACCTTAGACCTCTGACCTTTGAGAAATTTCACCAGAAATGTCACCAGTCTAGCCCCAAGTAGTGATCCATCTTTGCACCATGTTTATTTGGTAATGTATCACTGGATTTGGATTTATTGTGAAAAATATAAAAGTTTGGGGCAGTTTTTAGCCAATTTTGGCAAAGTTCATTGACCTTTGACCTCTGACCTTTCAGGAATTTTACCAAAAATTTCATCAATCTATCCCCAAGTAGTGATCCATCCGTGTACCATGTTTAATAAGAACTACATCCTTGGACTTGGATTTAATGTGAAAAAGGTGAATTTTGGGCAATTTTTCACAATTTTCAATGACCTTTGACCTTTGACCTCAATCAGATTTGACCCCAATTTACACACTTCATTGGTTTTATGCAATACACACATGTACCAAGTTTGAAGCAAATCTGGTCCACCATTCTCAAGATATTGCCAAAACGGATTCGGGACGGACGGACGGACGGACAACCCGAAAACATAATGCCTCCGGCCACTTCGTGGTGGAGGCATAAAAATTAATGAATTCATAAATAAATAGATAAAATTGTCTAGGCCTAGAAATGAATGTGTGACCGACTTGTCTGCCAGGTTGCGTGCCTCGAAGGACATCTCCCTGAGCTGTCTCTCCTGCTCGGTCCTGTTGGCCAGGGTGCTGTTCAGCCTCGCTAGCAGGTCCCAGCCCTGTCGGTCCAGGTAGTCCTGGGCCCAGGGGACCAGTGTCTTCAAACGGTCCACCACGTCCATCGCCGCGGCCACGTCTAGAGAGGGAAACGGGTGAACATAACAATCATTTTCGGGAATGGACATTTTTGGCAAGTTAAACCAGGAGACCAGTACCTTCAAACGGTCCGCCACATCTATCTCCTTGGCCATGTGTAGAGAGAAAGCCAAAGAGGTAAAGATAAAGACAAACATCTTTGGCAATTTCTTGTTCTTCAAAGTTCATTGATATTTCACCTTTGCCTTGGGTCCGATTTGATGCCCAATTTTACATAGGCCATTGGTTTCAAAGATTACTAACAGATATCAAATTGAAAGCATACAGATATGAAGTTTGTATTAAATCTATTGAACAGTTCTCAAGATATTGGTAAATCAATTCAGGATGGATGTACAGACAGATGGATGGGAAGGGTAAAGCGGGGTAAGTCCATTGTAATAGAGGAGATTCTGAGTAGGAAACTTGGTAAACGGGTATTCCTATCGTTCCCGAAGTAAACAGGTTAACGGCACTGTGAACTTGTAAGTCTTCTACCAGACATTCATTCAAGCCACACAACGAGAAAGAGACAACAAACCGTCCTTGGCGGCTTCTGTGACGCTGTCTGCATAGTCAATCTTGGTGCGGATGCGACCGAGGGCGTCCCTCAGCTCTCCTAGATCATCCTTTATGGCGTTGAGCTGGTCAGCGAGATTGCGGTCATCGGCTGAAGACAAGACCAGACAAAAGCGTGGATGTTACAGAGATTGTTCGTCAAAAAAATAAATCAGCTCCATACAAAGAGTTATACAGAGTCCAATACTCGATCTCTAATAAACAGAGAGTTACGATTGATATTAATCGCAAGTCAACACTTTATAAGACAGGGCCCTAGTTGGTGCAACTTTCAGTACAATCAGACAAGAAGAAAAGAATTTTAAATTGTTGAAATTTGCAAATACTGGAATGAGCCTGTGACATCGTTGTTGTCCGGTCACGTCCACTTTCGGTCTCTCGAACACTAGACCGGATGTACAAATGACTGCAAGCAAAGTCGTGATGTGTCATGGGACGATTTGTCCTCATATGCGGTAAGGAGACTTGAACGTACAGCAATGTTGCCCCAATGGAGGGCGCCCTTCTATTTTACGTCACATACGTACCTGCCGCTTGCTCAGCGTCAGTGATCGTTTGATTTAGGAGTCCCTCGAGTTCCCTCAGACGGTTCTCAAAGTCCCGGTCGTTCACCACTACTGGGTTCTCTGAGATTTCGTTGATCTTGTCCTCCAATGCAGCCAGGTTCTGTCTGTGCAGCGTGACCTCTCCGAGCACCAGGTCGTAGCACTCCGGGCATGCTGGGAAGGATAAGAAAATATGCAAGCTCTTAATTACTACGATAAAATCAGATAAATTCAAGATGCCTTCGACCCAACACTTGATTTGATTGCATAATTTGGCCAAGCTGAGATGAGATTCATAGGGCATGTAATATGTAAAGGAGGGCTTGAGGACTTGTCAATGATAGGAATGGTTGAGGGGAAGAGGAGAAGAGAAAGAAGGTCACTTGGGTGGATAGCTTGATGAAATGTCTTGAACAGAGAAGAGAATTAAATCTTCACAAGCCAGTGTTCGTAAATTTGCAGGGGTACTACACACAATTTTTACGGAATGGCTTTGCAGGACTTACGGACACAGCCCAGGGCGATGTTGAAGAAGTTCTCCTCGCAAGAGTCGCACTTATCACCGATGACGCCCTCACGGCAATCGCACACACCGTCAGCAGTGCAGTTGGCATAGAGGGAGCCCTGTGGGTTACAGTCGCATGCTGAAAAGAACATGAAAGCAGGTTAAGCATTTCTTAAGGTGGCAATAAGAAGGAATTAAAACAATGGTCAGTACATACTGCCCTTGGCAGCAGAAAGGACTATCGGGAAAGAAGAATGAGGAAGTTGTTGGACTTGTATCTTGTTTAATCACAATTCAATCAATCATTTCTTCTGTTTGGGTGGAGACGGTGACATTTCAGAATTTTTACATGTGACCTATCTGACTAAAAATTTCATCAGATAATTGTTTACAATGTATATAAGCATTCTGATTTTGTTTCAAGTTGTGATTTGGTTTTATTCTTATTGAAGATAGTAATGTGCAAGCTATAAAGTTTGAATTGGCACACTATAACTGAAGACTATTAAAGGGGTGTTCCACCCTGAATTTACATTGGTTTTAATCGTAACAGAAAAATAAAAGCAGCATATTGGTGAATGTTTGACAAGAATCCAGCAAAGGATAAGAAAGTTATGATTTGTTGAATTTGAGACAATGGACATTTTCAAAAGAATTAGTACACAACTTGTACCAGGACACCCTGCAAGTGTCATCACAAAGTTAAGAATTTTAATATTGACAATTCTGTTAACCCTGGACAGATTTTTGTTAAACCTTTACTAATTTGTTTCTTTCAAGTTTCTGCGTTTATCGAAGTCAACACAACAGGAGGGTGGACTTTTAAGTTCATAAATATTGAGTTACCTGTGCAGCCCTCCTGGGAGAAGCGGTAGTGGTCAAACTGGCACCGGTCGCAGCCCAACCCGGTCACTCCCGGCTTGCAGGGGCACTGACCGCTGGCCAGGTCACACTGAGTGGACGTTGACCCGATCCGGTCGCAGTTGCAGGGCTCGCAGCCACGCCCACTGTCGATGTTGAAGTAGCCGTCGAGGCACTGGCTGCAGTCACGACCGGTCACAAACGGCAGGCAGCTGCACTGACCGGTGGACTGGTCACAGTCGTTGGTGTATGAGCCGCTTGCGTAGCAGTCACAGGCTATAGGACAAGAGAGCACAGGGGTTTGAGGTTACAATGCATACAGCAGAGATGCCAACATTAACTCCTTCTATAATAGTACTCATGATAGCCCAGTCAAATGTGGTAAGTTACGTGGGATTTTACACATGACTGGTGACCTGTTCTTGTGCTAAATATTCCTGTTTTAACATGGTGGGAGTGAATTTCCTACAAGCCTAATCAAATTTGACAAATCATCAACTTTGTATTCAGACAACAAGAATTTTAATCTACAATAATCAAATTTCAACTTTAGCTGATCGGAATAAAAATTGTTTTGGCACCTAAGAACAGGTCACCACTCGTGACACCCCAGGTCACATTTAACCGGATAGCAAAACCGCATCCCAAAGCAAAACATACAGCAAAATTATCAGTCCGTTCATCTCCGTTCACATACATATTTGTCCTTTTCTTTTTGGTTTGTTCCGTTACATATGCCATCATACCTCTGTATGATTCATCACATAGGCTGCTCAGGCAGACTCGCTATTGTAATTTATTGTAATTCATTATTACGTAATATTACTTACACTGACACTGCTCCCCTTTCGGTGACCCAAGAGCGTTACCATAGAATCCGGGCAAACAATTCTCGCAGTAGAATCCGCCCGTGTTGAAAACGCACTTGAGACACTCCCCAGTAAACCTGTTGAAAAGATCAATGCAAATCACTGTAGGAAACGTGCAAACTCATGGAATACTGCTAGATATTGTGTAGAAACAACATTGGAAATGGGGGTCTTGTTTGCAGTAAAACATGCTACCTTTCCTAGGCTCTCTCCAAGAGTGTGAGCACAATTTAAGCCTGCATGTAATGTGCACCATCTTCACTCCCGTACACTCTCCAGTCCACAAAAACTCCTACAGGTTGAGTGTGGGAGTGGTGTTGTAATTAAACTAACTCTTGGAAATCTGTCTAAAAAAAATTTTTAATATCCATTCACATAAATAAAAATCTGTTTTTCCTCTCAAAGTGAGCAAAGGATATGAAATGATTGTCTCTCTAAGAAAGGTCTTGGAACTTGTCACTACTAAAAGTATTGTGATCAATGTTGCAGTTACAGTAAAATTGCCTATAAGCTCTTTCCTTTGCAAGGTGGAAATGAAAACAATGAAACTAGTCTGAGGACCTGTTACACTTAGAATTGTGAATGATGTTGAACATTTGGTTACAGTAAAACTATCCACAAGCTCTTCCATACACTACATTAAAATGAAGACAGCTACTAATACAAAGAGACTTAAAATGAGACTAGTCTGAGAACATACATGTCACAGTTGCCCACAGCGTTGGGATCGATGTTGTAGTTACAGTAGCACTGTCCACAGGCTGTTCGTTCGCCCTGGATGCCGGTCGGGTCACCATAGTAACCATCCGCACAGTATTCACAGCGGTTTCCTATAAAAACACAAAAGAAATAGAAGAGATGGTAAAAATCTTGCCATACCTGTAGTTCAATATATCACACTGCATATGATAAGGATCCACCTGGATTTGTGGCCATTTTGAAGGGGGTTTATCAGTAAGCAGACGCGTTTTTGCATAAAGTATATTAGCAGGGTTAGAATATAAACATGAACATGTTTTGGGAGGAGGTTTTGTGACCTTTAATAGATTAATAGTCTTGTAATAATCCTTTGAATATTGAATCAAATATTCATTTTTCTCAAATCAGGTCCAAAAAATGTGTGTATCGGATAACAAATTGACAACATGATAATGCCAGTCCAATATCCCTCATGATCATTAAATATCTGCATACTATAGCATTTCTGTGAACAGCAGATATGACACCGAACCCATCCCTCCAAAATAAACTTACCAATGTAGCCGTCAGGGCACTGGGTACATACGACGTCCCCGAGGTTGTCCACAAAGCACTTGGTTCCCCCGGGGCACGGGCAGGGCTGGCAGTCGTAAGGGGTGCCTTCCAGGGCGTTGCCATAGAAACCATCCTGACACAGCTCGCAGCTCTGGCCCTTGGTGTTGTGGTTGCAGATGCACTCGCCTAGGTGAGTGAAAAAAAGTATTTGATTAGATTCATCAAAGTTTATTGCTTTTAAGATTTTTTACGGCAAGGAGCAGAATTGCCAGACATTTTTTACAAAATCATTCACAATTAAACATACATCATTTTCTCATGAAAGAATTTGTTACTCTTTCCTTTTAAAGTGTCATTTTTTTTTCCTCTCAGGTTTCATGTGAAACATAAAATCCCTGTCTAATAAAAAATTGTGATTGATTGCAACTTGACCTCTCTCTCATATCAATAGAGTACCGAAGTGATGTCTTCATACTCACTGTTACACCAGCTTCTAGCTCTAAACAACATCACTAAAAGGAAACTTTCACTGGGCCGAAAGTGTCTAGAAGGTTAGTTTTAGACACTCGCTGTGAGGGTCCCAGCTATGATCACTGCTGTTCGCTCTACCCTCATAGTTTAGAACCAGTTGTCTTGACGAGATACTCATGTGACGTCACACTTTCTTACTCTTTTCTAACTCTATATATTAAACATAGGGAATTGGTCTTGACAACGATTCAGATCAATCGTAAGTTTTTATAAGATGGTGCCTCACTCCATTATCTCACCTGTGTCAACATCACAGTAGTCTGCATGTCCATTGCACTCGCAAGGGATGCAGCGGGTGAAGGGTCCGTTGCCCGTGGGGTCGCGACGGAAGCCCGCGGCACACGACTCGCAGAACTGACCCACGTAACCCATCGGGCAGCTACAAAGCTCCACGAAGGACGCCCTCGCTCCCTGGGGGCCCACGGACCGGGTGGCCGTCACCAGACGGACGTCGTCCAAGTGACCCTGGCCTAGATGGAGAGTCGGGGTTGAATACCGGTAAACCATTTTTTGTAATGTATTTACAACTTTGCTCCTAGCTCCACCATCATCATTACCACCACCACTACTAAAATCATCGCCATCATCATCCATCATTCATTATCATCTTCATTATCATTTTCATTATCATTATCATTATCATTATCATTCTACTCACTACCACCACCAACAACATCAAGTACCACCACCACCACCACCACCACCACCACCGCCACCATCACCACCACCACCAGCACCACCACCATCACCATCATTAGTATAATCACATCATCATCTCCATTTTTCATTCTGATCACTACTAGCACCATCTCCTCCAGCATAACTATCATCCCCACCCACAACCCCCACCCTACCCATACCCCTACCCCTACCACCAGCACCAGCACCACCAACTCGCCCCTGACTTACCCCTGTCGATGTAGGTAGCCCTGATCTTGATGGCAGTCAGGTTGGAGAGCAGACGCTGGAAATCAAATGCAGACGGCAGCTGAACCCAGCCCATGTCATCCTCAGCACGCAGTCTGCATGACAACAACATACCAACCAGTAGTTACCAGTAACCTTCTACCACAACCCATTAACCTGCTCTTTACAGAGCCAGCATATTTGCAGGCTGGCCCAGATACTAAGCAGCGCGACTCCCAAATAATTTATTGTACGAACAAGAGACAACAGATTATGAGTAACCTTTAAAATCCTCATGGATTGAAATTGAGCCATACCACATTGATTCCTCAGATGCCATGGTAAATGCCGAGTTCCCAACTAGATCAGGGTTCACAAAGCCCAAATGTCTTAACTGTGAGTAAAAGGTTGACACCCTCAGTACCACAGGTACATGATCTGTGTCACAAGTCAAGAGTGTTTTTCCCAGCTTAGTACTGAGAGCATTAAAACATTAAAAAGAAGTTTATGTTCATGCACAGAAATATATGATAACTGTGGATAAAGAGCAGTGATAGTTTCATCACAAGGAGAGTGCTTTATTTAATACATGCAAAGATTAATCAAATACAGTGAAACCTGTCTATAGTGGCCACCCAAGGGAAACAAAAAATGTGGCCTTTATAGACAGGTGGCTGCTATAGACAGGTTCTTTAACACATGATCTCTCTCCGGGGGAATCATTTTAGTGGCCACTATAGACAGGTTGGTTGCTATAGACAGGTGACCGCTAAGACAGGTTTAACTGTACATGCAAAAAGAAAACCAACAGCACAGATTTCAACTATGACCCTGTTAGGTGGAATGAGGAAAATAAAGATTACAATTTGCAGGAGGGGACCTATCAACTACTATTAAATGCTGTCAATCAGTGCTTCAATAAACCACCCCCTGTCCAAATTTTACCCAATTGCTTTATTTTTCACCAATCATTAATCCACAACAGCCCTCGTTCTTTACGCTGAAACATCTCACTTCTTGACAATATTTGCACGATAAGTAAAACAATGAATGACTGGAAAGAGACTCACTTGAAGGTGTACTTTTGCGGGTAGATGCCCGGCCGTGGGTTGCCCTGGGCGACCAGAGGGGCAGAGATAGACCTGCCGTCTCCTTCCAAGACCAGGTCCTCCACGCTCAAGCTGAGGTCGTCACTTCCCAGGCGGAGCTTGAAACTCAGCTCTTGCCCGTAGCTGTAGAGCTTGTTACCAAGGTACTCGTCTGTATACAAAGATACAGAGATACATCCTTCATAACTCATTCGTGCTGAGGGCCCCGTTGCATAAATATTTCCATTACACTGTCACTCTGCCATTAATGGTAACTACCATGGTAACATTGCTTGACAACCAATCAAATGCAAAGTTTCCATAGAGGTTACCATTGGTAGCAAAGTTACCATCAATGGTAAGTTTCACGCAGGGCCCAGGGCCATTTCAATGCAAAAATAATATAATGTTGGCTTCTTCAAATTGGCAACAATGTATTTTAAAAAATTTATACATTTCGTATTATACAAAGAAACTTACATTCTATGGTAAATCAAAATGGCATCAAGACTCCAAGAGCAATAATTGCGCCAATTTGAAGAACAAAAAAATGTCAACCTTATTGCCAATTTGAAGATCTAGGGATCATTTCACCTTTGCTTAACTTTGAGAAATCTTTGCAACAGTGAAACAGTGCTGAGCTATGATTCTGGTACCTAGAGGGTTTAAGGTAAGTGGTAGTGGCAGAAACAATTACAGAACCCATAATCAACGGAGAGCCATTCTGCAATGACCATGGCTCCTAAGTCTAAGGATACCATGACGGCATAATCTCAAAATGATAAAATCCTTGAAATTAAAAAAAAATATATGGTAGAACAATAATGCCAAGTTTACAGCTCGTCTTTAAAAGGAACGAGTGGAACTTACCGGGTGCAACGAAGTACATCGGCCGGTTATCGATACTGGCAATACCAATGTCCTGTCTGATGGCATTGTAGACGAGCAGTTCATCATCCCCATTACTCGTCTGAGCTTTCCAGCCGTTCAAACCTACAGATAAAATGAACATTATGTCAAAATGTCAATGAAAGTATACTCCTTTATCATACAAAATGTTATTGTTCATGGAAAAATGGACTACATTGAAGAATGTGGAGGATATGTGCTTTGAAGTTTAAAAATGTGTGCAATTTTGATTATGTTGCAATGGAATTGTAACAGCCATATAATGTGACATAGGCAATCATTGAGTGCCAAAACTCTCTGTTCTGAAGCCTTTGTATCATGTCATGTCATGGATAACAGCTCACATATTGACTTCTTTCTCTCTCTCTCTTTCTAGAAAACCAATGTTAATATCCATGTTTCACTTCTTGACAGTCTTTTGTATATTTTTTGTATCTTGTGTAACCAGGGCTCCCTGGGAAAACTACTTTGCATGCTGAGAGAGTTCAAATCATTACAATGGTTGGAATATCTGTAAGTAATTTGCAATGCATTGATCTCTACATGAGTTCTACTTCTCCACCTCCAAAGCCTTTCTCCTTATCCTCAATGACACCACCACCACCACCACCACCATCACCACCACTATCACCACCATCACCACTACTAACATAATCACCATCATCATCATCCATCATCACCTTCATTATTGCTCTAATCACTATCACCACCACCAATCACAACAGCATCAGCATCACAATAACCACAATTATATTCCACATACTAAGAATGTTGCTATATGATTGGTCAAGAGTTGATCACGTGATGAAGCGTAGTTTTTCCCATCTGATCACCTGAGCAGAAAAGTTCGTTACACTGTAGGTGATAGTACTTTTTTGAGAAGGAAAGTTCGTTACACTCTAGGTGATAGTACTTTTTGGTTTCGCTGATCTCTTCACTCCTCACAGTCCAAACGCGTGATAAATATTTTGAGTACGCGCGAAATAAAAGTGCGTAGCTCGGACTATCGGCGCAGATGATACCGCGATGCGCGCGCGGAAATTAAAATTTTTGGTTATAGCGCGCTGCGCCGCGCGCGTACGTACAAAGCAATGCAGGCCTTCCATTTCCCCCACACAGTACTTCACCAAAGCAAGTGTGCAATTCTCTACCACCTCGTACCAAAATTGACCTAGAATTTCACTTGCCTGTAATTTATTACAATTAAAGAGTATTCTCGGAGGACCTATGTTCTCACCGATACCGCACAGGTAAGAGAATTTTGATTACTTCTTGCTTTTCCGTCAAAATCTTAACAATTTGCATCACCATGTCATAGTGTTCGTTGGAATTTGTAGAGTCTATATAACGTTCACAAAGTCAATTTGCTTCCGGGTTTCGGAGCGTCGCGTGAATATGTAGCCGCACCGACACGAATGCTTTTGTACGTTAAATTGTCATTTATTTTATAGATTGTTGGTGTCAGATGTGGAATATAAAGCAAATAATCAACTCTTGGTTTCAGGCAATGAGACGAAATATCACTTCCTCGGCGATCTGAATGTATACGCTATCTTTCCTCAGCTAAAAGCTTCGGAAAGATAGCTACATCCAGATCGCCTCGGAAGTGATATTTCGTCCCATTACCTTCACCGACGTTGATTATTTGCTTACTACCACCATTGTCACTATCATTATAATCATTGTCTTCCTTATCACTCTGATCACTCAAAAATGATGAATCGAACGGTTTGCATTTTATGCTGAGAGCATGGAAATAAAGTAAAGTGTTGTTTACCAGTGAAGAAGCCAGACTCTACGTAGGAGACCTCGTAACCAGGGGCGGAGCTACAAGAGGAGGAGTGGCCGTGACAGAAGCACGGCAGACAACCAAACTCATCAGATTCTTGCAGGTTGAAGAAGCCAGGCTTGCAGCTGGAAGGAAAGGAACAAGAACGTTTAAAAAACAGAACAATAGATACATCTGTATGAAGGAGGAAAGGGTTAAAAAAAGGTAAATGGTAATATGGGTAAGGAAGAATATGAGAAGGAAGTGGAGAAGGTTGAAAAGAAGTAAAAGGGAAAGGAGAGGGAAGGAAGAGGAGGGAGAAGAAGTTATGAGGACGGGGAAGGAAGATATGAAGAAGAGGGGGAAGAAAGAAGGGAAGGAATAGCTAAGATAATGGGAAGGAGACAAAAGGAAAGAGAAAATACAAGGGAAGAGAGAAAAGAGAAGACGAAAGAGAAAGGATAGGAAAAGAGAGAGAAGAAGGAATGGAAAGGAGAGGACTGGAAGAAGAGAGGGAAAAGAAGGGAAAAAGAAACAGAAGAGAAGTAAAGGAAAAGGATAAGGAGATGAAAGGAGAAGGAAAAGGAAGACACCTACCAGTACTCTATTAAACCATACATGCTCTGGAGAAATCAATTATTTCGACAAACTCTAATAATAATAAAAATCAATTCCTATATAGTGCAGGTTTACAGTCAAGTCTCACTCTACTTACATTTCACAGTCTCTACCTTCCACGTTAAGCTTGCAGTTACACAATCCTGTGCCCTGGTTACAGTCTGGGTTGTTGTCAATGCTGCCTGCACGCACGCACTCACAGCTCCTGCAAGATGCAAACAGAGACAAATTGGGTTTTCTTGCTTTTTCAACACTGCAAGTACTCGCATAAACACACAACTACATGTACAACACATGCACATAGACAAGAACATACAGAATTCAAATACACTTGTTCTAATCATGAAACTCTCCTTTTCTAGTAGTAAATCTGGCATTTTTACCTCACACTAGTAAATATCCTTTAGTTGATATTGAGGTTAGAATTAATATATTCTTGTGTTCTCCGGTTTACACTCTTTGTATCACAGGGTTTTTTTGTAATCTAGGAGTATACATACAATTTTTGTAATTCCAGGACAAATTAGTATACATTGTATCCTGCAGTAAGGATTCACTTTTGCACTTTTAGTTACAATTCAAGTCTTAGCCTACAGGCTAACCAATAAAATGTAGGAATTCAGTAAAAACCTTTTTCAAATGACTCTTTGATCATATGAGATATTATTCTGCCAAACTACTTCTCATATTTCCTGCTTTTGAAGAAGGCCATTGGTTGCTAGGTTAGTATTCCCTTTGAACTCTCGTTACTATTGGCATGAAGATGTGTAGTAAGCCAGTGGGGTTTCCAAGGCCTGGTATTGTAAGGGTTAACTCTCTCATTACCATTGGCATGAAGATGTGTAGTAAGCCAATGGGGTTTCCAAGGCCTGGTATTGTAAATGTTAACTCTCTCATTATCATTTGAATGAAGATGTGAAGTAGGCCAATGGGGTTTCCAAGGCCTGGTAATGTAAGGGTTAACTCTCTCACTACCATTGGCATGAAGATGTGTAGTAAGCCAATGTGGTTTCCAAGGCCTGCTATTGCAAGGGTTAACTCTCTCATTATCATTTGCATGAAGATGTCAAGTAGGCCAGTTGGGTTTCCGAGGCCCGGTAATGAAAGGGTTTATCAACATTTCACCCACCTGCAACCTCCTTCACCGAAGTCGTAGAAGTTGGGTAGGCACTCGTTGCACTTGACTCCGCCCACTCCGACCTTACACTGGCACTGGCCTGCACTGTCGCACTGCTGGCTCAGGGATCCTGCAGAAAATAATCACAATGTCAATGACTTGATGGTTATAGCTGATGTACTGCTGGCTCAGGGATCCTAGGAAAAATAATCACAATGTCAATGACTCAATGGTTATAGCAGATGTACTGGTGGATAAGGGATCCTAGGGAAAAGATATTCAAAACATTTGAACTGACAATTACAACAAAAACATGGAAACCCACTGTGCAATGACATTCAATGTTATCTTATCTAAACTATGTACGGCAAATTCTTTCATTAATTGGTAGGCAAATTTTTTTTTCGAAATTTGAAAAATCCCTTTAAACATCCAATGAACATAAATGCAAGATCTTCATCTCCATCATCAAGAGGTACCTGTCCTGTCGCAGTTGCACGGCTGGCACCTCGTGTCGAATGATGTGCGGTAGTAGTTGTCACGGCAACGCTCGCAGTTGACGCCGGAGGTGTCATCGCGGCACTCCATGCAGTGGCCTCCAGAGCCGGTCCTGTTGAAGAGCTCCTCATCGAAGAAGCAGCGGTCGGCATGGGAGTTGCAGTTACATCCTAAGTGGGATGAACAAGAGAGGCAATTAGTTTAATCATAATAGTATGAGTAATTTTAATGTTATTTTTTAAAAGAAAGTGTAGGCATCCACCAGTAGTAGTGAGGATGCTGCATCCTGTAAATGAATGAAAAACAAGTCAGACAAAAATCTTGGAACAAGATGGATTAGATCTGCAATCTACTGCATACCAAGCAGCGACTTAAACTGTTTCCAGTGCATAGATCAAGACACAGTAACATGGAAACAAATACCTAAGAGTCTCATTCAATCTAAGTCATTAACATTCATGAGTAGTCCGCCGTAAGGACCATTCGTTGAGATTTAAGTGAAAAAAATTTATGGGATAATTTCAATTTTGAAAATAAATTGTACGGATATGCTCAGTAGTAGAAAGTGTAACATGCTCCATCCTGTAAATGAATGAAAAACAAGTCATCTTGTTTCCCAGGAATAGTACCACTAAAAGAAGGGTAGCCTGTTTTGTTTTGTTTTTTACAAAAGTCATGAAACTCAGCATGGATAAGTAGTATACCCTGACAATAACATGTCTGAAATCTCACTATCATAGCTTCACAAACCATTTATGGAAAAGTGAAAAACTATCCTTGTTTATATTTGAAACGTCCAGTTTCGTAGCGACCATACTCTACATTCATGCATTTCATTTAAATATGTGCTTTGATGTCAAGCACATAGAGAAACATCATGCTTATCATGTGCTAAATAAATGTGTATTTATTATTATCATTACTTTAATTTGATTGACACATCCTGTCAAAGGACGGGCAATGTTCCTTAATTATTTTGTGATCAGGCTTGGATCAGATAAGCTTAAACCTGATCAAAAAATACCATTGTACTTGCATCTTCATTACCCACATTTGCAAAATCCTTGTTTAAACAGTCGAACATTTGCAAAATTACTTAATCAGGAAATCTCAGCCCAAAATATGTTATGGCAACATAGATCCTTTTGACAATTGATGTCAGTTGTATCCTTTAAGATCATGATTTTGATTGAAAAATCGTAAAGAATAAAACGTGATAATGTAAGAAAAGGTGATGTTATTCTGATGTTATGTAATACAATGGGGGAGACCAATGTAAAACAAATTAACCAAGAGATGCCGTATTGCCAAAAAAAAATGTACTCAGAAGAAAAAATAAATTAACAAATAAAAAGTTAAGGATTTTAAAAAAAATCAAAATTTAAGAAACACACTTGAAAAATCTTCAATAATATGGACAAGACAAACAAAGCTAAGAAATCTGTCTAGAAGTTATTGTAATAATAATAATAATAATAATAATAATAATAATCATAATAATAATAATAATAATAATAACAATAATAGTAGTAATAATAATAATTATTATTATAATAATAATAATAATAATAATAAAGAAACCTGATACATGATGGAAATTATTTTTTAATTATAAAATGACATTTTTATTGGATGCAAAGAAAGAAGATTTAAGATCATCACAAAACCTAACCACAAATTTCCCACCCATTTGAAAACTCTTCTCAGTACAATCAGGAGCGAAAGTAAGGGTACTGAATGGTACAATTGATCCAGAAATTGTGACAAACAAGGAGAAGGAAATATCTAAATTTGTTTGAGACATTTGGAGGCACAACAACAACATACTTGACCAATGGTTGGCGTATGGATTCCAGCACCAGTACGCTTCAGCCGTCCGAGCGCTCCACATGAACACGTTAAACGCGAGGATAAGCCGGTATACAGCAGCATTCAGCTCCATCTCACCACAACACACTGTCTAAACTGTCCTTCCCAAAGCAATGGAGATGTTTTTCTCGTTGCAATGTCCACAAAAAGTCAGATATATTCCATTTAAGGGAGTGAAGTCTGTGAAAATGTCCCCGATGCTGCTTCTATCTGAAGTGAGAGTGCCTCTAGGAGCAACTTCTGGGTTGAGTCAGACGCGATGTATGAGTGAGTGCGTTTCGCATAGTTCATACAGATGATAATGCAATTGAAATTTTAATTGTCCAAACATGATGGACTGATTCACATGCAAAAACTTTAAGTGGTAGTTTTATGCATGTGAATGTCCCTTTCAGTGGAGCATTGTATATGTGCAATGGCTCCTGGTGAGTTTCTTGTTGGTCCAGCAGGCATGAGTGAAGAAATGCTTTCATGTTCCACGAACGAAATCAATAATTCTCTCGCTGAGCCTTTTGAATCACACTTTTAAGAATGGTGGAAAGCCTTGAGATGAATAGTTACTTACATCGTAGCGTTGAATAGAACGTTTCCGTCACATAAACAATGTAGCGATCCTTAACACAACACATAGGTTAATCACCCCAAAGAAACTTCATGAACTACCATATCAAACGTTCAAATACAACACCAACATACTCAAAATAAACCAGAAATCTTCTAAAGGCAAATTCACAAGAAAAATGTTCAATCTAGTATGAACAAAAGGAAACCTCAAAAGATCATATATGAATAAACCTTCTGATAATGAATCATTGAGGTTGTGGGAAGAAAGGATTACAATTTGAAAACATGTTTTAAACCTTGTATGAACACAAAGCAACCTTAAAAGCTCAGGCCACGTTCTGACGATGAATTATTGAAGTGACCGGATGAAAAACTATAATTTGAAAGCATAACACAACAAATCAACCTCAACAGATAATGAAACCCTCTGATACTGATTAGTGAAGTGTCTGGACAAAAGGACTACGGTTTAAAAACATGTTTTCAACCTTGTCTGAACACAAAGCAACCTCAACAGCTCCCGTAACCTTCTGATGCTCAGATAATGAGAGCAATCGACTCGGCCTCAATTCATATTCCTGCTGGTCGTCTCCATCACTGGACAGACAAATTGGTGATGACGCACCAGTGCCTGATCATCCTTGATGCAAACTACGTTGACCATTAGAAACAATTAGCATCTGTCCTGCGAGTACATATGTACACTACAGCTCAAAGGAATGGGCATAGGGAAAGGGAGAGGGAAGAAAGGGAAGGACCCGCAGTTTTAAACCGCGGTATATTTTGTCCAGTTCAGCATGAAACATGATGCTGTAGCCTAAAAAGCATCATGTTTCATGCTAACTGGACAAAATATACCACGGTTTAAAACTGCGGGTCCTTCCCTTTCTTCCCTCTCCCCTTCCCGATGTCAATTCCTTTGAGCTTTAGTGTATGTACATGTCGCTGTGTGTACTTGAAGTGAGAGGGTGGGCTCCTGTTTCAATACAGAGGGGCCATTGTTTAAAAACAGGGCAGCCCTTTGACAAAAGTCATGAAACTGGGCAGGGATCAGCAGTATACCCTGACGATATCATGTATGAAATCTCACAGTCACAACTTCACAAACATTTTCAGGAAGAGTGACAAACTATTCTTGTTTATGTTTGAATCGCAGCAAGCATAGTAAAATCGTATAATTGTATTGTCCTTCTCAGCACACGATTGTGTACATATATTCTATTGAACGCATACACTGTGGAGCTGACCGGTGCAGAGCTAGCATACAGCGGTCTACGGCCTCGATGCTATTGGTTTCTGACGACTCCCCAAACCTCCTCAAAATCTAATGATCACTATAATTTCGCTAAAAGTCAGTTTCTAGTTCTATAATTGGGAGAGAAGTTCTAATACAATATCTGCTAACATTTTCCATGGTTTTTACAAAATCTCATTTTTTTTAATCTGCAAAACAGCTACCTTGTCTTTAACCCCTACCAAGCCCTATGGTATTACTCCTCTGAATTTGTATGTATGTATTACAGGTGCTAATTGTCACAAGCAGCACATTAAGTCTTGACCATAAGACAAGAGATCACTTTGTGTCACCCTGGGAACATAAAATACACTATTATTTCATACCATTTTTATCTTCCAAAGTTAGTTATTTATCTCAAAGGGGAATCATACCTTCAGAGGTTGATTTGAATGAAACCAGAAAAAGTAATAGAAACAGATCGGGTGAAAAATTGAACAAAATCATTGTAGTTTGACTGTTACTTATAAAATTTGTCAAAATTACCATACATTAGCCCAAAATCTTGCACGGTATCATTTAGTTGTCCCATAGACTTACAAAAGACTTTAAAGGGCATATAATGTACAGGGAAGGCAAAAAAGCCTTCAAAATGTAATTGTTAGCAATCTTCTTGACACTGGTCTTAAATTCATGTATTGTGTATTTTAGAAGCTTGCTTATGAGTTATTTGCCCTCAGATGATCCACATATGGAGTAATTAATAATTAATGATTAAATCCTCAAAATGTTCGGCCCGAACATTTTGAGGATTTGTGATTTAATCACTCATTACTCCAAATGTAGATCATCTGAGGGCAAATAACTTTCAGCAAGCTTCTGAAATAGACAATACATGAATTTAAGACCATTGGCAATACGATTGCTAACAATTACATTTTTAAGGCCTTTGTGCCTTCCCAGTACAGTATATGCCCTTTAAGAATGACTGGAAGGCATGAAATATATTGTGTAAACATTCCACCATCAGTATCTACATACAGGACTAATCCATTTCTAGAGCAGAATGAATAAAGCAAATTGAATAAAAATGAAAAACAAATGCAGCGTAACAAGGTTCTATTAATGACTCCTGCAAAGCGCAAAAGTTCTTCGAGAATTGCAACCTCCTTTCAGGAATTCTTGAACTGAAGCCTATGAGGTACACCATCTCTATCACAAGTTCCAAGGGGTTTTTTTTTTAGGAATCAGGGCAGGAAGTGATGCGACAAACAAACATTCAGCAATAAGCAAGGAAATTCTTTTCACTGGGAAAACATTGTTAACAAAAACTCCTCATTGTCCAGAAAATGATAATCAGATGCATACGTTCCAGATAACATTAATCATAAACATCACAATTCACAGAAGTTTCCAGATTAAGTTTCCACAGAGGGGTATGCATAGCATATCAATGCTTCACAGAAATGCACCAAATAAAACAATTAGCAAGATAGTCACTTCCTTTGCAAAAAACTTCCTTCATATAAACATCCATCATCTTTGCTCTTATGATACAACAATTCACTCCTTGAGTAGGCATAATTACTCCTGAAATGTATTGTGGCTTGTAGAAATTATGCCTTCTAAGCACTCAAATAAACCTCAAATAAATTTTAATATGTGATGTAGACCGACGCCGACGTCAGCTCTGCTGGAAAAGATGCCATCCCTATGCTCGGTCTGGCAAGATGAGTTTGAAACAGATTGAGATGAAAACGGTAGTGAATCTGGATGGGGCTTGTATTTCACCCCAAAGTTTCTTCCACCAGAGGTACGGTCCTTACCCCTTCTCCTACCGAAGCACCCCCATCCGGTACAGAGACGCAATGAATGGACAGGGCAGGCACAGCAGGAATTGAGGCCCGAGTGTTTTAAGCGACAAAATGTGAGAAACATCTGGCCAAACTGAAACCGCACCACCACAAAAAAAAAAAACAGACAGGCATACAAACAAACTCTGCCAATCCTTATTTCAGCTGCCACAAAGTGTTGCTCTATATTTCCCCCCTCCTTTCCATATTTCCGTGCTCCAGTAAAGGCTTGGAGGAATTACCAGACAGCTGGTTGGGACCAAGCAATCTCGGCTGAGATAATCTCGGAGATCTCGGCCGGCCCTTGGCGTTGCAGTCAGTCGACAATCGGGCTCAGCTTTCAAGGAGTCAAAGAGCAAGCCACAAGAAAAAGCATTTTTCTCTCTCTCTTTTCGTCTTTCTGTAGCAAAAGCTCTGCATGTAGCAAGTTTTGATTCTGGCATGGCATTTTGAAACGTGTGAAAGGTTGTGGGAGAAAATTTGGGGCTTTTCACCCACCAGACCTGCCTTCACACCTCAAATGACAACAGCGAACAAAAGGCACAGTTTTCCTAAAGTTTTGACTGACCCAAACAAAAATGGTAACAGCCCTAAAATAGATAGTGCTATCCTTGACAGAATGGAGAAGTATTATCACAACTAGAAGACTTTGGTCCAAAGTTGGAGCAAAAACAGAATTTGAATAATACATCAATGCAGTATATCATGTATCTATACCATACATTGCTATCCTGCTAGCAGTACATGTACATGTAAGTACTCATATGGAATTATGGTCACATCATATGTAGACTACATCAGTATTCTTTGTTGCATTGTACTGAGTTTGTAATGCGTTAAAGTACAGCAAGAATATAGGGTAATTCTTCATGATATGAAAAAAAAATGCCTCGCTACATTGAAAGAATTAGCACAAATGCATTGAAGTATGACGGTTACTGATAACAACTTTTTAAATTACAATAAATTGGCCCAAAATCTTGAGAGGTATCCTCAAGTTGTGGCATAGACTTACAATGTACATGTACACACAAAAAAAATTTTAGGGTCTGAATTAACAAAGGAGGTTAAGATTAAGACCATGGTTTAAGCAATTAAAGCAGATCGAACATCAAAGAAACAAATTTGTGAAGGTTTGACAAAAATCCGTCAACAAATAATAAAAAGTAATAACTTTCTTCAGTTAAAATTTTGTGACGTCACTTGCAAGGTGCTCTCCCATTTGTTGTGTGCTGTATGATTCCAAAATTTGTCCTTTTACTGTGTTTTGATGAAGGAATAAATCTTTCTCATAAAGGTGTGTGCAAAAACATAATGATATATCAAATACATGTACACAGGTAAAATAACAGGAATATCATGATTATGGTATATTAACAGGGCTATTCTCTCTCTATTCCTCCTCCTATTTGTCACTCAAACTGTGCCTGGAACACTGGACCAATTGGCCTGGAAGACAGACTAATAAAAATGGGAACTGAATTCTTGATTGTGCAATTTACACAGCAGTCACGTCAGGGCCACAGCTAATTATGATCTGCACCTCAGCAGGGGTTCCATCCTGAACTATATCACCATGTCACGTACCTATAATGCAGGCAGCTTTAAAGGGGTGCGTTAGTCCATTTCAATTGTTTAATAGGAGACAGGAATCATGATACATACCCTAGTACGATTCATCCTGAACTATATTCTGATGGGATGTTTCCATGGTGCAGTTAGTTTATGGGTGCATAACTATACCCCAATGGTTCAATAGTACTCTTAATAGTATACAAATATTTCATGACCATGAGGGATCTTGTGGAATCTATTTGCACCGAGGTTAAGTGGAGGGCGTGCAGTACTATTTTCCCCGAGACCACAGGTCGAGGGAAAATGGTACCGCACGACCTCCACTTCACCGAGGGGACCAAGAGATTCCACAAAGTTCCCGAATAAAGATCATGAAATATTTTTTTTATATCCTTCATTGATATATATTCTTTGTTCAATAATTTAATCCTTACCATGGACCTTGTAATATAATGCCCATGCTCTAAGCTTCGAACGCAGGAGTCTGATTCAGATGTTTTGTTACTTCCTGCGGCATGAGCAAACCAACGGTAACACACACAAATCCCATAGAGCTGCTGCTTGTCTGGCACACACATTGTTAATGAGCATTATCAGTCAGTAAAATTGGCAATAATGTGTGATGTCATAGGGGGAAGAGCGAGCCCAGCATTAATTATAAACCCACGCCCTTCTACTTACATAACATGCATAACATAACTTGCTATGATCCATTAATACAAGTTTTGCAAGTTTGTATTCCAATGTCAGTACAATATTAGCACTTCTCTGGATATCAACAATCTATCCATCCATCAGAAGTTTTTTTGTGTGAATTGACATCTAGAGTACAGTTGGATTGAGAGTGCTGACCCTTCCGACTTTCTCATGACCTGGTACATCTGGTCAAAATTCCCACAAACGTGTGACCAGCGGACATCAAACGGAATGGAGAGGATGAAGGTTTGGAGGGAAGAAAGAGGGAAGGAGGAAAAGGAAGAAGGAAAATTTGAGAGAGAAAGAGAGAAAGAGAGAAAGAGAGAGAGAGAGAGGGGAGAAAAGAAAGTGAGAGAGAGAAAAGAAAGTGAGAGAGAGAGAGAGAGATAGAGAGAGAGAGGGGGAGCAAGAGGGGGAAAGGGAAAGAGGGAAAGAGACAGGGAGGGAGACAGGGAGAGAGGAAGAGAGAGAGGGGGAGAGAGGGAGAGAGGGAGAGAGGGAGAGAGGGAGAGAGGGAGAAAGGGAGAAAGGGAGAGAGGGAAAGAAGGAGAGAGAGAGAGAGAGAGAGAGAGAGAGAGGGAGAGTAGGAGGAAGGTAGGCGATTGAATTGAAGGGGGAACGTGAGAAGGGCTAGTTAGGATAATATATAAGAGACATGATATGAGAACAGATATATTGGGAGAGACAAAGGGAGAAGAAGGAGGAGGGTGAAGGAAACTTTAAAAAGAGAGGAAAGAAACAAAGAAGTAATAATTAGCAGTGAAGGAGGATGAGGAAAAGTACAAATGAGAAGGAATTCATACAAGGAATATAATACAAAAGTGATGGGAGAAAAGGAATAATGGCAAGGAAATTGAGAAAATCATGGAAGTGTAGGCGCCAATGAGAGAGAAATGTGGGAGAAAGAAAGTAGATGAAAAGGTGAAAAGAAGGAGAAAAAGAAGGGAAGAAGAAATAAAACGGGAAGGGAAGAAAAGAGATATGAGAAAAGCAATAAGAAAAAGAAATTGTGAAGGTATAGTGAAGGTATAAAATGTCATGGAAGAAGACAGAGAGGAAGAAAGGAAGAACAAAGCATGGATAAAAGTAGGGAGTAGGGGGAGCATGGTACAAAAAACACACCAAGAGATGGATTGAGGAACACACAATATCTGAGTGGAAAGTGAAGATAAAAGAGACGGCACAGTTGAAAGAGGGGGAATGAGGAACAGAAAGTGAGACAAAGAGAGTAAAAACACAGAAGCAGGACTGATCAACCTTACAGGTCTTTGAAAGTTGACAAGTTTTCTCACAGCCAATGGTGACTCACCTATCTTTGAAAATACAAGATATAAATGTGGCATTTCTCAGTGTTTGGTTCATGCAAGCTGCCACGCTATAAATGAATGGGGCGGGGATGCAGATAGTGCAGAGAGTGGGGGGGGGCTGCGGATAATTTTGGGTGCGGATTGGGGGAAAGGGGGGTGGGGCTGGGATAGTCAAAATGATGTGAACTGTCAAAACCCTTTAAACAAAAAAAATTAACTTGAGGCAAAATCAACGCACAGATATCAGCGATTCGCGGGCCTAAGCTCCAATTCTTGACGCAAAATCACAAGTCCCACACATACTTACTGATGAAAGATCAACAAGATTTTTATTAAAATAAATGAACAGTAATATGATTGCTGCAAAGCTCTCGCAGGATTCTCACGTCTCATGGTTTTGCCCCCACAGACTTGGTACCAAAACTTTCAATTATCCCCCACATCTGTCATTGGTGGAGTCTGATAGAGAGACTTTATTTCCAAAAGGTGCTAGATACACCTTCCATCAAAATTGAATCAATGATTAAGTGAGAGCACATTCAGCTCTTGTTTTATTGAGCAAAAACTTAAATTTGACAAAATGGGGGATTGACTTTTGCAGTGCTACTTTTTAAGTCTGATATAATACATGAAACACTAAAAAAAAAAAAATCTTCATAGCAGTGTACAGAAAGAAATGGGAGACACAGTTCAAACACAAGTGAAAGTTGCTCCCTTTTTGAGAGAGTTGCAAAGAAAATCTGCTAAATCACATTAAATCCAGTGAAAATTAGGTCCTTGACCTGAATACTTGAAGCACCGATGCCCTTGCAAATACGTAGAGGGCGGTATTGTTAAAGCTTGAGAGTTTAATTTGAGTTCTGGGCAAAGTTCCTACTTCAGAAAAAAAATCCACACGATCACACAAGCAAAAATTATTGAAGCAGGCAACACATATTAGTGTTTAAATTCAGCCACAAGATGGCGCTATACAGGAAAAGAGGAGATGTGCAGATTGACTTTCAGTACATCCCAGTGTGACATCCATCCATACACATCCAGTTCACAATATCAGACACATTACAGATACATGTATGAATGCTATGTACTCATGCCACAATTGTTGCTCATGTGATAACAGCCCCAATGCCTGCCAAATGTTTACCTGACATGGAAGCAACTAAAAATATTTATCCCAAATGCATTGTTAAATGCTTGTCATCCCAGCACAAAATTGACAGATATACGTTCCACAATTTACCTTTTTACCTATAATTTACCTATTTGTTACCATTATTTTGAAACTGCCGAAATATTGCTAATCTGGCTACAAAATTAACAATAAAAATTAACTATCGTCAGTATTCCCAAGTTGAACAAATCAACCACATCAATAAACCAATAATAATCCACTGTTTGACTGCACTCAGAGAATCAAATCTTAATATTCAACATCAAATCTTTAAAGATTGTCCGTCCCTTTTGCAAGCTTAAGATTTGAAATCGTCTATCACGATCGTAAATTGAAGAAAGTGTGATTCAAGACCATTTCTAAGAATATAGCATGTTGAAGCTTTCTGTATATGTAGAAAATTTCAGCCGTTAAATTTCAAACCGACTTTTTTCGTACTACGAAAAAAGTATTAGTCTTTGTTACAGTATCTATATGGTTATTATGCGTGTGTGAAATCCTAATTTTATGAGTAACTAACAAACTTTGGAGATGATTCCTTCCATAGAACAATTTGTTTTCATAATGCATTTCATAATTTAATAAACAGATTAATCAATAAAGCAGATATTTCAACACAAACTGCTAAGAGCCTGAGGTAAAGACTATTAATCAGACGTTGTTTACGTGCATTATTCGAATTTTTCACTACGTATCAGTTTCAAATTGTGAATATAGAGCTTGCTAACACTTCTCTATATAATTTGCCAATGTTTCGATGGTTTTGTGGTGATCTGAAAAAGGGACTGGCTGTCTTTAAGTTTCTATGAGGCAAATATTTTTTTCAAAGGTGCTTTTTTTTTACATTGGGTGTGTGTGTGTTGGGGGGGGGGGGGGAGGAGGCAAATCCCCCTAGCCCCACATACTGTAATTGTGTCACTGCCCTATACAGTGTACTAATGGATAGTCTCTGCCATTGTGGCGCATACTTGCTAGTGCCCCCCAAAATATATAAGATTTCTTCCAGTTCAGAGTATACTGATGGTAGTATAACTGCTCAACTCTGGGATGCAAAATATGACGAAAAAATATTTCTGTCATATTCCCAACCTGACTAAGCCTAAATACATCTAGACACAGATCCCACCGGATAAGAACCTATCTCTCTCGTCTACATGCATTGCACTCTGGCTTCCAGGAGGTTGCGCATTTCAAATCCTAAACAAAAAATAGGGTCTGGTACTCAAAAGACTTTTTCATTCTTCCTTTTTCTCTGTCTGTCCCCGGAGAAGAAATTGAGAATGATTAGTCTACTGCAGCCAGACCCCTTTATAGAGCGTTCCCAGGAGCAGCAATATTGGAGGACAAACAATAAAAACCTGTGCATCAGACCATGAAAAGTCACTGCTTTCATGGTCTGATGCACAGGTTTTTATTGTTTTGTCCTCCAATATGGCTGCTCCAGGGAACGTTCTATTGAATAATCTGGTTTAGAAATGCTCAACAGCCTTGAAGCCAGGCTAGTGCAGGTATGCCATCATGACTTTCTCATGTTCTTCTCATTGAAAATTCCATTGAAAACGGAGGCCTGCAAAGGAATATGAAACATGTACCGCCGCCCGGGGAATACCACCATGTCACCCATCTTATGGGAGCAGTCTTTTTATCTAATCTCAGCCCTGATAGATCCCTGACACCGCATAGCTCTCGAGATGACATAGCTCCCGAGACAACGACTGGCGTTCATCAGGCGAAACTAGATAGGATCAGGTTGTCAAAACACGATCGCATGGTATGTGTTGGTGGCCAGTTAGTAGCAAGATGTCATGCTCCATGTACTACATCATGCCTTCATTTTGGGGAGGGTAGTGCCCAAGACTGGCGAGAGGGGGAGGGGAATAGGGGGGAGGGGAATAGGGGGGAGGGTGGTTCCAGTGTGATCACTGCATTAACCCCCCCCCCCCCCCATCATTTATCAAAATATTCTCATCAAAATAGATTCATCTACTCTTCCCCTTCTTTCTAATAGCATATTTCCATGCGTTTACCATTTCTGAATACATGGATGATTCATGTACATGCATGAAACATTAAGCAGTCAATGTTTGATGTAGACAATGCATGTGAGAAAGACCTGTACACACACAAGAGCCATGATTTACTATCATAATACTAGACTGTTTGTGTAGCACCTTGCTTTCCTTCCTATCCACATTACAGTCTAGACACTTGATATGCTGCTGGCTCTAAGGCTGTTGGGACATTTCTGATCCTAACTGACAAATAAAGTCTAGTTATCTAAGACTAGTCACTGCATCATTCTCCTCTTTTCTCAGTCCATTCAGGGAGAGGCCGGAGAACGCATTGAGAATGATTAGTCTACTGCAGGCAGACCCATTGATGGAAGATTGTAGTTTGGAATTAAATGTCAAACAGACTGGAAACGAGGCTACTTAAAGACAGCCAGTCCCTTTTTCAGATCACCACAAAACCATCAAAATATTGGCAAAACATATAGAGAAGTGTTAGCATGGTTAGCAAGCTCTATATTCACAATTTGAAACTGATACGTAGTGTAAAATTAAAAAAATGCACGTAAACAACGTCTGATTAATAGTCTTTACCTCAGGCTCTTAGCAGTTTGAGTTGAAATATCTGCTTTATTGATTAATCTGTTTATCAAATTTTAAAAAGCGTTATGAAAAAAACTGTTCTATGGAAGGAATCGTCTCCAAAGTTTGGTAGTTACTCATACAATTAGGATTTCACACACGCACAATAACCTCATAGATACTGTAACAAAGACTAATACTTTTTTCGTAGTACGAAAAAAGTCGTTTTGAAATTTAACGGCTGATTTTTTTTTCATATACAGAAAGCTTCAACATGCTACTGTATATTCTTAGAAATGGTCTTGAATCACACTTTCTTCAATTTACGATCGTGATAGACAATTTCAAATTTTAAGCTTGCAAAAGGGACGGACAATCTTTAATACACTGCTGGTACATTGACACTAGCCTAGGTTGTAGACTGTACACAGCGTGGCTCATATGCTGTTGGGCAAATTCTCTAATCCATGCTGTACAATACAGGGGTCTGGCTTCAGTAGACTCATTTATGCTTTTTTCACTGGCAAAAATTTCCTTAGCCCCGTACTATAGGTGGGGCTAAAAGGGAGTCTTAGCCCCACCTATAGTACGGGGCTAAGCTTAGACCACTTTCTGTTCTCACTGTTTTTTAGCAAAGTGGGCTAGATTAGGATAGTACGGGGCTAAGGATAGTACAGGGCTAAGAAAACCCAATGAGAAAAGGGTAATTCTCGATTCTTCTCCAGCTTATCCAGACTGGGAAAAATTCGAGAATGAGAAAGTGACTAGCCTTAGTCTATTAGACTTTATTTTTTCAGCTTGGACTAGAAATGCCCAATCGCCTGGATCTAGGCTAGGCTTTCTTATTGAACCATGGTTTGCATCTTCAGAGAAATGAATGATCAGAGGGCGTGTTTCTCAACTCTTTTTTGGTAGAATTAAGGTTTAAACGCGTTTCAGGGAGTTGATAAACGCAAAGGTGTTTTGATTATGGGGTTCGGAAAGCTGTTATGAAACATGCAAATTTGTGCGATCCTAAACACGTTTGAGCCAGAAACGCGTTTAGAGAAGCAAGATAAACGCAAAGCTGTTTTGAAACGACTTAAAATCATGTGTTTCCGTAAATACATCGAACGCACACTATTGTACTACAGTGCACGTGTAACGGTGTAGTAGAGCTACGCAGTGACAAGGCCGGTTTTCGATTTGGGCGATTGAGTTGATAAACCCACCTTTTTTTTAACGCGTTCGCAAAGGCCTTTGGAAACGCGTTTCAAATTCTGAAAAGATGATAAACACGCCCAGAGACACACAGAGTAATATACATGTTGCCAAACATATACAAAGTCACACGATACATTACAACACAACCACTTTCAATTCTAATTCAGGGGGTGTAGGATGGGGGGGGGGGGGGGGGGTAGGGGTTTCCCCATCTCCCTCTCCCCCAATTCATTACAGTACTTTCCATCTGTATGGCAGATGTGACTTCTTGTACCAGTATGTCAAGCCCTGCACAGCAAGAGTAGACCACCGGTATGCCACCATCATTGGCCCAGAAGCAGTATGTGTGACTGTGTGTATGTATGTGTGTGTGTGTGTGTGAGGAACTCTCTCTGTAGTTTCTGGTCTCATCAAAGGCTTTAAAGGGGACCACCGGGCAAATAACAACACATTTTTATATTAGTGTGCATTCAATTGAGTTTTCAGATTACCTGATCTACAGCCATATCACATAACTAATAAAACCCCATAAACAGTAATATTTCAGTTCCTGTATTCCATGGGAGGCTGAGGAGATCATATCATTTGCAGTGGCCTTTACTCACAGAGTGATACAGGATGGACTCACAAATAGATCAATTTGGGGGAATCCAACACAGTAGTCAAATCACACTCTTGTACAGACACAGTTACTAGCTCCTTGGAATATTTAATTTCCTGTCCCAACTGACCTTGGAAATTATGATTCAATTCTCATGGAGTTAGCCTGGCTTCAAGGCTTTGGGATATTTCTTATTCATATAAAATATGAAATAATCATATGAAATAATAGAGTCTTGCACCTTTACTTACAAGACTACTCACTCTTTCATTCTTCTCTTTTCTCCCTCTGTTTCGGCAATCCAGAGGGGGTATTGAGAATAATAAGTCTACTGTACGCAGACCATTTATTGCATAATATATTGTAGTTTGGATTGAACATGCCCACATGCCCGTAACATCTGAGAAAAAATAGGTTTGGACATACACACTGTGCATGCTTCCAGGAATAGGGACACAGTTGGGAAGCTATGCCAGCACACAGTTGTTGACACTAAACACAGGAAAATCAATCAACAGATCAGGGAAATATATATACAAAATTGTGCAGGAATTTGAAAGAAACTGTATGGGTTTACTAAAAGCTTTTACTGATTAGCTTCTCTGAAAGTCTGGACACTAGAACTATTCATATTAAGGATGATACCTCTCAAACACCCCCTACTCACACTAACACTCATACACATACACACACAAAAAAAAAATAGAGAAGATTGCATCAGAATGAATCAGACTCAACAACATAGGACCATTCCCCTTATCAAATAAGATGCTTATGTCACAGAAAACAAGACAAGAAAAGAAATTCAAGACAACATCAAAAACAGAACAAACAAACAAAATACTAGATGAATACAGATGAAACAAAAATGACTTATTAAGCGTCAATGTAAGTAATTATGAAGACATATCCTTATGCTTGGTTAATAAGCTTTTTGGTTTAGTTTTAGTCTTAACCAATCAGCTTGCTCTTAGCCCCACATCTAGAACGGGGCTAAGGATTTACTTGTCAGTCTGAAAAGGGTATCTGAGCTGGTACTTACTCTGACACTCGTTGGCGTTCTCAGCCGTAGCCCTGGTCCACTTGTTGTCGTTGTAGAGAGGCAGGCACTCCGAGCAGTCTGGGCCGGCCGTGTTGTGTTCACACTGACAAACCAGACGGTTGTAAGGGTCCTCGGGAGCCTCCACGCACCGGCTAGCATGGCCATTGCATTTACACCTGGAGAGGAGGATGTATGAAGAAGTTTATCAATTTTTCCATTATTGTTTGTGGTCTTTCATGTTCTGTGTTTTGCTGTTACTGCTGTGCTATGTTCACACTTGCAAACCAGGGGTCTTCTGGAGTTTGAACGCAGCGGCTGACATGGCCATTACATTTACACCTGGGGAGGGAGGGAGGGAGAAAGTGTGAAGAAGTCTATTAATTTTTCTGTTATTGTTTGTGGTCTTTCATGTTCTGTGTTTTGCTGTTACTGCTGTGCTATGTTCACACTTGCAAACCAGGGGCGGTATTCCGAAAATCCACAGAGATAAAAATTTTATCTCCCCTAAGATACAATGTCCTTAAAATATTTTAACTTTGGTATTCCGAAAAATATTTTAGGAAGATTTTAACCAATATTAATGAGCGCATGCCCTGCGCTGCTATCCCAGAGGTAGCCAGTAATAAACGTCCTCTCATGGCTTTTGCATACATTAACATCATCAGGCTGATGGTGTGATGTCATGAAGCTGAAAGGGACATTGCGCATCAGTGTCTATCAGTGCGCATTATTGCATTTGATGCGCCCATGTGCAAAAAGTTGAATGCGCGAATTATGTTTGCACGTAATGCTATGGGCCTTGGCGCGTACGTCTGGAGATAAAATTGCTTGGGAGCAGTTTTATCTTTTATCCTAACTTTTTTTCCTAAGTGCGTTTCAGAATACCGATTTAGCTCATTTGCATAAAAATTTTATCTCGGAGGCTCATTAACATAAAAATTTTATCTCTGGCTCATTTGAATAAAAATGTTATCTTTTATTGTAAGTTGGCTTTTCGGAATACCAAAAGATAAAATTTTTCCTAAGTCCCTGAGATACAATAAAATTTTTCCAAAGTTCGTTTTCAGAATACCCCCCAGGGGTATTCTGGAGTTTGAACGGAGTGACTAACATGGCCATTGCACTTACACATAGGAAGGGAAAATGTATAAAGAAATATATTCATTTTTTTTTCCAAAATTTATTCTGTTTTTGCTTTTGTGTTTTGCTTTTACAGCTGTGTTGTATTCACAAAAGTGGACACACCTTCACATCATCTCTATATACTCTTTGCAAAATACAGACACAACTTACTCCTTTGCATGTGCAAACCCACATCAGTCAATCAATGGGTCTGAACCTGCATAGACTAACTTTCTCTTGTTTGTAACCACCTTCCTGCCAGGGTGTACAGAAGATTTGAAACTGTGTCACAATTGGGTCTGAATCCACAGACTACACAGATAGAAGGGATGACACCCTTCTTGACATTTTGATCACCCAGACTCCTACGAGGGGTGCCAAACATAACATGACATAGCACAATGGTTCCAAGGCAGAGGTGTTACCAACATCGTCGTAGAGTGTGGAAGTTACTATTGCCTGTTACTTTCAAAACAACAATCTAATTTTCATTTATTCCCCACCCCCACCCCCCCCCCCCCCATGATGGAAAAATTACTGTTTTGATAATTGAATCATTGTGACTGTTGATTGAATGTGTGTCTGAATGTTGTGCATGTATACAACAGTGGTACGGACAGTGGTACAGTACAAGGTATAATCTATCTTTGCTATAGTTATTGTTGTTATTGATCTCATTCTTAGTACCGAAGTGTGACATCTGATGAGCATGTAGTCAAGACAACTGGTTCTTAACTATGTGAGTAGAGTAAATAGCAGTGATCAGAGTGGGGACTCTCATTGGGAGCACCCAACACTAGCTCTCTAGTCAACGCTGGACCAGTTAAACTTTGACTTCATGTTCAGATGTTGTTTAGAACCAGAAACTTGCCTAACAATGGATATGACAACACCACTTTGCTACTCTATAGACCAATGTTCTTCCCCCCTCCCTTTCTCTCCCCCCAAAAACCTAACCCCTTCGCACCTAAACCCAGTGGTAATGATAACTAATTCACACGAAAAAGCAACTTTTGATCAATCAATTTTATATGTCAGTCATGCACTCGTCTGAAGCTTGAGAGTAAAATGTAGCTTTTTGGCAGAGATGAGCTCATCAAATGTCTTTTACACACATGTACATACAAAAAAAAATGAATGTGCATGAATATCATCATTTATGGAAAATCTAGATCATATTTCTACTCATTATGTTCAACTGCATAATTTGTGTCAAAACCCCTGTATGTGAATATCTGATAAAACATGCTTAGCCACCCAAGTTTTCATTTGCGTAGTAAAACTAATATTCATAGAAGCCAAGTCTTCTCGTCAATGAGTGGGGCTGCTTTGCTTGGCCAATATTCGTTGTTGGTTTTGGCACAGGGTGAGTGAATGAATGAATGAATGACTGGAGAGCATGTCACCCAAAGTCAGTGTGTGAATTAGACTGGTACTTGATAAAGTCAATGTTTGGATAGTCCATTCATTCATCTGATGTCCAGGGTCCCCTCGCATGAAGCACAAACAATGCCAATACCCGTCCTAATATGAACAACAATACCAGTGCTAAGTTCAAGATTGGGCTGGCATATCGTTGATACATTTGTCCATTCCACTCAATGGAAATTATACATATCACTGCTAATTTCTATGAATGTGACCCATAACAAAATATTGATGAATATATTGAAGGCACTAAATATGTATTTTGTTTCTTCTGTGGGTTTTTTTCTTCAGAACAACATGTATTGTGCATTTTGGAGCAATATAGAGTACCTCTGTCAAGGGCACTTCATGACTTTGTACTGAATAAATATTGCAATACACCACCTTTGTAATGGATTCACAACTTTCCCCTAAACTGCGTAGCAACACATTATTAAATTCACCTGTATCTAGTGTTCAGTTTCAATGGGTGGAACGCACTATTATTAGTTGTTGCTCCTCGGACAAACATCAGAAAAGCTTTAGGGTTTCCATTAGTAACGAAAGATGTGCATAAAATTTGCATACACAATTTATGGTATTTTGTAGGGTCAATAACGTTCTGTTTGACATGAAAAGAAAAATCTCCCATAGGCTTTGGACTCGTACATGTTGCAAAACTGAATTCCTTGTAAAAGGTTTCTGAGGGAGGTTTTTCAAGAAAAAAGTACATGTGAGAACTGAGTTCATTCATCATTACAAAAAATGACATCGATCCCAACACCTTTTGAGAAAAAAAGTGTAAAAGTACATGTGGGAACTGAGTTCATTCATCATTACAAGAAATGACATCAATCCCAACACCTAGGGGAAAACTTAAAATGAGAAATAGAGCTCCATATCTATATAGAACTTGAGCTGATGTGAGCCAAATTCTTTGCATTCTTTCAGCTGATTTACCTCGCAAATCAAGAAAGCACTAAGTGGCAAATATTATGGGGGCTCCAGCAGTTCAACCCCCAAATTGCAAAAAAAAATAACAAAAAATCCCTTGTGACAGTAGGAAGCGATGCAATACAGTATAATGCACAGTATAGATGAGTTTGTTCCCTTTTTATCATCAAGCTTAAAAACTGGCCCTCTCAAATACCCCCCCCCCCCCACACACACACACACAAATATGCTCAATCATTCCACAAACATACCCTAAACCAGCAACATATTACCAATGTTAATACCACTTTCCTCTCTATTAATTTGTGTACACTATTTTATTTCAAGAGTCGGGAGGGAGGGGGATAAGGGAGGGGGGTAACCTCAGGCCCCCCCCCCCCCTGAACCCAAAATTTTGGTAAACACATTCTGAACGGGGTATGGATTGAAGCTTGCATTCTGATGCTCTTGCCTATCCATTCCAAAGCAAACTTCGCTGTCACGTCCTACCTCATACATGTAGTTTGTCATGCTTGTTGTTAGTTTGACCTACATCCTCCGTCTAGTCGAGAAGTCAGTTTCGACCAACCGGGGCAACTCGACACTACCACACACTGGGCATTCTCATTTCCTCAGTAATGTACTTTTATCAGACAAAATTGCAAGTTTCCATGGCAAACTGCTGCTGGCCCACAAGTTCTGAGGCTATCTTGCGAACAAATTGCAGTGAAAAAAAAAAAACATTCCGAAACTAGGTTGTTTCCTTCCCACACAGTACAATGTACACATCAAATCGACACCCAAACAGCCAAACTTTACCGGCATAAAAAAATTTAACTGCTTAAAAATTAGTTTTCATACCAAATATCCCAGTATACATTCCAGCTCAAAGGAATTGGCAGAGGGAAAGGGAAAGGGAAGAAAGGGAAGGAGCCGCAGTTTTTGAAACCACAGTATATTTTGTCCAGTTCAGCATGAAACATGATGCTTTTTAGGCTAATGCATAGTGTTCCATGCTGAACTGGACAAAATATACCGCGGTTTAAAACGTTGGCTCCTTCCCTTTCTTCCCTTTCCCTTTCCCTATGCCAATTCCTTTGAGCTGGAGTGTATGGTTAACCCCTTGTGTGCCAGACAAACTGATGCTCTATGAGATTTGTGTGTGTTACGGGTGAAATAATTCACACATGCTACATAAAGATTTTCATAGAGATTCTGTACTTTACTGTAATGAAGATTCCACAGGGGAGCCTGAAAGATGCTTTGTTTGAGGTAGTTTGTGTTTGTGTACGTACATGTATACAAGGAGGTGAAGATTGCACGAATTCCTCATGAAGCAAAACTGGTTAAAGGGAATATACTGAACTGGGAAGACCAAAAAGCCTTCAAAAGGTGATCGTGAGCAATCTCCTTGCCAATGGTCTTAAATTCATGCATTGCCCATTTTAGAAACTTGCTGAAAGTTATTTGCCCTCAAATGATCCACATTTGTTGTTATTAGTGATTAAATCACAAATCCCCCAAATGTTCGGGCCGAACATTTGGAGGATTTTACTGATAATCATTCATTATTCCACATGTGGATCATCTGAGGGCAAATAACTTTCAGCAAGTTTCTAAAATGGGCAATACATGAATTTAAGACCACTGGCAAGAAGATTGCTCATGATCACCATTTTGAAGGCTGTTTGGTCTTCCCAGTACAGTATATTCCCTTTAAAGGAGGCTATTGAACCAAATGGTCAATTCATTATTTAAGGCTAACTCAAAAAAAAGTTCACACATTTAAAGTCATGCGTGTAAACCAAATAGAAATAAGATCAAATAGGAGACGACTGAACGTACATTAAAAAACAACAGTGTACATACCTGCCACCTATTGAGAAGTCTGTGATGGCGTAGAAATAGCTCCGCAGCACGTTTGGCACTCTGAAGACTTCATCACCAAATGTGTTTAATCTTGTCAGCATCACCAGGATGTCCGTCGCTGTGACCCAATCCTGGAACAAAGAGCAATCAAGACCATGAGTTAGATAATGTTACAAAAGTTAGCCTGGCTGCTGGGCTGTTGAAAATTACTAATCATAATTGAAACAAAAGTAAAGTATTCATTACAGTTAAAGACAGCCTTTTTCAGATCACCACAAAACCATCGAAACATTGGCAAAACATATAGAGAAGTGTTAGCAAGCTGTATATTCATTATTTGAAACTGATACGTAGTGTAAAATTCAAATGATGCACGTAAACAAAGTCTGATTAATAGTCTTTACCTCAGGCTCTTAGTAGTTTGTGTTGAAATATCTGCGTTATTGATTAATCTGTTTATTAAATTATAAAACGCATTATGATAAAAAAATGTTCTATAGAAGGAATCATCTCCAGAGTTTAGTAATTACTCATAAAATTAGGATTTCACACATGCATAATAACCACATAGATGCTGTAACATAGACTAATACTTTTTTCATAGAACGAAAAATGTCGGTTTGAAATTTAACGGCTGAAATTTTTACATATACAGTAAGCTTCAACATGTTATATTTTTAGAAATGGTCTTGAATCACACTTTCTTCAATTTACGATCGTGATAGACGATTTCAAATTTTAAGCTTGCAAAAGGGATGGACAATCTTAAATCACTTTATGTTTCTCCTCTTTTCTCAGATGGCAAGCTGGAGAAGAAATTGAGAATGTTTGGTCTACTGCAGCCAGACCCCTTTACCCTTTATTGAATTGTTGGGATTAGAATTTCCCAACAGGCTGGAAGGAAGCCTAAACAATATAATAGTGGGAGCTATGTCTACAAAGTTTAACGCTGCTTGGTTTGTCATACCACATGAAATCAATACTGGTGATAGAGAGAGAGAGAGAGAGAGAGAGAGAGAGAGAGAGAGAGAGAGAGAGAGAGAGAGAGAGAGATAGAGATAGAGATAGAGATAGAGATAGAGATAGAGATAGAGATAGAGACAGAGACAGAGATAGAGATAGAGATAGAGATAGAGATAGAGATAGAGATAGAGAGAGAGAGAGAGAGAGAGAGAGAGAGAGAGAGAGAGAGAGAGGGGGGGGGGGAGGGGAGATAGAGAGAGAGAGAGAGAGAGCGTATATGACTCATACACCTAGTATTGTTCAATGAACATCTTGGAGACAGCTTATACTCAACCAGTGGGTTTTATCAAAGGTGCTTAGCTCTACCAATAGTAGATTATTGGATTATTTTGCAGGCCCAAGAAGGATTAGCATCACAATCACAGTGCTAAGCCTGGAAATGTTGTGCTGAGAGCTCAAGTGTGAACAAAAATTGCAATAGACCGTTTTCGTAATGTATGCACAAGACCTTTAATTTTGCACACGGCCGCAACCTCGGACAAACAAACGCTGCCCGTCGTCTGCACCGTACCGTACCGCACGCATACAAAGTACACAATGCAGCGCTAGCTAGTTCATAAGTGTATCCATACTTTGGCACTTATCTCATAAATTTGAACCCTAAACCTAACCCTGACCCTAACCCTAACCCTAAACCTAATTCTAAACATAACTCTGACCCTAACTCAAACCCTAGAAAACTTCTTTGCCGTTGAATTCGTCCAAAAAAGTGATTTTTACGTCTCCATTAGCGCCCGTTTCGGCCCTAGCCCCGATACTGCTGCGGCGAGCTTTAGCCGTGACTAGCCGCGTACGCTGCCGTGACTTATGAACTATCGCCCACAATGCATGGGTCGGTTCACTTTTTTCTTTCTAATTAAGACCTCGTTGTGGACAATACATATATCAGATTTACACAGCTGGCAAGTAACAATTAGTAAGATTGTCAGGAGTTCAGTTTCTCAGGGGAAAGTTATTTTTTTTAGAAGAAAGTTCGGTAATAATCGGCGATAATCTCGGTGAACCACTGCTACCACGGGATATGCACGCGGCCCGGGGCCCCGGGTTCTTGGTATTTGCAGCACGGCCTAAAATGCAAGGTGAAGATTTCTTCCATTCCCAAAAAAAAAACCGAAAAAAAACCCTCAATAGTGCCATCTCTGGATCAAGGCATGTGGAAGAAAAGACTTGACAACAGACAAAATCAGGAAAGACAGCTACATTTGCTCCAAGTATTTTTTACGGGAATTAGCCGGCTGCAACAGATCACCCAACCCGAATATCTGCAGCCGCACCGCAGTCTCTCAGCGCGAAACAAGTAAGACAGCGAACGCCGTGCGGCCAGCTCCCCGAGAGAGAGATAGTAGCCATCGACCCGCTTCCCCAAAGACAGAAAGTTACCGAACAATCTTTCAGTTTGAAGAACACATAGTGACATACCCCATCGTGTAACTGCAACTTCATACAGTATACCTTATTATGAGTGAACGATGTAAGTTGTATGTAAGTATGTGAAACTATTCCTTCCCATACGTTTGTATTCATTTTTTTTTCGAGGATTATATTTGCATTTTCACGTAGCGTAAGCTCCACGCTGTGGGACAGGCCGGCGAGGTCCGGGTCCGAGGCGAGTGTGTTCACGCTGCTATACTGCTTTCGCTAGCTGAAAAAGCCGACACTTCGAATACCCGGTGGTAGAAACACCCTTATCCTTCAAAAATATCCTGGATCTGCTTGACAGTCGTGCCGTCAAGAGTTCCTGTCGATGTCGACGACATCACAGAATTCCCTCTCATAAAAAACCGCTCTTTCAGGTAAAAGAAGACTGAAAATAAAACGAAAACATCGGGACACCCACTAGATTCGCACGCAACGATATGCGGACAAGATGCCGAGGATCGCTAAGCTTGACCGAGGTAGCAAGTAGCAACAGTAACTATGAATGACGTGATTTTGCATACATTACGAAAACGGTCTATTGCCAAGGGCTAAGAAAAGATTATGCCAGCTGGGCTCACAGGATGGAAACACTGTGATGATGATCAATCAGAGATTTGTACATGTACATGAATGTTCATTGCTAGCATGGACACTCCAAGGGCAATCCTTGGTTGTTGGTTGCTAACTTCAGCCTAGGCTTAGGATAGGTTCAGGATAAGTGTTAAAGGGCATATATACGTAACGTATTTCTACAGTGGCCTGTATGTTGTTATTCAGTTTTGAGGGGTGGAAAGCACTCTAAATCTTCAAGTTGTTGCTGGTCAGACAAACCTCAGACAAGGATTACTATCAGTAAAACATTGTTGAACAAGGCATATACACTTTGCACACATAGCAAAAATTGTTTCTTGTACATGTTCCTGTAGAACTGATGCTCCTTGAAAAAGAGACATGAAATAAATGCATGTGTTCCTACGTATTCACATTTTTTTTTAGTATCAAGGCATTATTATTATTCATATTCACAGCCAAATGCAGTACAATGCTATCTAACACAATGACACTTGACCTCTGACCTTTGACCTTAAACCTAGCGACCCAGGCAGGGAGTAGGCATTTTGATATATACTGTGTGTGTGACCCCCCATGACTGGCGCGGGAGCTCACCGAAGAGTGGCGCAGGACCACATACAGTGCTGCTTCAGCCCCCAATGAAAGACAACACTTTTATCCCTGCACAATAAATGGTTGCTAACTCAAACCTTGATACCCAAAATCATTAACACTTAGAATGCCAGGCCTTGAAAACCCCATTGGCTTACTACACATCTACAATTAAATGGTAATTAGAGGGTCAGCCCTTATATTACCAGGCCTGGTTTATGGCACATCTCCATGCTAATGGTAATGAGAGAGTTAACCCTAACATTACCAGGTCTTGAAAACCCCATTGGCTTACTACACATCTCCAAGTCTATGGGCTTTGTGAACAAGTATTACATGGCATGCATAGAGTTAAGGAAGGTTGCTTGCATCATGTGGAGGCACAAGCAGAGATTTCACTTCACCTACTGAGAAAACTAAACCCAACCTTACTTTAGAAGTATACTGTGCATACTCTATGATTGTTTATGTAATGTTGTTGTATGACGTAACCATGGCACCTTAGGAAGAACAGTGCCTAATAACTGACGAGGTTACCCTCGAAAAAAAAAACCTCTATAAATAATTAATATATCAAATACTGTGGCTAATATGCATTGAAGATTGTACTATTCTGTAGTAAATGTGACTGTTTTTTAAAAGTAACTATTTGAAAGGCAGTTCTCTTAGCCCCTTCCACCAATGTCATCTTCTTCTTCCATGACAACGGCAAGCTGTTGCTAAAGTGCAATGCGTAAAGTCAATCTGGGGGGTCAGGGGTCAAACCACGGAACCGCAAGGCAGATGATGGGGGTAAATCCTATCTAGTGACAGATGACATGACGCTGGGGGAGAAGCAGCCAGCGAGAGAGATCAATTTCAACGGTTGAGACATGATATGGAGATTGGGCTGGCTATCTTCTTTGGCCCCATATTCCCAACGGTGGTTTAACATAGACCGCATACTTAAAGGGCATACACTGTACTGGGAAGGCAAAAAAGCCTTCAAAAGGTAATTGTTAGCAATCTTCTTGCCATTGGTCTTAAATTCATGTACTGTCCATTTTAGAAGCTTGCTGAAAGTTATTTGCCCTGAAATGATCTACATATGGAGTAATGAGTGATTAAACCCCAAATCCTTAAAATGTTCGGCCCGAACATGTTGAGGATTTAACCATTAATCATTAATTACTCCATATGTAGATTATTTCAGGGCAAATAACTTTCAGCAAGCTTCTAAAATGGAAAATACATGAATTTAAGACCAATGGCAAGAAGATTGCTAACAATTACCTTTTGAAGGCTTTTTTGCCTTCCCAGTACAGTATATGCCCTTTAACATAGACTGGTGCAAAATAAGTCATCTGATGCTGTCACCAAATCAATGATTTTCATCACAGAATCACAACAGTGGGTGACGTTCAGTGTAACCATTATGTGGACAAACTCAATATAACATCAATTTAATTCTGTACATTACAAATAGGGGACTGTTACTTGCGAATAAGTTAGATCAAGTGTAACTCTTTACAAGATGGGGGGCCCGGATGTAGGCTACTCTGTGAGGGTGTGTATACCTGTAAGACTGGACTGTTATCAAAGTTCCTTGCACTTGGCCTGTTCTCCAGCGTACTGAAGGCAATATTGCCCCCGGTCAGGGGCGATATATCGCTGAATTCACTGGTGCATATTGCCCTCGTCTCGTCCAAGCTGCTCACATACTCGCTGTCTGGGATGCCGTAAGTTGACCGGCACGAGCCGCTGTAGTACTGGTACGGTATCCAGGGACAATCTTGGCAAAACCGCTTGTAGATTGCAAAACTCTCCGGCCTCGGGGAGTAGAACTTGAGGCGAATGTATGTAATCTCAAAGGATTTACCTGCAAGGGGGATGGAGAAGAAAAAAAGTTGGAGTTGTAAGGAGTGTTGTGATTTGACAGAAGTTGTAGTCTGAACTATTGTTATGGCAAAGTAAGATTATTGTGGATATTCAACAACTTTTCAAGGTTATATGTACAAATGTTCATTTTTACCAGGTTTTAAAAGTAAATATTTCATAGTAAAATATCTACTCATCAGTTCATGAATGATAAACAACAAGATATTAGATGCATATTTCAAGAAAAATACTACAAGCAAATTCCAATCAGCCATTTTATGGTGAAAGACTACCTAGCTGTAGTGGTAAAGATTACAGGAGCCAGAAGATAAAACTGTTTTCCTGTCATCGCAAATCCAGATGTCATTTGATTTTGATGATTGCATTATTTTTAGATGATACCTACTTGTGATTCTAAATTCAAATGAGACCTGTGGTCACAACATTATGACTCTCCTATGACTACAGGGTCAGTAATCTATACTAACTACTATTCAGTAATCTATGGCTGTGTTTATCAACTTTTCAGAAATTTAAACTTGTTTCCAAAGGCCTTTACGAAAGCGTTTCCAAACGCATTTAAAAAAAACGGTGCGTTTATCAACTCGATCGCCCAAGTCGAAAACCGGCCTTGTCACCTAAAACATGTGGTTTAAAGCCGTTTCAAAACAGCTTTGCATTTATCTCGCTTCTTTAAATGTGTTTCTGGCTCAAACGTGTTTAGGATCGTACAAATTTGCGTGTTTCAAAACAGCTTTCCGAACCCCATAATCAAAACACCTGTGTGTTTATCAACTCCCTGAAACGTGTTTAAAAAAATTAAACGTGTTTGGAAACCTCAATTTTACCAAAAAAAGAGTTGATAAACACGCCCTATACTAACTACTATTCATTACCTGTAAGGAGCGCAGTGGTCATTTTTTTCCACAGACTGTAAAATCTCCTTCTCTTTTCTATGTCTTTAATCGCGTGACTAAAGATAAGTATTAGACACAGTCAAACTCCATTTAAGGAAATGCCCAGATTAGGTAGACACTGATCACTTAACAGCAGATAGAATAGTTCTTTAGCATGCATTCATCCATTACTTAATACTTTGTAAGTGTTTCCTTGGATTTAGCTTACCGGTACATAGATCGCTTTTTGCATGGATAATTGTCCTTCTCTCTTCAATCATCCAATGTTTATTGTGCATAGTTGGTTTAGTTCCCCATTGTTTAAAGTAATTTCATGACAAGCTACTGCTTTCTAAGGTAAGGTAGACATTGATCTCCTTTCGCAGGGATAATAATCCTTTTTTCTCCTTTCAATCAACATTCATAATGTATCACGAAGCCCATCACAAAGCTATGGACTACCAGAAATCAGTACGCATAGGAACACACACAGACACTCTGTGAAAGACCAGGGGCCATATTCATGAAACTTTACTAGGCCTAGTTAGTTGCTAAAGCACATTCATCTACATGCATTTTAGTAACCTAGAAGCCTAGTAAGGTTTCATGAATATGGCCCCAGGGAGGTGTACTATACTCCCTCTAGCCTTCCTTTCAGGGTGCTGGGCATTTTTAATCCAAACTACAATATTCAATAACCAGGTTTAGCTACAGTAGACTAATCATTCTCAAATCCTTCTCCGGGTCACTCGAACAGACTGAGAAAAGGGAAGAATGATGCAGTGGCTAGTCTTAGAGCGCCAGACTCTTATTTGTCAGTTGGGATCAGAAATGTCCAGCGGCCTGGAAGCCAGGTCATCCCCCCACATCTGTACTAAGACTGAGCCTCCTTTAGAATTAATGGAGAGAATGGTTTATGAGCGCTGGCATTTACGGTCTGTTCAGTAATGGAGCAGGGCAGGTTAGCTTGGCCTTACACTGGTCGTAACAGATTTATGAAGTTGGACTTGGGGTGGTAACTTTGAAGCTCTATGCCCTGTTTACATCACCATATCTCTTTGTTTCGTTCTCCTCCAATCTAGGCCCCTGTCTTATAAAGAGTTGTGATTTATCTGAATCGAGATCAACTCCAATCCTGTAATAAATAAATGGAGTTACAATTGATATCAATTGCAATGCAAGTTCCAATCAATCACAGAAAGAATCATCATATAAGCGAACAGGGTGTCCATACATGTAAGCAAACATACCGAGAGTCTATAAAGTCTGTACACACTGGCTATGCAACCTTCCTTCTATCCCTCTTCCCTGTGAAAGGGAGAGAGGGAGAGAAAGAGAGAGCAGTTTGCAATTTGCAACATAAGTCCAAGGAAGGAGAATAAAGCGTGCAGGCTAAAACCTGGGAAAATATCTGGATCTATAGTCCGTTTTGGAGCTAGCGATATGGCATTCCATTTGAAGATGGGTGAAATAGAATACGTCAGGTTCACCCTTTTATTGGTTGGAGATCACAGCGTGGGTGAATCCCTCGCAAACCCGGCAAGACCCTGCCTTTCCTCATCAGGCCCAGTGTAGTGGGCGGGTTGTCACGACTCTTAATTTGGGAAAGTATTCTGATCATCTGACCTATAAACTTTGACTATGTCTGTATAAATGTATGCCAGTAGATAGTTCTGTACTTAAGGTAACGAGACAGGCAAATATTATCATTCACTTGCATCATAGACTTGTCTCTTTTTTTTATCACATATTGATTTGCTTTATTATTTGTCGCTAGGTCAGACAAAGATTTCAACTGGTACAGACTAAGTATTGTCTGCTGATTGACATGCAGATTCATGCATTTAATGCAGCTCTCACTCTAAAATTGATTTTGCATTTATGTTCCATAAACATTAATAGCCTATCACACAAACCCTGAAGAGTGGCACTGTATTTGCATGTAGAGGCTTAGAGATTGTTTATAAACTTAATTGGGTCCTCTTTTCCTAAATCTACCAAAAGCCAATGAATAGAACCACTGATGTAACAACAGCATGAGTACAATGACATGAACAATGAAATCAAACACTGTATAATTTTATTGGATTTGGAAGATGTGGTTCTATCTTTACCAAAATCACTCTTACAGAACATACAAGATGAGGATTCCTCTCTTTAAGAAGTGGGAACTACCATGGTAACACCACTTGATAGCCAATCAAGTTCAAGGTTTCCACAGAAGTTGGCATTAGAAGCAAAGTGACCACCAATGGTAAGTTTTATGCAACAGGGCCCTAGCCAGAGCAAGTGGCAAGCTCTAATGATCAGGGTGGTGAAAACACCCCCATGAAAAGAGACACCAAATTTCCAATGTTTCCACTGGGCTGAGAAAACCTGTCAGGTATTTCCCTGGGCCCACCCTGGCTGACCTGAAATGACTTCAGGCGACCTCAGATGACCCCTGCTTCGAAGGAGGTCAGATGGGAGGGGGGGGAGGAAGTAGTGGAGAGAAAATGCTAGGTGAGATAAGAACAGAGAGGGGTGAAAAAGGGGGAGAAGAGAGAAAAATAATGGAGAAGAGGGGAGAAGAAGGGAGAAGAGTGGAGAAGAGGGGAGAAGAGGGGAGAAGAGGGGAGAAGAGGAGAGAAGAGGAGAGAACTTGAGCCCTATTCATAAACCATAATCCTGATATCATTGATGCACTTCAGTAAGAAATTTTCCAGCGAGCCTCTAAAATCCTGTTCAAATTGCACTGAAAAAGCCGTAATATTGCAGTATTTTGGACACGGTGGATCTCTCCTCACATCCCTTGCTCGTGCAAACACACGATGGTCACTGACATGTTCTGCTAAACCATACATCCCTAGTGATTAGCAAATCACATGATGCACAAGCAGCAACATTTACTGCTGTTTTATAAGATTTTCTTAATGCAATATTGCAGTATTTTTACTGGTCTCGATCTGCAAAATAGCTGTAGGATAGCTAGAAAAAAGGAGGAGGCAAATACCGCATTGTGACTCCCATTCATGTATGTAGCAATCGGTAATGCAATACCAAAATTGCTGCACATGTTATGCTTATTTTGCGGATAGGTGACATACAAATGTATAAGAACAGGGTTTGAGAGAGGAGAAGAGAGGGGAAGAGAGAGGAAGAGAGGGGGAGAGAGATAAGAGAGGGGAAGAGAGGGGAAGAAAGGGGAAGAGAGTGGTATATGGGAGAAGAGAGGAGCAGACAGAAACAGGAACAATAACTGTGACAAAGTTGTGTTCGCAAAAATGCATCAGAAGGAAACATACTCCACAGTAAAGAGAACCGAAGATGAGCATGTTGTCAAGGCAACTGGTTCTTACTACATGTATGTGGTTTTAGCAAACAGCGGTGATCATAGCAGGATCATTTGCCCCTTAGACAATGTCTACCGGTGAAACTCTCACTTGAGTGATGTTAGAACCAGAAACAACAGCTATGACGACATCACTTAGGTACTCTGTAGAACCCATGCTATCATCTTGATTGAATGTCTAGGTTTGAAGTAGCCTGGCCTCCAGTCTGTTGAACATTTTTTTTATCCAAACTAAAAATAAAAATGCATTGTTTTAAAACTAATCACTTTATCATTCTCCTCTTTTCTCAGTTGGGATGCAGGAGAAGAAACTAAGAATAATAAGTTTTTTGCAGCCAGACCCTTTAATTTTAAAAGTTTGTTTCAGAAATGCACAACAGCTTGGGAGCCAGGCTAAAGGAAATATACTCCACAGCCTTGAATCTAGGCTAGCATCTTGATTGAATATGTCTTGGTTTGAAGGTGACCTATCTCTCCTCACACATGCCATGTGAAACTGAAACTCAGAAGGGGTCACAAAATATTTACTTTCTTAAAGAACCAGTAAGGAAATAAGGAATCAGATGTTATAAAATCCAAATCACAACCAACCCAATTTTACAAGTTGCAGTAGAAGATAAATAGATTTAGGACGATGTACATACGGCACTGTTCATCAGATTGAGAAAGAAAATATATTTCTGATCAAAGTAAGTAGTCTAATAAAAAAACAACATCTCATTTTCTCTGGAAATCTTCTCAAGATAGTGCTCCCAGAAACAAAAAGACTAATCGGGTGGATGATATGTACAGCATACTGTGGACCAATCTACAAGCAAAAATCCAGGAATGCAGTTGTGTGTACAGTAAGAGATCAAGATGGATAAATCAGCAAAATTATGTTGCACATTATGCACAGGTAATGTAATATTCCCACGTTCAAAGTGGGAATTCTCAAGGGTAATTTTGCAGTCAGGCTACCATAATTTCAAGTTTCAACATCCTAGAAACAAAGATTTTGATAATAATTCTGTAGTATGGCATACTGTACAATGGATCAAATATCACTGGATCAAAAACGGTCAATTTTCGAAGTTTTATTTGATGAGGAGTGAAAGCTTTTGCAGTCTTGCCAGAGGAAGGGAAAGGGCAGAAAACGATAGAACTCCAGTCCAGGGCAGAGCCTGAGCCTGCAGGCGGCTAATTGTGGGTCATAGGGTAATCAGGATTTGAGGAGGAAGGTAAACAAGAAGTCTTTGATTGCTTGTTTGCTGTTTAAAATGACCCCCGTGACCCCATGACCTAACAAACACCAAGAAGTCAATACCCCGAAAGTCCAGAGAACTTCCAATGGACCGTAGGAGAGCCCTTTGTAACGTACACAGAGTTTTGCCACCTTGGTTTCAACAGGTAGCGTCGCAGCGCATGTTGCTTTGTTGGGCAAGTAGATAATGAATGAATATGTGCCATGTTGCTACCTTTTGAAACAAAGTTGCCCGAAATCTGTGAATATGTGGCTCTGGGCCCCGTCGCATAAAACTTACTATTAATGTAACTCTTTCATCAATGGTAACTACCATGGTAACACTGCTCGATAGCCAATCAACTTTGAGGTTTCCATAGAAGTTGTCATTGATAGCAAAGTTACTATCAATGGTAAGTTTTATGCAACTGGGCCCAGGACCATAGGGTGAAATGCCTGTAATTTCCCCATAGGATTATGTATCAAAAATGAGAATTATAAGAATTATGAAAAATAGATGTCAATAATCTATTTCTGTCACAAATAGCTTATCCATTTATCTTTGCCTCATGAAAATTAGAAAGGCAAGTCCCCAGCATTCATTTCTTTTAAAAGCCTGAAACTATGCAACTTCATAAAATCCCCATAAATGGAATCAGGGACCTATCTGTGCTCCACCATGGCATTCCTCTTGAGCAATGATTATTACTCATTGTACTTATGTGAAGAAAAACTGTTCAAAGATGTTCAACTGATTTTAAATGAATATTTTTCAATGGCGTTTGCGGGGGATCCCCAGATTTGAATAAGTGGTGTCGGCCATAGGTCCAAGACTATCCTATGTCGTAAGCTGTTGAGTGCATGGACACAACTGAGCCTCAATAAACTGTGTCTGAGGACAACCAAGTCTGGCAATATAGACTACCATAAGCCCTCTTACCTAATGTCTGCTCTCACTCTCTCTCCTCTGGGAAGAGAAGAGAAATCCTCACAAACCCCTATATGCCGCCTGCATGTAAATGGAGATGTTTTTACCTCACTTGACAAACATACATCCTAGGCTGTGGAGTTGTAGGCCGTGTTTATCAACTTTTCAGAAATTTAAACGCGTTTCCAAAGGCTTTACGAACGCGTTTCCAAACGCGTTTAAAAAAATGGTGCGTTTATGAACTACAAAGGCCTTAACGACCGCGTTTCCACACGCGTTTCCAAACGCGTTTAAAAAACGGTGCATTTATCAACTCGATCGCCCAAGTCGAAAACCGGCCTTGTCACAGCTTTTCGTTTATCTCGCTTCTTTAAACGCGTCTAGGATCGTACAAATTTGCGTGTTTCAAAACAGCTTTCCAAACCCCATAATCAAAACACCTTTGCGTTTATCAACTCGTTCAAATGCGTTTAAAAAAATGTAGATCCGTTTGGAAACCTTAATTCTACCAAAAAAAGAGTTGATAAACACGCCCCAAGTCTGGCAAAAAAGACTGAGCCCTAATACCTAATGCCTACTCTCTCCTTAGAGAAGAGGAATGTTCACAAACTTTGGATACAGTGTGCATAAAGATATTTTTACCTCGCTGGGGACAATATCGACAGAAATCCTTTCCGTAAAGCACCTGCAAAACGGAAGAAGTGGAAAGCCTGGAAGGCCGCATAATGGATGTCGGAAAGATCTTGTTCATTCTGATCAGAACAGGAAGGTGTGAGTACCAGTCTTATACCCAGACCATAAATATTATTCTCGATTACTAGTTCTTTCTTACCAGAGTTAGGAAAAAGGGGGACTTTCAGGAAAGAAATCAACCTACACTGTATGAAACTATTATCAGGCTTTCATCAAAGTACAGAACAAATGAGCTTGTGTCTGTCGATTTTTAGGATTCTACCGGTCCTGTAGTCACATGATTTCAGGTGAGAATGTTTGTGTCACTTGTGTTCCTGCTGTAAAAGAAGAAAAACTCCTCAAAGTTGTTTTGTATAAAAGATTGGATTCATACAAAACACACTACCTAATTCGAGGGGTTTAAAATTCTGGATGTGGTAGACAATAATATACAATAATATTCCCATTAATTGTCTGGCCTGTATTTTTACATATTTTACTGAAATGTCTCCTGATTTCTCAACCACATCTTCAGGTAAAGGTACATTTATAAGCAGAGAACAACTGTGAACATGTAGGAACCAACACATTATGAGCAAGATGATATATGAACAAGACACCCACACACAAACTTCAGCCCAGGTAGTCGTAATATACTACCTTCCTCCATAGTATCATTGATCAAGAATACAAAATATGTGATTCCCGCCAGTGTCATATTGGATATATTCCCCGGTGTCTATGCAACACCTGTTGACATCCTGCCTTCAGAGCCCAACCGGCTTTGTAAAGCGGAATCCTAGCCTAATCTGGCGATGACATGAGAAACAACAAGGCAAGTAATGCAGGCCAGATGACTAAACGACAGCGGGGAGCTGACTGGGCTCCTTACTCATGATAAGATCGTAGCGAACCCCTGCTCTATATATCACAGACTGATGTGCAAAACAATACAATCGCACAATGCATTCAGAAAGGTGGCCATAGCTTCTCTCTGATGCAGGAGAGTGATGATGAATTTAAAGGGGATCTCCAGTTAATAAATATGTTCCTCTCAATTGCATGAATAATAAATAGCACTCTCATTCAGTACCAAAGTGTGATGTAACATTAGGATGTTGTCAAAATGACTGGTTCTAAACTATGTGGGTAGAGGAGGCAGAAGTGATCACAGTAGGGACTCTCATTCGGAGTGCCCGACACTAGAACACTCGACAATGTCGGACCAGTGAAGCTCTCACTTGAGTGATGCTGTTTAGAACCAGAAACCTGTATCACCATGGATATGATGACACCACTTTAGTACTCTATAGAGCAGCAGTTCATCTGGTACCCAAAGGGTTACAACCATTACAACGAAAGCATTCGGGGAGAAATCGCAACATGAAGGAATGTTATAATGGTGTAACTCGAGAGCACACTCTTCTCACGCTCATTATGGACTTTTTTCGTAGGATTCCATGGCAACATGATTAAAGTCTGCCTGAAGGTAGATTTACTTTCTTAAAGACAGGATGTCCCATCTGCAAAAGTCATGAAACTCAGCAGGAATCAGTAGTATACTGTAGTGGAAACGTGTGTGAAATCTCACAGTCATCTCACAGGAAAAATGAAAAACTATTAATGATTATGTTTAAAACTTAGCGGCCGTGGTCTACACTCGTGATCTTATTGCCCCTGTCAGTGCGAAATTTGTCACACAGCTCAGGCATGCTGCCATTTAACATATGCTTTGTTATGCAGACCATAGTGCACAATGGTCTTTGGTCTCTAGGCTAGAGGTTTAAGATGACCAGCCCAAAACCTCCTGAAAATCTAGCGATTACTACTATTTCATTTCTTCCATTTTCTGTGGTTTTCACAAAATTTAATTTTTTTGACCTGCAAAAGGGAAACCTTATCTTTAAAGGCAATGTCAACTCACTTGAGTCAAACTGCTTATTATCCACACGCTGCTTTAGCAACAGTTCATTTTGAAATGGGGATTATGGTGGAGATGATTGAAGGGGGCAGGGCAGGGATTGGGGGGGGGGGGGCTCCACCGCCCCTCAAAGCCAACTCATTACCTCATCCTGGTGGAATGCCAGTCTACTCATAATTGGTATCAAAGGGCAGCTCTTTGGCCAGGCCTGACAGCACCCCTGGTCTCGGTAGTCTTGCCACTAGACGTATCTCATCTCATCTCATCCCTTGAAAGATACTTTGGCACATCCTTGGGTTAACATTGGGTCCCCCCCCCCCTTTCATCATCTCAACGTGGTATGCACCTCCTTTGCAGTATGATTAAAAAAAAAAATAAAAAAAGTTACAATTAACATTGAATAAATTCCAAACTTTGGTTTGAAAGGGCTAACAAGATGCAGAACATTTACACACGTGTCATGATGATATCAACATGGAATTATAAAAGATGAGATAACTCCATGATATAAATATCACCCTCATTGTGGTATAATGTCAATGTCATCTCTTCCCTATCCCTTTGGCTAGCCTCAAATAAGATATGTGAGTAAACATGGGGGCATTCATTAACGTTCTAAAGTTAAAATACATGCTTTGCAACATGTTCCAATGTGCGACTCTGTGCTCGACTCCTAGATATATGCATTGATTATGGCTCATACTCATTTCAGAACACACATTTTTTATGTTTCAAAACAGCAAGCGAGCGTAATCAATAGCGAAATGTGGTTGCATTGGTGTGTTGCCAACATCAGCTTGAATAATGTGTGAGAATGCTGATTATACTGTAAGCTGGTAAAAGGGTTGTTAAACACACCCTACGATGCAGAAACAAATTCAAATAGCCTTCATATGTAGGCTGTGAAATGGGATGCCAGATATGATTGATGAACCTCTGGAAGGGGTGGAGGTGTAATGGATGAGGAGGAGGAGGAGAGAGAGAGAGAGAGAGAGAGAGAGGGAGAATGAGGGAGGGAGAGAGAGAGAGAGAAGGATGTTTGACATTTCTTGGGACAAGCTGGCAGTTGTAAGGGGATTCTACCAGCAGACCAGTGTTATCTACTTTGAAAGATGTCTTTCTACCTTCCCTTATCACTCTCTCTCTCTCTTTCTCTCTCTCTTTCTCTCTCTCTCTCTCTCTCTCTCTCTCTCCCTCTCTCTCTTTCTCAGTCCTTCTATCTTCCTATCTTCCTTTACCTCTCTCTCTCACTAACTCTAAATATCTACCTGTCGTTCTTTTCTTCTTCCTCTCCTTCCTCCTCTCTTCCTTTTCATCGACATAACTATCGGTTATTATCATAAATCGTTATCATCAGAACATTATCACCATGGTTGTCAGTATCATTATTAACATACTTTCACCTTCTTTTCCTTTTCCCCTCTCTTCAAAATATTTCGTAAATTTTAAGCACACCATACATACTATGTATACATACTGTTTATGACTTTCATATGTACTTCACATCATGAACTCAACAAAGAAATGAAGACAAAACAACAATACTGTCAAACCCCACAGGTACCAATCATCCATTCCAGCGGATGTTTCCCACAGTTTCCTACCAATTTCTATTGGTAGAATGGGTGATCATTTTTATCCTCCTGTCTACGTGACTTCCACCGGGAACATTCCAAGTCCTAACTTCCATGCCATCCTTTTTTCAACAGGATACAAATTGTTTTGATACTGACGCAGCTTCTGAGAACAACTATACTGAAAATAACTCATTAACAAACACTTGTTTAATTTAATTCCGATGTACACCACAGCTCAAAGGAATTGGCATGGGTAAAGGGATGGGGAAGAAAGGGAAGGAGTCGCTGTTTTGAACCGCGGTATATTTCGTACAGTTTAGCATGAAACACGATACTTTAGCCTGAAAGGCATCATGTTTCATGCTGAACTGGACAAAATATACCGACGTTTAAAACTGCAGCTCCTTCCCTTTCTTCCCTTTCCCTTAACCCATGCCAATTCCTTTGAGCTGTAGTGTACATAAACGGTGTAGTCGTTTTATTAACAAGCTCTTCCAAGGGACCATGTAAATTTCTAGTGTTTTATTAGACTACAGGGGCCATATTCATATAACCTTACCGAGCCTAGTTATTTGCTCGAGTGCATTCAGCTACCGGTACATGCATTTTACAAAGTAACTTAGCTAGTAGGCTTTCATGAATATGGCCCCAGGTTCTGGTTAAGATTGGTTTTGCGCATAAATATACTATGATACAGAATGGGCCAATGTATGCTAAACTCTGAACAGGTGGCATTATCATTTTTGTCTAATTTTCCTTTTTCAAATCAATCATAAATCATGTTTTTCTACATACATACTGTCAATAAAAACAAACAGAACTGACTTACCAATTGGAATCTACATTTTACCCCTTGTTCACTGAAATGTACAATCTGAATTTTGAATAGCTTTAAAGACAGCCTGTCCCTTTTTCAGATCACCACAAAACCATCGAAGCATTGGCAAAACATATAGAGAAATGTTAGCAAGCTGTATATTCATAATTTGAAACTGATACATAGTGTAAAATTCAAATAATGCACGTAAACAACGTCTGATTAATAGTCATTACCTCAGGCTCTTAGCAGTTTGTGTTGAAATATCTGCTTTATTGATTAATCTGTTTATTAAATTATAAAACGCATTATGAAAAAAAAATGTTCTATAGAAGAAATCATCTCCAAAGCTTAGTAATTACTCATAAATTTAGGATTTCACACATGCATAATAACCACATAGATACTGTAACAAAGACAAATACTTTTTTCGTAGTACGAAAAAAGTCGGTTTGAAATTTAACGGCTGAAATTTTTACATATAGAGAAAGCTTCAACATGCTATATTCTTAGAAATGGTCTTGAATCACACTTTCTTCAATTTACGATCGTGATAGACGATTTCAAATTTTAAGCTTGCAAAAGGGACGGACAATCTTATAAGGTACGTAAACAGATAAACCATTCATCGTGACAGAAATGTGTGAAAGTGTCTGGAATGGAGGCTCAGAGGAAGGCATACCTGCTGGCCAGTCAGTGGTCTAGATTAACTCTGTAATGACCCCTTGGCTGTCTGGGCAGGATGTGGTCTGTAGTCTGCTCTTATTCTTCATTCTTACTCCCCACACGACAACCCGGCTTTCACAGCCATTGACGGCATGGTTTTCTTGATTGCATTACTTACCCAATCAATGGAGCTTTCCACCACATCTCTCATTCCATACACCGTGCACAAGTTCTACCATTCACGTCAGGGAAAAATTACGCAGGGACTCAGGGTGATTTCGCCCTCGAAATGCTTATAAGAGCCCTGGAAAATGTTAAAAGAGCCCCCTAAATTCCTATATAAACAATGTAAAATTGTAGCCGAAATGGCAAATGTGCTCAAAAAGTAGCCCCCCAAAATGTGCAATCAATTTTTTTCCCTGATTCACGTACAGTTGAGGATGGAGAATCGTAGAGAATCTACCCATACTAAATCATCGGCTTTTGTCACATATTTTTGTGGTCAATATAGGGGGGGGGGCAGTCAATATTACTTTGTGGGGGCTTCTTTTTAAACCTGATATCATCATCTGAAATAGTATATTTTGCACTATAATCTATGGTGAACTGCTATTTTCAAATCAGCTCTTTTTTTTTCTTTCTTTTTAGGTGCGGGCTCTTTTTTGTTTGATTGTGGGGGCTATTTTGTTCTGAGCCCCTGTGTTCATGCATTTTTTTCTCTGGTCAATAGGACAGAAGTCTGACACATTTTTCATGACCATGCTAACCTTTCATGCACATGTACATAATGTGAACTGACCAGGGTTTGAACAAACTAGGTAACTGCGTGTTGTTTACTTGTCCCATTGATAGTTGCCATGGTAACCACCAGTGTATCTGACACATTTATCAGATAGACAAAGATATATGTTCAGTGAAGATGACCTCTGTCACTAGTAACATTCGTGTAAGGTCTCCATGTTCTGTAGTCTATTTTCTTTTACCATTACCATCCTGCGGAACCAGGGCCCACATTCATTAAAGGGAATATACTGTACTGGGAAGACAAAAAGCCTTCAAAATGGTTATCTTCTTGCCAATGGTCTAAAATTTATGCATTGTCCATTTTAGAAACTTGCTGAAAGTTATTTGTCATAAAATGATCCACATTTGGAGCAATCAGTCAAAATTTGTTAATTCCTCAAAATGTTCAAGCTGAACATTTTGAGGATTTGTCATTTAATCAATAATTACTCCAAGTGGGCATCACATCAAGGGCGAATAACTTTCAGCAAGTTTCTAAAATGGACAATACATGAATTTAAGACCACTGGCAAGAAGATTGCTTATGACCCTACTTTTAAAGTTTTTTTTTGTCTTCCCAGTACAGTATATTCCCTTTAAATGTTACTAAGCCTAGTAAATTAGTAAGAATGCAAATAACTAATAATGGTACCTTCAAATATCAAAATAGCCCCTGTTAAAAATCACACAAAAATATTGCTCATAAGAGTTTAATGCAAAAAATGTTTCAGGGTATTTGTCTCATGACACCAGGCTTGAAAATCACGCCACCACATTTTTTTTTTTTCACTTAACCCTATCCTGTACAGGACCTTATAATAATAAATGCTCAGGCTAGCCTGACCATTGGACATTTCAAATCCAACCTGAAAATCAGAGTCTAGTAGTCTTAAGACTAGCCATGTTACGGTTCTCCTTTTTTCTCAATCCGTGTTGGAGACGAGCTCGAGAAGATATCTAGAAGGATTAGTCTACTACAGCAAGGCCCCTTTATTGACTACCTTTGTTTAAAAAATGGACAAGAGCCTGGAATTGAGGCTATACCAAGGGATGAGCTCCAACCCTGTATCTATCAAAACATTGCACAACAAACCCTTGACTGTCTGTCTGGGGTGGACCCTCACTGCCCTGAAACAGATGCACTGCAGATGTGACACACCACAACCAATCTGTGATGCATGAGCAGTGTGGATGCGCCTGACAGAGACGAATGTCAGCACAAGGCCTCAGCAGCATTTACATGTGTGTCAAGGAAGGAATTCCCTTAAGGAGTTGTGGGGAGGGGTAGCCTGTTTTCTAGGCTATTAGGCATTTATCTAATCCAATCTATTCATTTAATGGGTCTGGTTGCAGTAGATTAATTATTCCTATTTTCCTCTCTGGTGCGTCAGACGGAGAAAAGAGAAGAATGATGAAGTGACTTATGTTTTATGAGTACTAAACTTTTTTCATTTTGGATTAAAAATGTCCAGCAGCCTGGAAGCCAGGCTAGGCGAGGGATGGTTTAAATCTTGATCCTGTATAGCCTGCATGTTTATAACCCTGTTCATAGACACCGCCTATCCGCGAAAAAGGCGCAACATTTGAGGCAATTTTGCCGATGCATTACCGATACATGTAGCTGCATATATGAACTGGAATCGCTCAAATATTGCGGTATTTGCTTCCTCCTTTTTTGCGCTTATTTTGCGGCTTTTTCACGGATCAAGACCTAGGAATAATACCGAAATATTGCGGTAAGCGAATCTTATAAACTGTGTCCGCAAAATAGGCGTATCTGTTGCGCCTTTTGCATCGCACTCTGGCATGTGGGCTGCTAATCCTACCGCTCGTATGGCTGAGCGGAACATGTCACCATTGGTTTGGAGAGAGTCCAGCTGTCCAAAACACCGCAACATTACGGCTTTTGGGGGTGTATATGAACGGTGCTTTTGCGGCTCTCTGGAAACTTGCTTACCGATGTGCATTGGTAATATTAGCGGTATATGGTATATGAATGGGGCTAGAGATTGGCATGTACTGTAGGCTCCAAGATGAACTTGAACAATTAATTTTGCACAAGAAGTTAAAAACAAAGATTTAGACCATTATTTAACCATGACATTACCAGGCCTTGAAAACTGGACTGGCTTTCTACACATCTTCATGCCATTGCAAGTTTTGTGGCATTTAAGCAGATAGGTATACTTGATTTAGCACATAAGTATACTTGATTTAGCACATACACTTCAATAAAGTCCAATAGTGAATGTGCACCTTATGACTATGATAAATTCATGCTAATTAGAGGTCCCAGTTACACACATGGGTTACCAGCTCCATGTACATTTATTTCTGAAAACTGCCCATTGTCTCTGATCCTGTGTTGCCTTTTAACCTTCTCAGTACCAAGGAATGAAGAGACCATTGATTTATAACACAGTGAATACATCCATGGTAATGAGAGGGTTGACACTTTGTGTGGTACATATACTCTTGTTCTATGAGAAATGTGTGTATTACTTGTAAAAAGGCCCAGGTAGCACACAAAAGGGGCGTCTTCATTAGCCTGATGTGGGCGAAATAGCGAGCTTGTTCTGATCGGGTTAGCTAGCCAGATCACAAAATAGCTAGCTATTTGCGTCTTCATTAGCCAGATCAGGCAAAATAGCTCGCTATTTGGTCGAGAAAATTTCCCAAGAAATCTTGGGCTAGATGGAGCTAGCTCGAGCTAGTTCGGAGCGTCTTCATTAGTCTGAAAATTTCTCGATCCCGGCATGCATCAGCGCCCACGAGGCATTGTTTACGTAATAGGTTTTTACATGTGCGTGAATGCGAGCTCACAACCGAAGCCATGCGGTCATGGCCTATTCCCGTCGCACACTGCTGGTATGTGCGAAACTCTGGATAATTTATGCAACCCGAGCTCGAGCTTACGTATCCCGAGTTTCGAGCTAATGAAGACGTGATTACAACTTCAGGCTAGTTCCCCGGATCAGAAAAATAGCTCTCTATTTCGTCTGATTGGGCTAATGAAGACGCACCTAAAGAGTGACAGCGAGAAATCCCAAGGCAATCTTCACAAAATACTCCAAAAAGAGGACCATCCCTACTGGAAGAGCTGCTCCCATCTTGAGGTTGTTCAACTGAGGCCTGACAAATTATTCACTGCTCAGGACTTATCTCTCGCCCAATGAAAAGGCGCATGCATGTACCATCACTGGGCTGTCAATGGGAACAATGCCGGGGACAGGAATAGCGCTAGGGGCCGCAACAAAAGGCCCAGGGAGATCCCATGCAAAGCCTATTCAATGCCTTGCCCATGGACAAAAGAGGGGTGAAAGAAGGGGGTTATTCAGAGGTTGGGGAGCCTCACACTTGCTTCAATGGGGGCGAGATTGTACCCCTCTAGGCACTATAGGGCCAGGGCCTGTTACACGTACATGTATACATACTGGGATGGTTTGTTGAGAGACAGAGACCATCAGTCAAGCTGATCAATGTAAGGATTCACAATGCACATTGTTAATCCTACATGTACCCTTTTTTCCTGATGTATTCCTTTAAGGAAGGTATATCTTTTTATATCAGAACTTTGGAAGCTACCTTGTACAAATACATGTGATTGTAGAGGGGAAGAGAAATTGGGAAGTTGAGTAATGTGTGTGCACTCCTTTTGACTCCAAATATGAATGATTGGGGAGCTCTTAAACAGGTAACATTTTGTTTAATACTAGTTGAATGAGGGGAATTGACTACAATCTTCATTAAGAAATAAGGCCCACAGGTTTCTGAAACAGCTACAGCACTTGTACAAAGGGTTGTGTCCTTTGGAGGTATCAACAAAAGGGGGATTCCACACTAGGAATGAAAACTTTCACTTTGTCCCATCTACTAATTTTAAGGCTGTTATTGCACTCTCCATTCCTAAGGAAATACATTTTAAATATCATTATCTCACGAAGAAATCCAACTGAGATCAAAAGAAAATGCTTTGGATAGACAGACACAGCACAAACAATCTTCTTCTTCTCCTTCTCCTCCTTCTTCTTCTTCTTCTTCTTCTTCTTCTTCTTCTTCTTCTTCTTCTTCCTTCTTTCTTCTTTCTTCTTTCTTCTTTCTTCTTCCTTCTCCTTCTCCTTCTCCTCCTCCTCCTCCTCCTCCTCCTCCTCCTCCTCCTCCTCCTCCTCCTCCTCCTCCTCCTCCTCCTCCTCCTCCTCCTCCTCCTCCTTCTTCTTCTTCTTCTTCTTCTTCTTCTTCTTCTTCTTCTTCTTCTTCCACTGAGTACAGTCCCCTTTGCAGAGTAGAGTCATACTGGGTCATCAAGTTCACAATTGCAAGAACACATTTGGGCGAGGGAGTTGATTTATCGGAAGAGAACATCATGTTTGGAGAAATCCCTACAGGAAAACCACAAACTTGTGGTTTCATGGGAAAATAGACAACTTCATTCATTATGGAGGGGGGGGGTGTAAAATGACTAAGAGCTCTGCACTATTCACCTTTACGTCCTCCTCACTGCAAAATACACAATCACGCAATCACAACAAGACAGCAGCCCACACCATACAAACATGGCTGACAAGAGTCCTGCTAGTGCTAACCACAAGCTTTCCCAGCACAAAGCCCATTTGACAAGCACTGTGAGCAGGCTGGATAGGCCAGGCACACACCCCAATAAGCCTGCACAAGCTGGACAGAATTGTCCGTTTAACTTTAGAATTAAAGGGAGTACAACCCTTTTAATGATGGCTGCTCTAAAGTGATGTAACCCAAATACCATGAAAATATCATTGTTAAAATCATGCAGATAACAGCCTTACAGGCCTTGGAAACAAAGTGATGTTCTCAATGGTTCTACCCTTAAAAGTTTATGAGCATGTCGATATTATATACAATGTTTACACTGAAGAATTTTTGAGGATTGATACACACAAAGCCTCCATCTTCATAAGCACGACCTGGCAAAATAACTAGAAATTTGATCAGGGAATCTTCCATAAAAAATATTGGGCTTGTGCTGGAGACTACCCCTGCTAGAAAATGTCGGACCAATGAATCCGTCTTCAAAGGGATGTTGTTTAAAGAAAGGGTAGTCCTTTTGCAGGTCAAAAAATAACCCCCCAAAAACATGAAAAACAAACTTTCACTTCTCCGGAAAAATTTTGTAAAGCAATGACTGTCAAATTTCAAGCATGTTATATAGCTAGGGTATGCCACTGATTCCTGTGGTCTTCTATAACCTTTGCACATGGGATACACTGTCTTCAAAGCCAGAGACCTGTATAACAATGGGAATGGCAACACCACTGCCGCACTCTATTTTGCTACATGTACGCATTTTTAGTGACTAACTGGGCTAGAAAGGTTGGCCCCAGGCCCCAGATAGCTAATTTCATGTCAGCTTCGGGCTATTGCAGACGCATCGACACAGAGGGTTCCCAACCCTGACTTTATGTACCGGGAGGGCCCACCGAGGCGTAACCAAGCCCCCCCTTTCTCTAAAAAGAGCACCTATACCAGTCCTCACCCCTATTCAGGGCGGACTGAATAAGGATGACACACTGGGTCTTTAGTGAAGCAAGCAAGCGTAGAACCGGTTCAGGAGTCCAGGTATGCAGCGGCTTCTTGCATCATGGATTCAGTGTGGAGTATTCCTGTACTAACCCAACCTCCATAGGCTCTACTGTACATGTACTTACTAGCCTAGCTTCAGGCTGTTGAGACATGTCTGATCCCAACTGACAAATAAGAGTCTAATACTCTAAGACTAGTCACTGAATCATCATCATTATCATCATCATCTGTACAGGAGTGTATAGGTTGACCTGTAAGTCTCCCCGTCGTAGATGCTTCGTACACTAAAAATCTCTCCATGTGCGGGTGTGGATATCAGACAATTTCAAACTATAATTCTCGTATAGAATGCTTAGCAGGCTATAAAATGGTTTGATTTAGAAATGCCAAACAGTTTGGAATCTAGGCCACACTGTATTACTGGTCACTGAATAATCCTCCCAGAGGATGCTTAGCAGAATCCTTAATTAAAGAGAATATACAGTATTGGGAGGACAAAAAAGCCTTTAAAGAGGTGATCGTGAGCAATCTTCTTGCCAGTGGTCTTAAATTCATTTCTTGTCCATTTTAGAAACTTGCTGAAAGTTATTTGCCTTCAAATGATCCACATTTGGTGTAATTAGTGCTTAATGTTCAAAATGTTCAAAATGTTCGGCCCAAACATTTTGATGATTTGTAATTCAATCACTAATTACACCAAATGTGGATCATTTGAGGGCGAATAACTTTCATCAAGTTTCTAAATGGACAATACATGAATTTAAGACCATTGGCAAGAAGATTGCTCATGTTCACCTTTTTGAAGGCTTTTTGTCTTCCCAGTACAGTCTATTCCCTTTAAAAATAGTTTGATTTAGAAATGCCAACCAGCCTGGAAACCATGCTACACTGCACTAGGCTGTGGCCTGAAAAGCTTGAAGCCATACAAAGCTTCACAATTAAATTTTATGAGTACAATTTTTCATATTATCATGATTAACGGCTTAGTTTTATAGCATGATCTTCTTAATAGTGCACTATGCTATAATCTGTGACCCAGCGCTGTGTTTTCATTTGAGCTCAGATTTGCAATCTTCTTCACAAATTCACAATAGTTTCATTGATGCATGGAAGATTCTGAGCTGTTTAATAGCATGTTGTGCTTTCAATGGGGTGTGCTTGTTCAGTTTTGACTCTTTACAGGCTTCTCAATTAGGATAATGTCTGGTTATTAAAACATATTATTACTGGTCTGTAAATAAGCAGGGTTCACGGTAATACTCATGGCAACTAACCACGATGTGTTGACCTCGAAGTCCAAACTACAGCAGAAAGAGCAAAGAAAAAACACTTTGTCAACTTCATAAAAAACTTGATTTGTACTTATAAAAGCGGTGAAATCAGCAAAGAAGACTGGTAAAATATGTTGAAGTAAATCAGGCAGCCAAATCATTGCCAAAGTTACATGAACATTACACTGAAACAGTTTCAAACTTTCATACTAGCTGTATATGTAATATGACATGACAAGCTAGATAAACAATGTAATTTATTTTGACCATGGCATGTGCTCATGAGAATGTAGTATAGATACAACTTCAATGCCTTCTACATTAATATTGTAAAGTTATTACAGATGATATATTAAGTCCTATAAATAAAAAAAATGCATTATCATTCCACCCATTTTCTGTTAAGAATGTCTACATATTACAACTGATAAGATACCTGTAAAGTAGTCCTATTGAGTCTGATACACAAGACTACTCAATGCAGCAAACCAAACAAGGAGTCCTTTTACTATGGAGGTGGAAGAAAAGGATCAGATTGAGGGAGATTCTTTTGTTGTGGTTTTATACAGACAGGCCCATTCTCCTCAACCCATTGTGTGCCAGATAAACTGATGCTCTATTAGGTTTGTGTGTACAACGTGTGTCAAAATGCGTCACCAGCGCATAAAGAGTTAAAAAAGATGGATTTCGCACAATTTGAAGAGGGGAGGAAAGCAAACAAAGTGCCTGGAATTCTTCTCATTCTACTGGCCAGGGATGGGGTACAATGCTGTCCCTTTAATAGGGGAAGCAATTTCTTTGCGCTCATCTCCTCAACTGGGTGACTTCATAATCCCTCTTTTTTCCATCACCCCACCAATTTGTATTCCTGTCATGCTATCTCGTTCTCTATCTATTTTCCATTTTGTAGGGGATAATTTTCTCCTCCTATATCACCTTTTCTGTCTTGAACAAAAACCAATCATTTTCAAGTGGTATGGTGATATCCCTCTTTATCAACTCACAGCGCTGGAGGTCTACAGGTCAGTAAAAAAAAAAATACCTCGGAACTCAGGGCAAGTTCGCACAACTCCACCCCTATCCCCCACCTCTTGAAATGCCAAAAAAATATTTCTTTAAAAAAAAATGATTTCTTTCATATAAGGCTCAAGCAAAGAAACCCTGCATATTGTTCTTTCTTTCTTCCTCTGCCACATATGTACATCCTGACAACATCCTAACCTTTACTGATTTTCACTAACATTTAATGATCTTGCTGTTTGAAAGTACCAACAAAATGACTAGCCTAGAAAGTTACTAAAAACCCATCTCCATTGTAACTGGATGTACTTTAGGAGCTACACCTTACCACCTGTACATCTTAGTAGTGTCTCATGCTTTAATATTGTAATAAAAAAAAATAAGTACTTTCCATCAACTGAGTTGCAAACATTCAGTACTTTTACAAATATCTCAACAGTAATTGGGATCATTTTCACTACAGAATACTGTAAATTCATACAGCTCTCAGCGATGGATATATCATAACACTGTTTAGACACACAGCACAGCAGTGTCCTTCACATAGATTTTCTGCTTGTGCACATTGGAATCCATATTTTGTATCAACAAAATTGTTCACTTCTACAATTCTCCTGGCCCAAAGAGACATATCATGCATTCCACCTGCTTTTGTGCCTTTCTTGAAGAAATCATTCACCAAACGCGCCCACCAAACCCCCGCTTATTGTCAGCTCCTGCCATTTTTTTTTGATGAGGGTAAATACTATCCTTGTGGTTCGCAGCACATGAACACAGAGATCATCCACCTGTGATAAAAACATCAATATTTCCCCCATAATACATTCTATGGAAAGGCAGATTTGATTGATTGCAGTTCGGCTCATGAAAAGTCAACAAACATTGTACGGTGTATCTTGTACATGCGATTCATGTAGGCCTTGGGCCATCCTTAATCATGAAACATTTCTAGCCTCGCTGGTGGCTCAAAAAATGCATGTAGCTGAATGCCCTTTCCTGCTTGGTTTAGTCATTTTTCATGAATATATGACCCCTGAACTATTAGCTACATGTGTATGTATGCTGTATGTGTGATAAAAACTTATATATCGCATATATCGCTAAATGTAATCAATCAAAATCATGAGCGAACAAATAACTTATTTTACACAAAAATGTATAAAAGCAAATTACTCCCATTTTTCTGAATGTGTATGTATACACTTGATTAATTAACTTAATACTATAGAGAGTAATGGGTAACATATTACAGATTTTCATGTCATACACAGACAATGCATCAAAAATTTGCACTAAAATGTTACCAATATGGAGAGAAAAAATGTATTTAACTCATTTTATAATTCAAATAAAAGGGAATAAAGAGGGCATACAAGGTGCATTTGATAAGTGTACCAGGCATCTCTTTCATATCAACTTGTGTCCCACCTTCAGTCAAGAGAGAAAGAGGGAGGGGGCAGAAAGGAAAGGGGTGAGAAAAATGGCTTAAAATGGGACCGAATTCACGCATATTACATCTACCTCCACCCCACCCCTTATCCTTAAATCATGTATTCCCACCCCTTACCATACACACATCTTCAGCTTTCACAAGGAAATCAAAGAGAACAAATTAAAATCAACATGTGCTTTAAAGCATTGGTATCAAATCAAAGTTCCTCATAATTGTACCCCACTTTGGACCCCCTCCCCCCCCCCCCCCCCTTTCTTGGGTTCAGAATGACCTTATCCATACAATTACCACCCAATCTCCACGATGAAGAATGGCCACAGGGGTGTAGGGTTGGAAGTCAAAATGAGAGCGACTTCTACAGTTGACCTTTTCACTCCAGTGCAAGAATACATGGAGCTAATGGCCGTCATTAAATGGACAAAAGACCCCCTGAAATTGGAACTAAGTACAGCGCTCTGCTACCTTTTTCACAATTTACCCATAAAATGGGCATGTACAGTACATGCTTATTTGCAGGAAGAATAACTGAATTATTGCTTGTGTTAGAGTGAGTGTCCCTTATGCTGAAAAACTTCACATTTCTACACATCAAATGTATTTTACCTGTATTTGTGTGGTTATTGAATGATAAATCTTCCTTTAATAAAGATGCCCCATCATTTTGAGATGGTACAATGTACATTTGTAGATAGTACACACATAATAACCATGAGTTTGCTGCATCATGAATCAGGTCTCTTTCTGCCTTTGTTTTTCAAAGTTTTGTTTGTTAATCTCTAAGGTTGTTATGTGACAGCTAAATGCCTGTCCACTGTTCATTTGTGCTTGAGGGTTGGGCAATCAGGCAAACTTATATACTTTCCAAGTTTCTATTCATTTAGAGCAACTTTCATTTCAGAAAAAAACTGTAGCTGTTAGTACATTTATCAAACACATATCTCCCAAACACTGCTGTTGCTTTATTTGTCTGACAATCTAGAAGTCACAAGTGTACAATGTATTTGTATTCGCTACTCAATATTTTTCTCTTTAAACAAATATAAATCAACGTAAATTTGAAAATAGTGCACACAATTCAGTAGACAAGTTTTAGGAATGCTGGCTGGACGCATATCATCTGATGCTTACAGAAACCTTAGAGTGCAAACAAAATTCTTTTTCGGGAATTTTAGGTTCAAGGTGAATTGCTGCAAAATAGAGAGCAATTGACACTGAGGGACTTCTCTATTTACATTGGAGAAAAATAGGCTGAATTTCAAATGTTAGCCCATTTCTCCATATTTTTTGTTTCTTTTGCCTTTTCCTTAGCCAGGACTAGTCACGCTTCAAGAGGCAAGCAAAATATATCGGAGCACTTGGTTTTGGCAAGTAGGGCTGCGATATTTGTTCAAGTTCGAAAAGGGTATTAGACAATTTCTTTCCTCTACCAAAACGAATCGACTCAAATCCAAAACGAAACTGAAAGCCTTTTTTTCGTATGATGTACCCTCCTGAAACCCCCCTTTAAATATCAAGTCTTGCTTTACATATACTTATAACGGTAGATTGTAAATTCCACTGAAACTGAACAAATACTGAATATGCCTGAGGAATTGACCTCCAAAACTATCCACCATGTAACAAAGATGTCTCACAGTTCTTTGCCGGTGCCTAAGGGCCGCCGGCTGTAACCTGAAGTGGGGTGACTACAAAGAAGGGACCGTGGTGATGTGTCTCTGTCATCTTCATTAATCGGCCGACGTCTTGATAAAGTTCAGAGGAGGGGACGGTCACAAAGAACTTGATTTTTCCCTGGCCGGTGTGAGAGTGAGATGAGAAGTGTAGCCTGGCTTCCAGGCTGTAAGGGCATTTATATATCCGAACCCAGTGATAAACAGGTCTGCATGCAGTAGACTAATCAATCTCTATATTTTTCTTCACGACTGCAGGAAGAGAATAAGCCTTGTCAATACTAGATCTGAACTAGAATCGAAATATATTCACATAGAAGAGCATGGAAGCAAGACTATACTGGGCATTGTGAGAGATATCATAATACATTTTCTTCATCAAGCATGTACAGTATGTGAACGCCTCATGATACAATTGTACTTTCCTTCCCATGAAGTCATGCCCAGCACAATGATCCCACAATATTCCAAAGCTTTTATTTTAAATACATCTTTCAAAGTTTACATTATGATACAACCGTAGTGCTAGGTTTAACTCTTTATGCGCCTTGTGTGACTTTTAAACCATTCACGCTCAGAATCTGTCTAGCCTTTACAGCTTTTACACCAATGATTATTATTCATGTACTTTATCTTTACTTTGTTTATACAATCTATCGATTGTTATCTCAAAATAGATTTTCATGTTTGTACCATATTTTATCATGTACATACATATGTTTTTATGTTGATGGAAATAAATAAAGTTCAATCAATACAATCAATAGAGCATCAGTTTGTCTGCATTAAATAGGGTTAAACAAAACTATATATACCTTGCTTGTCTTGCACAGAGGATGAAGTCATAGGTTTGTTTGGAAGCTAACTCTGGCAGTGAGTGAGTGAGTGAGTGGGAGAGGAGGCAGTTGGGTAGCCCAGGCCCCTGACGGACATAGCTGACATACCTGCCTGTCCATCGAATCCCTCTAGATGTAACCTTGTCTATTTCTACCCTGCCACCCATAGTCTGAACCCTCAGATAGTAGAAGGAGTCCTACAAACATGTATGTCTGTGCGTATAGGCCTAGGCTTTCTTTCGTTGGATGGGTTGAGCCATAGAGATCTACTAGGCAATCGTGCCAAGTAACTCATTGGTTGAACACTCTCAGTTCCTTGCATACATTTCAATACGTTTCGTTACGGTCAATGTATACATGTGAATGACTGCTACGTTTCAAACGTAAACAGGAAAACTTAAAATTTTCACTTTCCCTGAAAAGATATGTGAAGATATGACTGTGAAATGTCATCCACGTTATACTGTACACGCCGTATATTTCGCGAGTCTAATTTTTTCGCGAGTCTTATTTTTTGCGAATCAGGACTTCTCGACAATTTCACAAGTGGTTAAATTCGCGATTGTGGAGTACTAGTACTAATAGTGCATGTGCTCAAGCACGTCATATTCATAATTTTGCATGTTGTTAAATTCGCAAATAGTCCAGACTCGCGAAATTTACGAAAATAAACAACCCGCGAAATACATGGCGTATACAGTAGCTAGGGAAAGATGCTCATTCCTAACAGGGTAATTACCAAACTGGGAAAAGTGGGACATTTCAAATAACAAAATGGTGTGCATTCCATCATTCAAAACTTAAGTACAGCACAATTCAGTCATTACTACTCCAGTCTCCAAGGCCGATGTATTCAAACAAAGCCAGTCATACATGTACCCAATGATTTACAGACTCCATACAATGTAAGCACAGGTAAACGAGAAAGGTCTAATTTCATTTCGGAACCACAAGTGCACCGCATTACTCTAAATGAATCACACAGGTCTCCTGCACAGATTTAATCTCCTACAGATGTGCTGCAAGTACCAATGTCATACATGTACACAACCTCAGAACTTGGAGTTACAATGAATACATAACATACATGTAGGATACAAATACTATTCTTATTGTTATGATAGGAACACGCTGCTTGACTAGGATTAGCTCAGAGGAGATGGGTACAAAGGGGTGGGCACTTACTTCTGAGAGACACCCCCCCCCCCCCTTCCCCCATTCAGACAAATGCATAAGTCATTGTGAAAATTTTAACACCATAATTTGATACATCCACAAACACAGCTGCACATGTGTGACTTTTGAGTGGAGGGCTGGCAAGGCCTTGTCCCTGGCTAAGGTCAGGGCTAGAGAAGGGGTCATTCTCTGGTCAACTCCCCTTGGGAGCTCCCTGACACTTCAACCACCTGGTACAGGTAACCTGATGGGTACAGAAATATACCTCCAGACACCAGAACTGGGGTATCTAGCACAACTGCTCTGTACAGCTGTTGTATTCTGTACAATGGGTGTGTGAATGCACTTTTTCACAGTTCAATGTAGAGCAGTGTAAACTGTGGGATGAAACTGAAAGAAAACAAATAGTGTATACGCCATATATTTCGCTGGGTTTTTATTTTTTTGCGAATTTAGCGAGTCGGGTGCTATTCGCGAATTTAACAACACACGAAAACATGAACATGACATGCAACAGCACATGTACTAATAGTACTAGTACTCCACGATCGTGAATTTAACTACTCGTGAAATTGTCGAGAAGTCCTGTTTCGCGAAAAATTAGACTTGCGAAATATATGGTGTATACAGTACATGTAAGTGATGAAGTTTCCTTCCAGAATATAGCTTTCTTATGACTATTAAACTTTACCAATTATGTTTCTTTCAATCAATTTCTACTGATTTATACCACATTTAGGTTGTTTTCTCTGTTGATTGCAGTTCCTCCTACCAATCTTCTGCGGAACTTCAATACGTGTAGGCGGGATGATCTACCATCCAAATAAATATCTTCATCACCATGTCTAGTGTAAACACATCCCTGCTGACATTCCATCGTGTTGAGCTCAGACCAGCCCAGAAATTCAACACCATCACTACCATCATCATCACCCAGGGATTCCAAACTGTCCCTCTTTCTGGGGTTACAAATTGGCTCAGATGAGGTGGGTGGGTAGGCATTAGACAGGTTAGACGGAAGCCTAGCATCCAGACTGTTGGGTAGTTTAAAAACTTTTAAAAAAAGTTTTAAAAAGGCTGTCCCATTTTCAAATGTCGTGTAACTCGGCAGGAATCGGCAGTATACCCTAATGATAACATGTATGCAATCTTACAGTCATAGCTTCATGTACCTTTTCAGGAAAAGTTAAAAACTATACTTTGAAACACAGTCTACATTCATTATTCATAGCAGTGGCCATCAATGTGGTTAGTAACTAAAAATGCATTCAGCTGAATTCATTTTACTAACCAATGAGGCTTAGTAAGGTTTCATGAATATGACCCAATCGCCTTTGTTTATAGTACAAAAAAGCAAATCACTAACTTAAAGTTGCCTGGGAGTCAGGCTACGCCCATGTACACAAATCTACACATACACTCCAGCTCAAAGAAATTGGCACAGGGAAAGGGAAAGGGAAGAAAGGGAAGGAGCCGAACTGGACAACATATACCGCGGTTTAAAACTGAGGCTCCTTCCATTTAATCCCTTTCCCTTTCCCTCTGCCAATTCCTCTGAGCTGTATTGCATTCCCCGTCAAGTACAAGATCACATGTCCATTTTGTCCTTGGCTTCAAGCTTTAAGAGTACACACCTCCCCTGTCCTGGTCTCCGATTATAGCTCCCCCACAATAAGCCGCTTGTTTGAACCAGAGCCAAAAAGTCTGGGGCTCTGTCAGACATTCTTCTGAAAAAAAAGTCCCCTGAGAGTTTGTGGAACTTACACACAGGCACTTTTAGACAATGAGTCATCCACTTCTAATGTATTGAAGAGTTTCACTTAATAACATTTGTCAAATAATATGGATTAGTGTGACTACATTCCTTTTGCTCTCTCTCTCTCTCTCTCTCTCTCTCTCTCTCTCTCTCTCATACACTGTACACGATGACAAGTGTTTATGGGAATTTGCAGGAGAAGAGTTTTCATCCCTGTATTTCTTCTTTCTAACATGGCACACTGGTACCCTAACAGTTTGCAGGGTTATTTGTGTAATGTGCACATGTACTGTGAGCTGCATTACTCACAAGTAGTACATATTAAAATCTGCTGTCTTTCACACAAGGATTATATTTTTTGTGTATGGTAAGAAAAACTTAGCAAAGAATGGGATGATATGCCTGATATGAGTATTTATACATCCCATACCAACAATAGCCCCGTTTACACTTGCTAAGGTCGCAATTTTTAAAATTGCGATTTTATGTCTCACCATTGACACTTGCCCCCCAAAACCGATTTTTTTTTTTTATAGGTACTGCGCATGTCCACCAATCATCCAAAGGAGACTGGCGAGCTGCATGGTTATTATGACATCATAAGTGGAGTGCCTAACTCGTGTTGTTAAATGCCTGCATAATTTTACAGAGAAAGATCAAAGTCAATCCGCCGGGAGTGCTGCAAGTCATGTGGCTAAAAAATCATGATTTTTTTTTCTACGCTCACCATTTACACTGGCAAAAAATCACACCCCGGAAAGTGATTTTTCTGGCGCAATATTTTGGTTGTTTGGGTGAATGTTGCCAAGCAACTTACACCCAAAGATCCTGATCTTAGGAAAATCACGATTTTTGCTGGCCAGTGTAAAAGGGCCTAATGTGATTTTTTTTTAGGGGGGGGGAGGGGGGGTTGCAGAATGTAGTCATACCACACTTGAAATATGGTGAAATATACACTGTCAAAAGCCCTACACAACTTATCATTCTCCCGACAGTCATCTGTAAATTGCCTGTTTATAAGATCTGTTTTTCATGATGTTTCTTCCTCTCTGACATTTTGAGATCAGGAGAAATCCTATATGTACTGCAACTATTTGCTTGGGCAAAAAGCAATCACTTCAGGCAAATATACATCTACTGAGACTAGCTAGAGTGAAACTACAGATACACATTTGCATGCACTTCAGTGTTTTTGTTGACACACTTCTAATTCTATCCTTCAGTCCACCCCTTCTGATAAACATAAATTTGCCTGTACCACACTGTAGTGCCTGTTCTGAATATGTAAACTCCCAATGGTTAATCCTTAATTTACCAAGCCTGGAAAAACCCATATTTTACAACTCATGTACCTTTTGGTACTTACAGAGTTAAAACTGCTTTAATGAAATTTAGATCTTCTAATGACATTCATGTTAGACTTTAAACCACTTGAACCATAGCCAACAGACTATTCATGAATTTCAAAGTCCTTATAGGGTGCAATTAGGCAACATCCCTTTGGTTACTGCAATGCTATAGAAAATGTTCACATCTTAACTGGACTAGGATTCACAAAGCCGAAAATCTTAATGTGAACAACGGGTTAAAAATGGCCAATGACACAAGAACAACTCTCTAGAATGCAGCACACATCCTACCATGTATCTTCTTCCTCGCTGCAGACATATAAGCAGCTTTTTAGAAACCTTGTCCCAGAGTTGCCCCGCACAGAGAGGTCAATACAAACCGATAATAAATCACTGCTTCTTGTTATCATCTGTATGACAGCACCATCCATCCATCCATCTAGCTTGGAAGATTGAGAGAGATGGATTGGGGGTTGGGATGCGGGTAAAGGTGGGGGTGGGGGGGTTGAGAGAGATGGATTGGGGGTTGGGGTGAGGGTAAAAGGGGGGGGGGGGAGGGTTGAGAGAGATGGATTGGGGGTTGGGGTGAGGGTAAAGGTGGGGGGGGGGGGTTGAGAGAGATGGATTGGGGGTTGGAGTGAGGGTAAAGGTGGGGTGAGGGTAAAGCTTGGGGGGGGGGGGGGTTGAGAGAGATGGATTGGGGGTTGGGATGCGGGTAAAGGTGGGGGTGGGGGAGGGGGTTGAGAGAGATGGATTGGGGGTTGGGGTGAGGGTAAAGGTGTGGGGGGGTTGAGAGAGATGGATTGGGGGTTGGGGTGCGGGTAAAGGTGGGGGTGGGGGGGGGGGGTTGAGAGAGATGGATTGGGGGTTGGGGTGAGGGTAAAGGTGGGGGGGGGGGGGTTGAGAGAGATGGTTTGGGGGTTGGGGTGAGGGTAAAGGTAGGGGGGAAATAGAGAAAACTAGAGATGGTGGTCCTGGGATACAAGTTAGCCCATTTGCATTTTTAAGTCATGAAGCTAGGCAGGAATCAGCAGTGACCCTTAACAATAACATACATGTCTGAAATCTCATATTCATACATGTAGTTTCACTAACATTTTCACTAATATCCTGTAATATTGGAGGTCACATATCACATACCTCCATGTAGGATATGCATGCGCTGACTGGAGAAGCACAGATTGGTAAGAGTAAGAATATTTTATGTGTGGAAGCTGACCTGGCCATGGACCTTTTCAAGAGAGCGCTTGAATTTAAGTAGCTCACATAAGTGCTGTCCTGATCCTATTCAATCTTCATGCATACATGTATCACCAACAGCCAAACTACACAAGGGAAATTAATCGAGTACTCGACTCATTTGAACTAAAATAATTCTGAAAAATAATTTGGAGGGCAATGCCATGCTAATCGAAAGCTTGCGGAATGCACGTGTAACTCACATGCAAGACATCTAAAACATTTTTTGCATGCTTCCACTTTAAAGGACATATCTAAAAATAAAAGTTGGATATTTCACACTACAGAGTGGGAATTTTTTGGATGTCGTTGCCTAGCAACTGACACTATTCCCTGGAGATTTTAGAAGCATCATAATTTTTGTGGCTAGTGTAACTGGCTCTACTGTCTGTAAAATTGTAAATGTGTGGATACTTGAGCAGAGACTATGCTCTGCATAACTGGGGGGTTTTGCAAGTCCCTGAACAGGCCCTTGTGTGGACAAGGGATTTGTGATGCTCATCAAAGACAGAGTCTAAAGAAAGGGAGGAGACGGAAGGAAAAGGGTGAAAGGGGACAGAGCAAGGAGGTAGGGTAGAGAAGCGAGAGGTAGGGGGAAGGAAGACAGAGTCTAAAGAAAGGGAGGAGATGGAAGGAAAAAGGTGAAAGGGGACAGAGCAAGGAGGTAGAGTAGAGAAGTGAGAGATAGAGGGAAGGGGTGAATGAGGAATGGGTGGTCGATGGGGTATGGGAGAAAGAGAAAGGAAGGAGGTATTTTGTAATGGGGAGAAGAGACAGAGAGAAACAGAGAAATACAGAGAGACAGAGAAATCAAGATGGAAGGATGGTCTTGAGGGAGAGAGTGGAGAGAGATACACTACCCAAGAAAGAAATACTGACCCACAAATAACAAAGATTCTATACATAGTTTTACATAGATTTTATATTAAGATAAATCATGAAGTAGGCCTTGATAAATCGATCGACAAATCCATGCACATGTGCATCATGTGAATAGATACATGTACACTACAGCTCAAAGGAATTGGCATAGGGAAAGGGAAAGGGAAGAAAGGGAAGGAGCCGCAGTTTTAAACCACAGCATATTTTGTCCAGTTCAGCATGAAACACGATGCTTTAGCCTAAAAAGCATCCTGTTTCATGCTGAACTGGACGAAATATACCAGTTTATAAAACTGCGGCTCCTTCCCTTTCTTCCCTTTCCCTTTCCCTATGCCAATTCCTTTGAGCTGTAGTGTACATTTAGGAGGAGTAAACTGAAAGATACAAGGAGGAATTGTGAACTGGGGTATGAGTGTGGAATGGATAATAACAATGTGCCCTTATTGGACTTATATAATGTTATGTACCAGTACAGTGTACATAGACCAAAGTGCAGATGGCCGTCCAGTCGGCCTACAGCTCAGGGGCCATATTCACAAAACCTTACTAAGCCTAGTTGCTAATAAAAACTTTTTAGAAAGAAGTAAAACTTTCCGTAACACCATGTGAATGTACTCTTTCAGGATATTTGACCCACTTTTGGGGGGAAGAAAGGAAAGAAAATAGTGGAAAGAGGAAAGATTGATTTTTTTTCTTTTAAAAAAACATTCAAGCCTAGTTAGTTGCTAAATTGCATTCAGCTAGATGTACATTATTTTTATCAACCAACTAGGCTAGAAAGATTTCATGAATGTGGTCCAGAGTCTCTCGGGCTTAAAAAATTAGAAGCTTCTTTTCAACCATGATGTCATAATATGGACACCCTAAACCATCTTGTGCAATACACTTGCAGGGGCTTATATGTTATTCAAGGGGCACAATTTTGCTTTGCTGGGGTACCAAATCACTCCTTACATAGCCCCTGTGATTTTTTTACAGAACAGTATGTTACACAATACTAGTTCTACCTTTTTTCCCTTATTTCATCTCTTCTCCGCTCTCCCATTACAAGCCTACTTAAAGCAGCTCACTGAAGGAGAACAAAGTACGGAAGGAAACTCTTTCTACTTGTTTTCTATTCATACCCAAATTCAGCCTAGTCTCGCTTCCAGGTTTTTAGACAAAGCTATTTCAAAGTTAAAGAGAAGAGTCTAATACATGTACTCACAAGACTAATCACACCTTCATTCTTCTCTCGTCTCCCTCCATCCCAAATGGGAGAGAGAAGGAATTGAGATTGATTAGTCTACCAAAGCCAGACTCACTTATAAAATATTGTAGTTTGGATTTGAAAATGCTTAACAGCCTGGAAGCCAGGCTAAATTAGCCAATGGATGGCATTATTTTTGTGTGGTTGTGGATGGGGTAGACTTGGGGTGCAGCTTAGTGTGACTTTAAAGGCAAACAAAAACCTAATGACAATTTCATTGGAATACAAGCTGGACCGATTGAATAAAGGACAAAGAAATACATGTTATATCACTTATATGAGTGCTGGAAAGTTCTTAGCACCTAGATTGTGTAGCGCCAATTTTTACTTTCAGTACATTACATTTATTTGTCAAACTGCATAAAATACATCACACACAGGGGCTATTCAGAGAGTTGATCTTCTTTTACTATAACCCCGTTCATATACACCGCCTATCCGCGAAAAAGGCGCAACATTTGCGGCAATTTTGCCGATGCATAACCGATAGCTGTGTATATGAACGGAAATCGCTCAAATAATGCGGTATTTGCTTCCTCCTTTTTTGCGCTTATTTTGCGGATTTTTCGCGGATCGAGACCTAGTAATAATACCGCAATATTGCGGTAAGCCAATCTTATAAACTGCGTCCGCAAAATAGGCGTAAATGTTGCGCCTTTTGCATCACGCTCTGGAATGTGGGTTGCTAATCCTACAGCTCGTATGGCTGAGCGGAGCATGTCACCATTGGTTTGGAGAGAGTCCAGCTGTCCAAAACACCGCAACATTACGGATTTTGGGGGTGTATATGAACGGTGCTTTTGCGGCTCGCTGGAAACTTGCTTACCGATGTGCATCGGTAATAATAGCGGTATATGGTATATGAACGGGGCTTATGTGACATTGACTAGTGATGTACTGGATACATATATGCAGGCTATGACTTTCATAGAAAGTGGGAAGAAAATGAAAAGTTCAAGCTTTTTTGCTTGTCTGATTTTCCATAACTGTTTCTGGTTTAATACAAAACAAATAACTTGTCAACAGGGCATTGCTCTCCTTTAATATATCTAATAAAACCTTGAAGGGTTTCTTAAAGGGTTACTTACTTAGAAAAATAAGTTCTAATCTATGTAAAATTATCCACTAAAAACGAATTTCACATGTTTGCCGCAAGAAAAGTCTCATTTTGACGAAGATTTGAAAAAACGCACGCCTCCAGTGACGTATGAGAAGTCAAAATTCCATAGATTGTATGGAAGTCAACAATAGACCATTTTCGTAATGTATTCACAACTTTCCCCTTAACTGCGTAGTAACGCGTTATTGCATTCACCTGTATCTTGTCATTCAGATTTAATGAATGGAATGTCCTTTGAATCTATTAGTTGTTGCTGCTAAGACAAACCTCGGACAAGCTTTGGGGTTCCCATTGGTAACGTATTGTTTGAATAGCGTGAATAAAACATTTTATTTCAAACATTCATGTTATAAACATTTATGGCATTTCGACTTCTCATAGTCACTGGAGGCGTGCGTTTTTTCAAATTTATCTATGTCACTTACATGTACATTATGTATTTACGTTAAAGGGAAAGTCTACCCTGAAGTTCATGTAGTAAATTATTTCACAATCAGCACACACAAAACCCATAGAGCAGCATTTTGTCTGGCACATGCTGGGTTATGTTTTGTTCACCAGACTGGCTCTGTGTACAGTGTACATACTTGTATGTCCCCACATACGCACACATGCACATTCTTTATGACTGAGTAATGTTGTTTACAGAGTGGTTCCCTTTCTGGGGTCAGTGCATAGCGTGAGCTCAACATGCATTGAAGGTTGAAGTGCCCACAGCTCTTGACAACTTCATGTACATGTACATGGGTCTCACTTGGCATTCCACACAAGGTACATTGCAGTCAAAAAATTGGAAGGTGGGTGGGGGAAGGGAAAAATTATTCAACACATTCAAGGGATACTCTTCAAGCATATTGGCTGATTTGTCTACAATTTTACATTGTATCTATGGGAATTTCGGGGGCTCTTTTAAGCATTTCAGGGGCAAAATCACCCCGAGCCTCTGTGTATTTTTTCCAAGGGGGGGGGGGGGGTGGGGGCGGGGGCGTCAGCAGCCCCAGCTCTAGGATTTGGAAATATAGGGGGGGGGGGGGCGCAAGCTGAAATATGTTTGGATATTGTTGTTTTTAAATATATCTTCAGTGAGTGATTTTCCAAAATTAGAGGGGGGCGTAAGCCTCTTGCGCCACCCTCCTGGATCCGCCGCTGGGTCAGGGAGATTGTAGCCCTAACAATGCAAAAAAGAGCCACTCTGAAAAATTGATTTTGTTCATGTACATGTAGGGTATGATAAATACTGTGACAACTTTAATTTACTCATGTAAGGTATGATAAAATATTCCACAATTTGGTTCAGCCACAATTTGGTTCAGTGTGCTCATTTCAAGAAATAATTCAAACAAATCAAATTTGAAAATATGAAAGAGTTGCTTTCATTGTTTTGTGATCAAATTAATGCACATTTTATCAAAATTACTCCAATTAAGCAAATTGTTCAAAACTTATTTTTATATCTTAGTCTTAATCAGTCAAAATATACAGAGTGAGTACTGTACAAGTGCAAAAATGTTACACTAGTGTTGCCTCTGTTTCTTCTTTTTTTCTCTCTTTTATCTATTTAATTAACTCTGTACAAGTCATAACAATGGTTCTATCTGTGATTCTTATCTCCAATGTATGCGAGAGGGATTTCTTTTAATTGGTGCAGACAGTGCAGGAAACAAACAGGACAGTGGTTATAGTTCACAGAACTATTCTAATTTGAGACAATGGAAAACAAAAGAAACCCTCAGGACATCAACAAGAGACAGGAAACTGAACTCTACCCACATACACAATTGACTCTGCCCAACTGGTACTCTGAGCATCCTCCGGTATGCTATCTGTATCCTATCGGCACGTTTGATTCCATTAGTGGCTAGCCTAATGGCAAACAATTACTTTTGTCATTGGGCATTACTGATCACATCTCTCTCGCTCTCTCTCTCTCTCTCTCTCTCTCTCTCTCTCTCTCTCTCTCATTCTCTCTCTCTCTCTCTCTCTCTCTCTCCCCCTCCCTCCCTCCCTCCCTCTCTCTTTCCCTTTCTCTCTCCCTCCCTCCCTCCCCCTCTCTCTCTCTCTCTCTCTCTCTCCCTCCCTCCCTCCCTCCCTCCCTCCCTCCCTCCCTCCCTCCCCCCTCTCTCTCTCTCTCTCTCTCTCTCTCCCTCTCCCCCCCCTCTCTCTCTCTCTCCCTCTCCCGATGCCTCGCCTTCAACCCTGAACTTAATGGATAGTTGCCACAGACATCTTTATCAATTACCTGATTGGGTATCAGGGCAGTAGTTACGAGTAGACTAGTCAGGTTGCTGGTGTACAGTAGTGTAACATATACAATTGAGGGCTACATCATTCATGATTATGAAAACATTAGGGCCTACATGATGAATTTTAACAATGGGAGGTGGGGGGGGGGCATTTGTTTTGTTTTCAGGAGGTTATTTTCACACCGACAATTGGTAACCAACATGAGTGATTTACCTTTTAGGGACAGAAAAGAATGTTGAGCTCTGATATCTAATCGTTATCTCTCAACGATTTTTAGGCGGCAAAATTTAGACACAGTAGGGTAAATCGTTCCCCGCCCCCATATCTATTTATCACTCTTGTATTCTATGTGGGTGTGACATGTCATCTGGTATTATTTGTTCTTCATTCTTTTATCTGACCAAGGGCAAAGACGAAACATTCATGATCAACTATTCCAGATTACTAGGCACAGATTACTGTATGGCTGTCACTCTTACAATTAAGGTGAAATCAATTGATTATCAATTGACGGCACAAAGACTTCAGTTGAAATAACAAACCACTGTACATACAAATAACCTCATAGAAATTACAATAAAAATAAACTCAGAATCGAACATATAAATCTGAAAATGTTTCCTCCGAAACAAAAGGAAGGATTGGAATGAGTTTAGCAGGGAACCCACACAGGAAGTGAGCCCTTCAGACAGACAGGCGTAATATTGTTGTTCTTATCCGTACAACGGATGCCACTAACTGACAGACTAAACAGTCCAGATAATGGTAACTGTCAGATATGTACATTATAGGCCCAAATTCAAAACATGACTGTACGGCTGTACCATCACAGAAATAAGAATACTTGTTTTCTATGAATCTGTGTGGGTTGTTTGTCAAAGTACCATTAGAATTTACATCTCAATTTATGTTGAGGCTCTATATATACTTGCTTCAAATCATAAATCCATCACTTTTTGATCTCATTAATGTACTTTGTTTTCATACATTTTCCCCGCAATTTACTCCAGGCATTACACTCTGTAAGATTTGAACCACGGCAAAAATAAATATGTGTCTTTTTAGGGGCCGTCTTAAAAATCAGGTCTGATATGTACATGTCATGAAACAGAAATCTCGAGGCCTGAACTATGCAATGCATTATAGGCCTACCCTTATTACCCTACAGAGGAAAAAATCAAATTTTCACAGAGGATCATTGGTAACAGCCAGGTATAAACAAGGAGGGGGCTTTTTTTTTGGGGGGACGGGGTATTTTAGGGTCTAATTTGCCCTGAGCACCTAAGCCCCACTCCCCTTTACTTTATTCATCTCACTGATTTGAACTTCAGACAAATATGTATGACCCACAATGTACAAGGACGAGTCCTACAGCCCTTGACCTAGCTGGCAGGGTGATCTGATTCAGTGTTATAGACAAGTACATGTACACGGTAGCTTCTCTATGGTGACCCACCCTTGTTTTCAGCTCTACTGCAAGTCTAACCTTCCATCCAGCCTGCGGGGACATTTCGAATCCAAACTCTACAATAAACATAGTCTTGCATCCAGGCTGTTAGGTATTTTCAATCCAACCTATAATACATGTTAATGTTCTTTGAATGTTTCCATGGTGAGAGTGTACTAATAAATACTATTTAGAAAATAGTAAAAGAATAAAAATAGTAAAAGAATACAACCACATAGTGTTACCAAAAGTTGTACTATTTTCTAAAGAGTATTTATTAGTATAGTATGTATTCAATAAATGACTCTGGCTCATTCTCCATTCCTTCTCCTTCCTACAAAGACTTGTATTAGTGTACTTGACTCTTTATTTGTCAGTTGGGATCAGAAATGTCTTACAGCCTTGCAGCTAGGCTACAACAAACAGGTCTTGGTGAAGTTTATACATGTATATAATGTGTAGGCTTATTAGTTCTCTTGTACCTCTGCAGTTGGTCTATGGACCGGAAGAAGAGGAGAATACATGAAAGTGGTATTTAGACGCAAGTGCACAGGCTGCGAGAGGTTGGATTACAAATGTCTCTATAACCTAGAATGCAGGGGCCATATTGATAACATAATTACTAGGCTGAACAGTTGCACAAGTGCACTTGGCTACATGTATTTTTAGCAGCTAGCTACACGTAGGCTAGAGAGGTTTCATGATGTGGCCCCAGATTACTGCAAGTCATCAAAGAACATGAATTTACATTCTAAAGAGACATACACTGTATGGCACACGTGATTTGATTGCAAGATGTCAGATTACAACACTAGGTACAAATATGTACAGGTGTATCACAAAAGTGGGATGACTTGACCAAAGAGTGTGGTGACTTTACAACAAAATATGGCTCCATGTAATGTCATGTTGGGTCTCTCACATCAACTATTGCACCCATAAGGGGGTAACCATGTACCTCATACTCATTGAATGACCCATGTACCAGGTCAAAGGTCAACTAAAAGTGCAGGCTCCCAATGGACTATGAAATACTTAAGAGTGTAATCCTTACTCCCCCCCCCCCACCAATTTTCACTGAGGCTTACATGTAAACCCTAACACGGCCATGTCAGTAATGCATGACAATTTTTATGTTTTATGTTCTTTTAATCTCTGATTTACTAGTATAATATACTTTTTTCACATTCAAAAGCAGGGCCTGAGTGTTGTATGTTGGAGCAAATATGGGTGGTACTAATGCACTTTCGTAATGCACGCATTGGGAGCACCACACTGCTGATTTCATGTTGGCTAAAAGTGACCTCCAAAATCATTTTTCTGCACGAATTACACTGCACAATTTAGGGCTGGGGTTAAGTTTAGGGTTGGGTCAGGGTTAGGTTTAGGGTTATATTTCATGCAATTTGTGGGATACGAAAATGCATTTGCACCATTTTGTGCTACCTAAATTTATTTCATGATAATGTTCGTGATTGATTAGCTTTGTTGATTTGGAATTAAACACAAACCTACTCAGTCTCAATTTTGCAGTGATTAAGTATGGGTTTCAAATCTAACTAAGTAAACTATGATAATATTCATATTATATCATTGTGTGACTTACCAAGGTGAATAGTCAGATTCACACTGTTTGGATATTGTATGGTTTCATACATCGTCTCGCTCTGCCATCTCGTCATCCGCTCCTCACTGTGGAAATCCGTGAGGTAGCGAGCAGGGTGCGAGCCCTGCACACAGGTATAGCATTGGCCCCGGGCTCCCTGCACGCCTGTCTGCCTGCAATACGGGGTGTCGCGGTACTCTCCACACGTATTCGTCGCCTCGACGCTCAAGTTAAAAGCTGCATTTTCGAACTCGGGTACGCACCTCTGGGGCCGGGAGAATTCGTCGTAGCAAGGTACGGAATTGTCGTTGGCCTGGCAGAGCGCTCCGAGGCCGAGGACCAACAGGAACAGCTTCATGATGCTTTCTTGAAGTTCCACGGAACTAACTCCCAGTGGCATCCCTAAGTTGACTCTTCCTTCGTGCACCTGCTCCGCTGGCACGCTCTATCAATACTGTACATTGGGTTACGTGCGGTTCCTCCGGCGCTCCGGAATGCATGCATGGGGAGGCATAGGTAACGCTTCGCATACGTGCAGTTCCTAGATGTGCTAAGTAAACTTTGAAAACTTTCCGTGCACTTTTTGCCAGAGCAGGAATCGCTGCTGCTTGAGTGGAAAAAGAGTATGGCATTTTTGACTGCAAATACATGGTAATGCTAATCTTTGGAAAGGACTTTTGATCATCACGCTCAAATAAATTTAGATGTGAGCTTAGATGTGCGATTCATTCAAGTTTTCGAAGATGCACCACTACAACAGATATATTGGGGACATCTTTGGGGCGTCCCATTCACTGAGAATTCAGTAAGTGGTCATTTTGGTAAATGTTATAAAACAGTTTGATAAGGGCTCCTGGGTTACTACCGTCGCCTTAGCAACAGAGTACTCGGTCTGCACTACATACTTTCATATAAATAAGCTTTGAAAAGTACAATGTAAATTAACTAATCTAATGCAAGTATGCCTTTTAAACTCTTTATGCACCATTTAGGCAGAACCGTACTGATAATACACACCACTCCCATAAGGAAGTACCTGTATGGAATCTGACCAGAGAAGGAGTTAACTCTTTATGCACCATTGATGCATATTTGCACTGTTAATTCACACCATATAAGGCAGTACGGGAGTCTGACAGAGTCTGACAGAGAAGGATCTAATTACCTTTGTTGTGTGATGAACTATTTACGCGCAACGTGTGTAGTTTTTTTTACCTGTAGCCTAATACACTCAAATCCCATCAAGCATGAATTTGCCTGGAACACTAAGGGTTAATCAGGGACGTGTTCTGGAAGGATATGAAGCAACTTTTTGTCTTTGAACCCATGTGCCACGCCGCTGAAAAGTTATGTGTTCTCAACAGGTGCTGTTCAGGTGTTTGGACAAATGTGAACTTGATTGTGTGGCAACGGCTTCTCGGAGAGAACAAAAGAAGAGTCTCATTTCGCTTCTCCCGATCTGTAAATGGTAATTATACTTCCATGAGCATAACATGTATCAACAAACACAAATAAACAAGTTTTTCCAGTAAAATTTCTCCGCTCCATGCAAACGCATACAAACACACAGCTGAATAGGATCATATAATTTTGAGAATGGTTGAATCCCACAAATGCACCAGATGTCGGATAATGGAAAAATTGGTCAATTTTGTAAGTAAATATGTCCAATTTTTTGAATGATTCCTGATTACTTTTCGAACCAAAGGAAGAGTACGAGATCTGTCATAATCTGCCCTTAACTTCCTAATAGTTTGCAAACAAATTTGTCAAAAACAAAACTTCTAGAGACAAATGGGCAATTAAAGAAATGTCTTTTCAAGTTGACAACATCTAAACGTCTCTAAAGATGTAATCGAAGAATATTGTTACAATAAAGTAAAAAGGCTTTAAACGTTATATCAAGTCGCGGAACAGAAGTCTTCATTTCACAC